>WTXL01000026.1:0-350663 GCA_022376525.1 Russula vinacea | reverse complement strand
TTTCGTTGAATCGACGTTGATGGCACTCCCTATGAAGCTGGACAAACAGTCAACCGCGCTAGCCGAAAGGAAGTCATCTTCAGCGCGTGGCCGCACGCGAACGCCATCCCTGCCCTCCTTGATGCCCACCTCAACAATTGGCCGCTTTCGCAACTACGACTGTACAAGCCGTTCCGGGCTATGGCAGGGGCTCTCCTTCCCGGACGTCCGACACGTCTTCCCTAAGCATCTGGCATCCGGTGACTTCCCCCCGCCTGCGCAGCGCGAGAGAAGGGACTCTGACGCTGACTTGGAGCTGAACTTGGACCATGGATAACGCAATTGTCCACAATCAACCGCATAGGGCAGGATGACTAGAATTGGATCTCGTGCACGCGTGGCCGCACTCCTGGCACACTTCGGCGGTTCCTCCTTTGATGGCTCCCGGCCACAAAAGATTTCGAATGGTCATCCCGGCGCGGCATCTATTAACGCAACGAGACGGCTCGACATGTACATGCCCACACGCGAGGAGTCGCGAGAGAGGCAACCCCTCAGAGTCGTCGTCGGTACGGCTAGGGCAGCCAAAGTTTGCCTCATCAACGCGATCCGTCAACTGTTCACTGCGTTCACTGACCGCACTTCCGCCTCCGCTCTCAAACTCATGACACCCAATGATATCGCCGCCAAACATTCGGGGTTAACAAAATTTTTATTGGTGTTTTCTGTCCCACACACTTGGTGGAGATCGCCATCGACGGACATTCGTTTTGGAGCGCAGCGATAATCAAGCAACTGGATGACCAGTTTCACATGGGTTTCCCTCACCCGCCTCCTTGGTGGTGTCAACAGTGACCCCGCAGCTGGCACCACTCCGCCGCCGTCGACGCACTCCGGAGGGATGAGTGTCCGCTTTATTGGCAACATTGTGTATAAATGGACGCATCGATGTCACGATTCCTCGGCTAATGTAGTCCAGTCCTCACAAGCGAGCACTCATTCTTTGCCAACGGGGTTGACAAATTGCATTTACCCTGGGTTATCGAAGCTTTACCCACCTTGCTGCATCTTTCTCTCTCTATTCCTTGCTGGCCTCCTCATATTCCTTCCCGTTCACTATCAACCACTGGCAGACCGCCTTCAATGCCATAGTTGGATGGATCACACTCTCCGCAGGGGTATACGCATGCATCACGCTGCACCGCTTTTCCTCGACGGCTTGGTTCCTCTACGCTGCTACACCATACTATGCGGTCTTTGGAGTTCTAACCTTCATCCCGCTTAGGTGACTTGAAGGACCGTTAATCATTAAATCATGAATGGGTTTTTGGAGGCGCAGAGAAGGCGGCCGAGGACACGGTCATCAGAAGTCGATGGCCGTGTCGGCCACCCCTAGCTAGGCCTAGCTTCTGTGACTCTCAAGTGGTTCAAACTCGTCATCGTTTTCACCTTTCAGACTAGTCTCGGCCCCATCCTTAGTATATTTCGGAGTGGGAGTCGGAGATCGAAAATTCATCGGTGATCTGTGTGACACCAAGGATCTTGCCAAGGATTCTCTCCAAGGCTCTCTCCGTCTCTCCAAGGCTCTCTCCGTCTCTCCGTCTCTCCGTCTCCTTCTCCCTCCCTCTGTCCCTCTCCCTTACACTGAGGAAATCCTCGAGCCATCCTGGATAGGCGATTCTTGACCAACCCAACCTTAGAGCGAGTTTCTATCTCTCTCTTTCCCACGTCCCGTCTCCCGTCTCTTTCTCTTCCGTCTCCTGTCTCCCCGTCTCTCCCTCTCTCTCCCTCTCCCCAGCCCCAAACACGAGCGGACCCTCACCCTCAACATCTAACCCCTCACCATCGTCCTAAACTCATGCCCTCGACACCTACCTGCATACTTTCAAAGACCACATGCACGCGTACGCCGTTGAACCCTCCCTCGTCCCAAACGTCGGAGGGGTCTTTCTCTCGCGGGGCACCTGTTAGGTAAGCACTTGCTGCCCACTATTTCACGTTCGCTGACGCCTTTTGACCTTGATGTGCCCATGACCATGACCTTGCCCATGACGCGCACGCCCTCGACACGCATGTGCCTTCGAGACCTATACCAGCGCCTTCGATATCCACTTGCATGCGCACTCACGGCAAGCAGGACGCGTCACTCACTGGATGCCTCGACTTCGCCACCTCTCCCTCGCCTCAATTGCGAGACGGAGGGGGTTCTTCTTATTCTCTCTTGCCAGTGCATTCTTTCCCCTCTTGCCTCAAACGCACGTCGGAAGGGACTTTCTCGCTCACGCCAGCATCTTTATTGGGTTTGCCCTCGCCCTCGCACACATAAGATATGGGGTTGCTATCATTCACAATTGCTGACAATTTCTGCCCTGACCGCTCTCGTGTTCCACACGCCCACGCCCTCGCCCTCAACACCGATGGGTGTGCTTCATTAGAGCGGGACGCTGTGCGTTCGAGGCTTTTCAAGCTCGATTTCAACTACACGGTCCACGCCCCGGCCACTGCCAGGGTTTGACCCTCGCAAGGTCAGGGGCTTTGTTGTGTCGCTCCTCGCCTCAAGGCTGAATACTATGGTAAAGGGACCGCGCAGTCCGGAAGTTGTCACAGGAGACCAGCTGTACAACGACGTTGTGGAGGATGAACACATGGGCAGGGACCTCCTCGAATGTGGCGGCATCAAGAAGTGCATGACTTAACCATTAATCAAGATTGGTGCGTTCAGCTCTCTGCTGAGGTGCCTGAGAAAGATTGCTTACAACCGATGTCGACCCCCAGAAACATGAAGTGCAGCCCACGCTCTCGATTGTCGGCTACCCGGATGAAGTGGCTGAGGCGATGGCATTTGTCTTCAGCAATACATGTATCCGCAAGAAGGCGATGTCGTCACGACGTCCTGTCTCTATCGAAAGGCAGGCTCTTTCTATAACTTCACTGGACATAGCCGCCGTTGATGCAACACAAGGAGATCCCGACATCTCTACTACCATCTCGTGTCATTCCTGACTCGGCTCCACCGCCTATCCCAATGGTGACGATCAGCCAGACAGACCCCGTGAATCTTCCTACACCGGGATCTTCATCCTCATCCGCTTACATCCTCCGTTGGACCGTTTGCCTCTGATTTTGACCCTCAGGTTGTTAGGACCCCAACTGTACATCACGATACACGCGACGTGGGTTCCTCAGCTCGGATAGAGGCTTTCCTCCAGTTACGCCTATCAGCCGTTGTGGACCCTGATATTTCTTAAAGCACCTCGTCGCCTGAGGAAAACGGAACCATGAGCCAACGAGTCATGTGATTACTGTAATGAATGTTTGTGAGTTTTTCTAGATCTCTGTACATGTCTGGTCTTCTGTCCCGGCTGAGCATACGTTTGAGCATACGTTAGATGCGGTTTTATCCACACATTTTGCAAGAGAGATGGGGCTTTCTAGTGCGCCCCCTATATCTGGCAGTCTTCCTTTGAGTCTTTTGAACGATCGAACGTCAAAATCATGTTATTTACAGGACTGTCTTTAGGGCCTGTTCGGGTCCCGGTCCCAGCCGAAGCTGCCTGCCAAAATGAAGACGTGGCCTTGCAGTATGGAGCCAACCCCCAAACGCCTACGTCATCCAACACTGCCCCCGCTTCCTCGCGCTCGGGCCGTACACGTGCATGCGCGTACACCTCAGAGCTGCAGCCCCCTCGACATGTCACTCCGCACCCTCTTTGGAACAGAAAAGGGGCGGCAGAGCAATGATCGATGATCGCCTTCCTCAAGAAACCAAAGTGTGTTTCAAGCCCCGAAACGAGCCGACCAGGATGACCATGGGTCGTCCTGGGACTCGGGTCCCCGCCCCTAAGCTTCTCCTTTACTTTTGACTACCCCGTCCTATTTACAACCGCATTTCGCCCCGTACCACCTAATGTCACGCCACAACTCTCATGCATTCACGAGAGACCGCGGCTTGTCGCCAGACTCTTGCCGTATATAAATGGATTTAAAAATAAATAAAAAGGGCCTTACAGTAGGCTTGCTTAAGCCTTCATTTTGACGGGGAACTGGGACCTAAGCGACACGAGACAGAACCGCCCTAGAATGTTTTCTAGAAATATAATCGCGAGTAGCCGCTTGCGTCTTCATAGCTTCATCCGCTCTTTCAGTTGCAATGTGTTTTTGGTTCCACGGTCACTTGCAGAAGCTCGCTTGAATGAAAATTCCAGTCGCCCACCCGTGTGACCTCTTCATCGCCGTGCTATCCATTACGTTTCACGTTCACCTTCGCTCGCTCGCTCGGTTTCGTCCCGCACTCGATTTGAGAAGACGGGGATATCGTACAGCCCCTTTCGACCCGGAGCACGCTGTTTCCGTCTTCCGCCCTTGCCCAGATTCCGTCGCTTGTATCTCACGCTTGTCCGCTCTGACACGCTATGTTTCGGAAGCGTCACTCTGCACCCGGCGAGCACACACAAGAACGGACAACACGTGCCTGTCGTCCACCCGCATGACACCTCTCTCGGGCGGATTGTTTCTTGCCTTGCAGCTGCCTGCGTTTCTCATTCGTTTAAACCCCGCTCTTTACATCTCCGCCCGGCTAAAGAAGACACGTGTTTGAACACGAGACGATTCTGATCATCGCCCATTTGCGACCCCGTTGAGACGAGATATCATCGATGTCATCACCAGACTCACCGATCCCCCCGAAGGGTGCAAATTGCTTCCCACTTTCTCTACTCTGCCCGTAAATAACGGTGCAAAAGAAATGACAAAACTCGCAGCCGTCATTCAAGTACTTTCCGATCTGCTAACTTGAATCAGTTCCTCGGCGAAGGCGACCTTCAGGTGCGTTCTCTCCGTCGTCCACAGCCCACTAACGTGTTCTATTAGGATGTATATTCATCGCGGATCAGCACCCAACCTCAGTCGTACAATCGATGGTTCTATAGCACAGCACCTTCAAAAGCTGAGCGTAGCGATAAGGGCTCACATCAAAGTTCACAGGATCATATGTCAAATTAACGTAATTGGCTCGCAGAACATCCCAAACGATACCGGAAGGCTCGCCACAGGCATTGCTAAGACGCAAGCTATCTTGTCGCCGAGCTCGCAACAGACATTTCTACTTTCAAGAACACGCCGCCGCAGTCACGGCTAAGATCTGATCCGTGAGCATAATGCGATCTTTCCTTTTTGGCGTGTCACGCTCATATACGTAGCCAATCTTGCCGTCATTCGTCAGCTTCATAAGCAAGTTAATGAAGAGAACGCACTCCAAAAGTCCGTCATTATCATGCAACGAAATTCGGCACATTTTGAGGGAATTGTCAGCGCGATCCAGTCTGCCTGGCAGACTTCTGACGAGTGGCAGCTCGCATGTCTGCTTCTATCAGGACCTAGGCGTTCCCTTGGACATTCATATGGCCAACATCCCCCTGACCATGAGTGGATATCCTTTCGGCCCGCTTTAATCACCTCCTCGACCCAGATAAACCTCTTCGGAATCATGAGACCATCAACTACCCAAGCAAGGAGGCGTCTGTCTCGCAGTGCATTCGGCTATCTCGAGCGCAAAACCCGATTTACGCGCGCATATTGCGAGAACTACTTCTCCTCACCCCGTCCGGTTTTCTGCACGAGTACAGTTCATCTAACCCGCACAGGCGACCTCGCCACTTTCTCTCTTTTCCTCCCCTCTGTACGCTTGGCCCCGCTGCCATCTCTAGCCCCAAAATCACACAAGTTCCACCTAGTAGAAGGCCGTTAGGATGGTGCGGGATCGATCAAGACAGGATCGCTTCGCATCGGCCGCCGTTCCCAGCATGCATGGAGCTTCGTTCACGGCACGATGTCATGATAGAATGGTGGAATGATATACGCATGCTCTGCGTGCGGTATCTCGTCGCGAGACGGGCCCCGACCACTCGGGAATCTCTCGGAAGAAGAGGAGGACGAAGAGGAGGAGGAGGAAGCAGTGTCGAAGAAGAACGACATGAGGCGATGATGATGAAGAAGGCATGCCCCCTCCCCAGCGTACCGCGATTTGCACGAAGTTGATGAGAGGCGGTCAGCTGGTGAGCCTCACATACCACCCTCTGGATCTTTTAAGTAACCTCGACAGGTCCCTTCTCGCCCGCAAAGGCCGTGTTCAAGCGTTGATGTTATCCTCGCTGTACGTCCCTTGAACACACGCTCTTCAAGCGTCACATGAGAAATAGGTATCACTTGGGTTCATTTGGATCGTAGTCGCCCTTCATCAGATGCTCCGCGAAATGAACAAGATGAAACGTTCGTCATTCCTTTATTTTATTTACATTTCGTTGCCGAGACTGACGGTACGTCGTAGGTGGCCAATTGCAAAGGGATGTCTGACGACTCCTCCGGACCCATCAACGAACCATGACTTTGTTTGGAAAGCACACCACACTGGAGCTGCCTCATGGGTCTTTGAGAGTGACTCATTAACGGGATGGGGGAGGGCGGGATCGTTCTTGTGGACCCATGGGAAACGTAAAATTTTCAATCTATGAGCACGCGACTCATATTGACGACTGATTGATTTATATAGCGGGATTGGGGAAAGTACACTTCTGTATGCGGTATCTCATTCAGGCTTGTTTGACTCCGAGATTAATTGAAATACTGTCCAGTTCTGCGATCATTTAGGACATCGAGGGCATGCGTGCAGCCGGATTGGCCACGATGGCCTAACTATTATTTCGATTTTCGGAATGTCAAGGAATAAATTCGTTAAGGTCTCTTCTCTTCTCTCGTTTCCCAGCTCTCGGCAGAATTGGATTCATGTTACGATGTCCTCTCCCAATTATATTCGGACCATGCCGGTGGAAAAGCGAAAGCCCACTACCGATACGCTGACAAAGGACATGCAGAACCTGCCAGGACAGGGACCGATTTATATCATTGTCGACGCTCTTGGCCGTAGGTCGGATCTATAATCCATTCTGCCACAGGATTGCACATTCCGTCACGCGTTGCCGAGACACTGAGAAGCACTATCGACGACAACACGCTCTTTCCTCTGGCCCCGCCGCGGACGCACGACACCTCAGAGACGCAGCGCTGCGTCGTGAGCAATAGAGGCGATGTCTTGCACGGCTCGTCACCTCCGCCTGTACCCACGCGCTCGCCTCACACCTGCCGACACCACAGGAACACACGAACATGTACAGAACCCGACTTCCTGTGGACCCCAAATGCGACCTCAAACCCGTCACCCGACAGGGCTGCGCCGACCGCGCCTCCCCCTTTCCTATCCCGCCTCTTTCCCTCCGCTCCCTACGTAGACGCGACGCAGGCTGCCGTGATTAAGCTGCACAGCCAACGCCCACCAAACAACTCAAATTTAGCCTGCGATCCCAACCTCAATAGTAAGTACCCTTTGAAGAAGTCGTTCTCGGCGGTCGGACCCCTGCCACTTTTACCGCTGCACCGCAGCTGTGTACTACTGTACTAAGCATTTCCGTGTTTTCGTTTATATCCGCACTTGTTGCTACAAAAGAGGGGCCCAAAGAGCCCCTAATATATTGTTTTCACTCCTACTCCCATTGATCCTACCCGGGACACTGCCAATGTACCACATGCTGAGGGTTTTTTATAATCCTTTGAGCTGAGGGCATCTCCAAAGCAAGCTATCCATACCTACTCCAGGGAATGGGAGCATGTGTGGGGGTTGGGGAAGTCGGAGCCATCCATACCCTATCCTGGGACTGGGGCAAATAGACAGTCTAAAGTCCAAAGTGCAAACCTCCATACCTAATTCTTGGGAATGGGGGCACGCACAGAGTTGCGCTTCAGGGAATGGGAGGGGAGTGGGGACCGAAAATCCAAGGTGCAAGCCATCCACCGAATAGGGAGTCCAAAGGGGAAGCCTCCATACCCAATCCTTGGAATGGGGGCACGCACAGAATTGGGGAGTCCCAGGGCGAGCCATCCATGCCTATTCCCGGGACTGGGGGTGCGTCAGGGACAGGGGTAAAGGGGAGCTGGGTCGCGGCCGACACAGGGAGCAACTGGGAGCGGCGCGATACAGGGTACAGCTTGCAGTGAAGCAGGCCCTATTGCTAGTATTAAAAGTTGTATCTACAAACAATTTATTCTAAACCGTCTACTGTACTAAAAGAAACCCAGATACCCGTCGAGGGTTGTACGTGTCGACGCAGCACAAGGAAGCAAGTCAACGGCGACAATGAGGGGGATGCGTAAGGAATAGCATAATTTCAATAAAATGGGGCACAATTAAAATTTCACAACAATTCGCCTTTTTGAAGTTGTCCCTAAAGATCACCTCTCGTACTGCATCAAAATCCCCTTCCGGTTAGCAGCGTCGCCTCACAAGCATGTCGTATTGTGCACGTACTCCTAGTATGCACAATTGATGTCGAGTTGGAATCGGTAGCACATGTGATGTGAACGTGTAGGGTTAGCGTCTTCTGTGGATCCTGCTGATATATCGCACTAAAATTTCCCTTTAAATCTGTCCAACTGATCGCTTGCTTCGCGCGATGTGAATGAAATTAGACTTACAGTGCAACGCGTCGTCGGTTTTGTTCGGTCGTCCTTGTACGACGTCACGAACTCTCGAAACTGGATGCCAGACTGGAGCTTCGCATCCAGGAGGTCGTACTTGTTAAGCGCAATACAAAAGTCGCCTTTTTCAACAACTTGTGTACGCACAGCGACTTCCACAAAAGCAACGAATCCCACTGTGTCTCGTATGAAACCATGAACGGTGCTCACTCAGAGACACAAGACGCACGAGCCGGTTGACACTGCGGTCCTCGGTTAGCGTCTGGTTGAATGCCGAAACAGGTGCAACAAACACGAGCCGTCTACACTGCCCCGAACAGGCAAAATATATTGTTCATTGGGCGCTCAAGCAGGTACATTTCTGTGCCTACCGTCATCAAAGTAAGGCAACCATGCCGCTATCAGAAATCATACATTGAGTGTGTAATGTCCAGACCACGCACCGCGTAAGGCCCGACTCCCGCCGACATCGATGATGCTCTACAACTGCCCGTTCTCCCATGCTAAAGAGCCAACTGTTCACAGAATAGCCATCAACATGGGTGCGAAGTATCATACGCACCAGCCTGGTTAGCTTCTACTCTCAGCGGATGTTCCTCAATGCCTAACGTCTGTATTCGTGCCTTGAGAATGTCAGCGTGTAGTGTTAGCAAGGCCATGTGGTACGCCGCAATGGTCGGACGGAGTATATATCATAAACTTAAGGATGGTCGTATCCTGGTGCCGCAATCCAACCCATCGCATCGAGGAAGCTGCCCGATGAAAGACACGTGAATTTGCAATTAAAAGAAACGAAAGGATATATGAGAGGAAGTCAGATGAACGACCGACAACCGGCCGGCAAACGCGAAGGGAGAGAAAAAAAAAAGCCCACTTGCCACGCACAATCCAGATTGAAACTCGAGCGAAACGCTCTGATCTGATCTGCGAGGCCGGTGCGCACCGCAGGATGATTCCAAAGCACGACAATGCTCTCTCAACACGCCTCGATCACGCGCCGCGCATTTGCACGTCCTCGTATTCCTGGGATCTCGCCCTGGACATGGCACCACAACCACCGCCAGAGCCCTTGAAGAGTGACTTCCAGCGCGAACCCGAGCGCACACTCGACTGCGCGCGATTATCGAGGGCGAGCCCGGCGTGCGTGTGTGCAGGTTGTCGAGGCGTGCCGTAGGAAGAGTCAAAGTTGGTGATAGCCCGTGCTTCAAGTTCTTTAAGGGTGCTTATATAATCACATGCCGATTTCATTTCCTTTGATGATGATGCGTACAAAGGCTTGACGCCATCCCTGTGCACCAACTCTTGCTCTCCAGTCTTACTAAATACCTGTGTTGTATCAGAGGTTAGAATGGATCTTTCCACCAAACCTTCTAATCCTAGTGCTCATCAAGAATTTGACGTTGAAACCATTCGTGACTGGTGTCATGTTATAAGTTTGGTTCAGTTCATTGCTTGCTCAAATTATTCAATTGTCTAACCTGTCACGCTGGTCAAGAAACTGTCATGGAGTCTGTGGAGAAGACAATAAGTGATTGCTCTCAGTGTCAGTGGATTTCCCTCTTAGTCCCTTCTTTGTGTCGTACCTAAGACTCACAAGACTCACTGATATATATTATACAAGGTCTCACAAATGTCAAGGACCTCCGTCCACAGCTTATATCAGAGTGCTCAAAGTTGCCCACTAATAGTTCTTGGTATGAATGAAGTACAAATGTTATTCCATATATTTCCAGGCTAACTTAGTGTTCTCAAGGCATGTTTGGACGATGAATCCAAACTTGATGCCCTCAAGCAGGTAGGTCACTTTGCTGAGTGTCTGTGTCCTATTTGTGCTAATAGCTAACAATTGTCACTGCAGAAACTACACAGCGAAGAAAAAAGAAGAATGAAGCACTCTCTAGTGTTCAGGAAATGTGCGCTCAGCTTGAAACATGCAAAGGGATTTAATTAAGGCCGAAAAGCATCGGGGTGACGCTCGGGCATTGGCAGTGGTGTACAAAACAAAAGCAATGCCCTTAAAAAGCAGCTTTCAGAGGAGAAAGAAAAAGTCCAGGACTTACACGGGATCGGCGGGATCGCGACGAGCGCGAACAGCAGCCGGACAGCAACCTACAGCGGGACACCGACCTACAGCAGGTCCGAGACCTACAGCCGGACCGCGACAAGCGGGAGTGCTACGACTTACATCGGGACCGCGACAACTTACAACTGGAGCACAGCAACTTACATGGGGATCACCGCAACTTACAGCAGGAGCGCGGCAACTTAGGAACACCTCATGCCAAAAGTTGCAGTTGCGGTGAGTGACTCATGGTTGGTGATCCATGGTGGTCCAGTCGTATTTAAGGAACCCAGGCTTTGCAGAAAAGGACTATCAATACAGATGATGGAACTTCACCGTAAGGTCCAATCATTGGAGAAAGCCCTTGAAGAGTCGAACTGTTTTCGCATGCAAGTTGAGACGGAGCTTGAGAACGAGATATCTCACTGCAAATCACATCATACCGGTGAGCATTTTTCTCACGGAGTCCAGGGGAGCGTTAGATATTGAACCTGGGTTAGTTGGTTTCGTGGGCCAGGGCTCAAACGATATTCCTGATGTTGCCACTGCTGCAGGTGCCACTGACACGACATCCTTGGATCAACAACAGGAGGCAGACCAACAGTTGGAGTTATTGGATGGTGGTGCCGAACTTGCCCAGGGTTACGCACAAAGGCATTCAAGGAAGTATCTGCATCTACATCAAAAGTTCATATTCATCACATCAATATTCATTGGGTTTATTGCTATCGTCATCCAGTACGTATTGGAGTCCGAGTCAGGAAGCCACATAGCAATACTGGATTCATGAGGCCAGGCTGGGCTCGTCATCGCAGCGATGGCTGGCAGCACCAGCATGGTAGATAGTTCATTATATTACTGCCCTCCGTGTGCCCTGCATATGCTTTTCTCAAAATCAGATTGAGATGTGTTGTTTAGTGAGGAAGTTGAGGAACATAGTCGGAACACGTGTGAGAGATTGGGTCCTGCCATCACACGATGTCTCGCTCCCGCTCCTCCTCCGTCTCGGTTCCAGCACCGCAACAGCAGCGACCTCCGGAGCGCATTCCTCCACGACTACCATCTTGCTAGATGAACAACCCGCGATAAAGTTCGATGCCCACCTCGAGGCGGCCTATGACGGCGAAAATTCACAGGAACCAACGCCGAAGAACAAGTCCTCTCCGCCACCGCTCCCCTTTCTACCCAAACCGAACACCGACCCGAACCTAGTCAAGTGGGATGGTCCGGACGACCCTGAAAACCCGCAGAACTGGTCTTTCTGGTATAAATCGTGGATCACAATGGTTTCCACCACAGCGACGCTCAACGTGTACGTCCCAGCACCCGGGGCGAGTTGCCAAGTTGTACTGACTTTGTCCCCTACAGCACTTTCGCTTCTTTGGCACCATCCTCTTCGGTGCCTATCATTGCGCATCACTTTCACGTATGGAGGGAAGTAGGCGACCTCATACTCTCCCTTTTCCTCATCGGCTACATGCTCGGCCCCATCTTCTGGGTCCCCTTCTTTGTCCTCTCCAATCGGCCTCCAATGTCTCATCCATCCCACCAGTCTCTCTGCACATGCTCTAGCCTCGTCCTTGGTCAAATCTATACCCAATGTATGTATTCCTTGCTCTCTTAATCGGCTTTACGACTCTGGCGATTTGCAATATGCAAGGAGGAAACATTTGTCCACTAGGTCGTTTGACTCGTTTCAAGAACCGTGGCGTGGTTACACTTTACGGCGAGCTCTCCACAGACATGGCTTTCCGAGGCCTCGCACCATGTTCGCCCCCCCCCGTTTCTTTGAATCTGAATCGACCTGACAGTGACTCTCAATCCCGTCAACTCTGGGTGATGTTCAAGCCGCCCGAGCGTGCAGCGCCTGGGCGGCTGGGCCGCAACCGTTGCGCCGCAATTGACCTCAAAGGCTCAGACTGGTCACTCGGCAGTCTGTATACTTAGCACGTTTGTTGAGCTAGTCAAGACCTGTTGAGACCACCATCGTCAACTCTCAACGAAGTGACCTCCGTGAAACCACATTTACCCCACCTCCACGACCTCCGCCCCGGGCCCCAGCCAGAATCCGTCAGTGCCGCATTCATCTTGGTAACCTTCCTTTTGCGACCCTCTCCGCCAATGCTGTGATGCGCAATTCAAAACCAAAATCTGTCAGTGCCCGCATTCATCTTGGTAACCTTCCCTTTGCACCCTCTCCCCGCCGTCCATGTCCGTGCCCACATGTTCGGACCATCATACCTCATTAACGCGATCGAGTTGCCAACTCGACGCCAACTCCGACTCAAAATTCGATGTGAGTTGGAGTTCAGACGCTGCCACATCCCAACTGGGTCAAACCGGATTTGATCGCGATGACCCCCTTGAATCCGTGCTCTTCCGTGTCAGTCCCGTGCACCTTCCCCACAGGTGTCACTACACTCCCACAGTGGAGTACTTGCATGGCCCACCACACACGCTCCACACGATGCCGAGTATGATTCAATCATGGATTTTCGGATGTTCCGAAGGTCCAAGTCGGATGTTCCGAAGGTCCAAGTCGGATGTTCCGAAGGTCCAAGATGTTCCGAAGGTCCCAGTTGGATGTTCGGAAGGTCCCAGTCGGATGTTTGGAAGGTCCGAGTCGGATGTTTGGAAGGTCCTCGGATGTTTGGAAGTCCCAGATGTTTGGAAGTTCCAGTCGGACGTTCGGAGATTGTTGGGAGATGGGATTGTCACCTCACATATATACACGTACATTATGTCAAATGTTTGTCAATCTCAATGCGACGTTGAATGCGTGCTGAGAGAATTAGGGCCATTGCTGTGGCTGGCCAGAGCCACCTAGTGCAGCGCGTGACGGTCCATGGGCATGGCTGCCACCCATATGGTGGCAAAAACTTTAAATTTATATACAGAACACACCTGTGCATTGTCTTAAACACTTTGACGAGAACATACATTAAGTTTTTACAGAATGTGGAAACAAATTGGATTGTGAAAAATCGTGTGACAGGTGTGACAAGAACAGACTTTAAATATGTTCGGGATTTATCCCTTTGTGATAAAGTGTGGATGGACTTTTAGTCAAGGCACGGTTTTTTAAAAGAACAATTGTCATTGAGATTTTATGTTTTTTCAACTGGGACAGACATAAAGTTTTTGCAATGTTTTTGTCAAAGGAAAATCCTTGAACGGACATTAAAATTATTCACGGTCTTTCCCAGGTATGGATAGTGAAAATTTTTTAAGTATGATTTGCAGTCTATTCATGGTTTTGGCATGAAAAAACCGATTCATACTGACAGTGTGTGTAAATTGTTGGCGGACTGATTGCAGTGGACCGCGCCGAAGGGGAGGAACACGTGGATGTTTCTGCGACCCCGTGACCATCACACTCATTCTCTCTACTAACCTTAGAGGGGTTGTGCGGTGGTTTCTCGGTTGAGCACTGTGTTACGCGGGAGCCATACTTTTCATCGTGAGCGATGGCTGGCTGATAAGTTACTAGTAGTAATCGGAGTGAACAATTGTGCATTTCCCATATTGGCATAAATGTGGGCAGGCAGCATGTCCCCGTACTGTTCCGAGAAATTACAGCTATGGCCGGGGCTGTGATAGAGGTCACTACGAGGGACTCAAATCGTAGTGCTGCTTATAGTCTGCTTATCTGCTGCGCTTATCTGCTGCGCGTGCCCGTCGTGATAAGGTTTGTTGAACGTGCAGGGTTATAACAACATGTACAAACCATGATACCTTTGTATTATCTCCCCCTAAACACCCCAAGTCGGCAGACTGTCGAACTAGGAGTGTGGTCACTGGTCCGGTGGCAGATGCCTGCACAAAGGAACAAAAGGAGCGCGCGAAAGCCCGAAATCGCATCTCATCCTTATTCTAAGGTATGTATTCCGTGTCTCTTTTCGTAAGCAAGGCTGGGTAGCCCCAGCTGCGCAAATCGCCGTATCATGCAGTTGGCGACTCCCAACCAGACGTCGAAGAAGAAAGTCAAGAAACGCCGTATCAAAAAGACTCCTGACAAGACACGAAGGCCACAGCCTATCAACGAGACACCGGGACCATCGCCTACCGATATGAATATCGTTGCCCAGCCAGTGGCACTTGGCGACGATGGAGTCAAGTCGCTGAGGAAAATCAAGGGATTCTTCGCCCAATACCCCGGTTTCCAATATCGGCCTGCGAACTCATCTGTTATCGAATTCAATCGCCTTTGCAAGGAATACCACTGGAAGAGACATGACAACGAGAGGGAAGCTGCGCGCAATGGATTCGACCTTGCGATGAAGCAGGAATTTGCCACGCTCTATGGGTCCGATGAGAAAGACATCAACAACTGGTACAAGCTCTGTCATATCCTGAAGATAGACCCAGTTCCAAAAGCCCTTGGCAGTTGCCGTGCGGTGCGTTCCTAATTGTGTGGACCTTCTGATTCTTGGTTGAGAGAGCCCTCGTCTGCTCTAGGCCGTCTTTGGGAAGCACGTCAATCTCGTCGACCTTGTCGAAGGAACTAGAGAAGATATTCAGATCTTCGAATCGGAGAGAGAGCTCAGCGAATACACTCGGAGTACGGGGAAATTCTTCCCGAAGGAAAGCGCGGTGGATGGCGGAGTATTGCGTGCACTCCGTCGCCATATTTTGGCACCACGGGACAATCACTCTAAGGGCCGCATTTCGCGGCGAATTCGCGCTCGGTAAAGAACGACCTTGCATCAATAGCATCAGAGATTTGACTATTTAAAATCAATGCCTCGTGTACTATAGGAAATACTCACGGTTTCTGTCTATAGCTTGAATCTATAGCTTTTGTGCAAGCTGTCGGCGGGCTGATTCGATGGCCAGACCCGTGAACTCGGAGGAACACGTGGCGTGGATGTTCCGAGTCCGCGAGGACCCCGTAACTCACCAGTGGTCGCCACGCGACTGCTCGCTCTCCCTCACTCTCACCGCTTAGAGAGGTGATATTTGTCACAGAATACGCCTCTCCTACGGCTCTTTTCCAAATGTTGTTGTCACACACTCACACCATCGTGACGTTGCTCGATCTGCCAAGCAGTCCAATACAGAGGAATCAGTGAGGATTCATGGAGTTGTCCTTTATATAAATATTCCCGGCATCGTCTGCCAGTGTCCACTACCCAACTAGAAGTCACAGTTTTCAAGGATCCGATGGCAGCGGAGCGACCACGAGCCAGTTCTATCCGAGAGTGCGCCGCAATTCGCATATGTATGATATGCTGGCAGCTCGTGCAGGGTTTCTTGTGCCGCACAACAAAACGATATCTATAGCGTGCATTCCGCTCTCGTGGAGGGACTCTCAAGTCGAATCGAATCTCCCCGCGCCACCATATGGCCGTAGTTGATCATGATTATCAAAAACAGTGATAAGCGTTATGAGCGCATCTGTCTGTGATAATTTGTGAGCCCCATCTTCTCATCCGTCTCTTTTGGAACAATTCATTATTCAACTCCACTTGCGAGACGAGAGAAAAAATGGCAGTCGTTGCACCTGCTGTCAGTGGAGCCCGATCTCGTTCAAAAACAGCCCCAATATGATCACGCATGTCAAGCGTCCATGAATATGGGGGAAACGATCACGTATTTCTACTTCATCATCGGTGACAATCAATGGTTTCTCGCTTGGACACCGAGCACTGCGGCAGCCATGGCTAGGACCTGAATCGAGCTTTTCATAGTGAGCGATGGTTGGTCACGAATTTGATTGTGCATTTTCCTACACTACCAGAAATGTGGGGAGGTATGCACTAGGGGCGGCGTGTCCCATACGGTTTCGAGCAATTACAGTATAGCTTTGGCCAGGTTGTGATTCAGGTCACTGCGTGGGACACTTCGTAACTTAGCCGAGGATACTGCACACGTGGGTTTAAGCGATTGGTAATTCACATTGCCTTATAAACAACATTTACCTTTCCGTTTCCCAAACACCCTGAGTCGACGACTTTGGCAGATGCCTGCACAGAGGAACGAAAGGAGTGGGCGGAAGCCTGAAATCGCTTTTTATCCTTACTCCAAGGTACGTATTCTTGTCTCTTTTCGTAACAGGGCTGGGTGGTTCCAGCTGCGCCAATTGCAATTGCGTATCATCTAGTTGGCGATTCCAGACCAGACTCCGACGAAGGAACGGCACATCAAAGAGACACCCGATAAGACACCGAGGCACCGCTTGCTAACAAGAATGTCGTTACCCAGCCAGTGCGGTGGCACTTGGCGACGTTGACGTTAAAAAGCCACTGGAGAAAATCGAAGAATTCTTCTCCGTATACTCTGAATTCCAATATCGGCATAGAAATTCATCCGTTACCGAATTCAATCGCCTGTGCAAGGAATACTGCTGGGATAAAGAAGGCCCACAGAAGAAATATGCGCGCCGTAAATTCAACCTCGCTATGAAGCAGGAATTCGACGCGCTGTATGGGTCCGATGAGGACGACATCAACAACTGGCACAAGCTCTGTTATATCCTGAGGATAGACCCAGTTCCAAATACCCTCGAAGAATGCCGTTTAGTGAGTTCCTAGTCGCGTAGACCATTTCTCGCGTTGAGAGAGTCCCCATCGCTTCGAGGCTGTCCTTAGGAAACACGTCAATCTTGTGGACCTTGTCGAAGGATCTAGAGAGGATATTCAGATCTTCGAATCGGAGAAGGAGCTCAGCGAATATACCCGGAGGACGGAGAAATTCTTCCCGAAGGAAAACGCAGCGGATGGTGGAGTATTGCGCGCGCTCCGTCGCCATATTTTGGCACCACGGGACGGTCACCCTATGGGCCGCATTTCACGCTCAGCAAGACGATGAGTATGACCTTTCTTCACTGCTTTGACCATTTAGAATCAATGCTCCATACCATGAGAAAAACCCGCTGTTTTTGTCTATAGCTTGAATTGATATACCCTTTGTGCAAGTTGTTGGCGGGGTGATTGGACGATGAGACCTGCGCCGAACTCGGAGGAACACGTGGTGTGGGGACGTTCCGCGAGGACCCCGTGACTCACCAGTGAATCACTTCTCACAGATCTCACCGTGCGCGACTGCTCTCTCTCTCACGCTCGGTGATTTCACCCCCTACTAGGGGGGTATTTGTCACATAATACGCATTTCCCAGCCTCTTTCCCAAATCTCGTTGACACATCATCGTGACGTTGCTCGATCTGCCAAGCATTACTAAGGATCCTTGGAGTTGTTCTTTTTACACACATATATCCAGCGTCGTACGTTCACTACCCAACTAGAAGTCACAGATTCCGAGGACCCGACGACTGGCAGCAGAGCGACCAAAACGAGGAGCCTGTTCATCGCGGAGTATCCGAGAGTGCGCCGCAGATGATTTCATCTCCGCATATGTATGACTCGGATATGGTAGCTCGTACAGGGTTTCTTGTGCCACACACATAACATGATGTCCATAGCGTGCATTCCGTGGCATTCCGAGTTGAGTCGGCTTCTCTATGCCACCTTGTGGCCCTGGCCGATCATGGAGAGCATCTCCAAGAGCATCTCAGATTTCTCTTTACACTAATTTGTGAGCCCATTTTGTTCGTCTATTTAAAGCCATTTATTATCCAATGTTCAATATTGATATTCCACCGCCGATGAGAATTATGAGATCCACCGTCCGCATGCCGCTAAGTGAGCTATGACCGCGATACCACACTATCAGAATCGTGATCGCGTGATCCCCCCGAAGCTTTGTCAGCTTGTCGAGTAAAGAGCGCGCTGCTGCTGCGGGGAATTGCTGAAGGCCGTATGACACCGTACTATATTGCAACGCCACACATAACTTATCAATGTTGCGGCCATTGCGGCCTCATAGCCCCATCAGAAATGACATTGTTGCCGAGTCCAATGAGCGATAAGATATGATTTGAACCAGGGCAGATTCCCCAGTCCCAGGCACCACCATCTCATCAGACTCATCTTACCACATTCATTTTCTGAATCTTTCCGTCCAAGGATGCTGAGCCGTGCTGTGTCTGCCAATCCCTCATTTCGCCCAGGATTGTTGTTTCGACGATGCTTCCATTGACGATCAAAACAAATAGACAACCATCGATAGATATGCTGTTGTACCATACATCCTAAGTTCCCACCACCGAGTCGAGCAACCGACATCCTTAATTTAAAATCCTGCCAATTCGTATTGTCGTCGCCTTGTCGTCAAATTTACGTTCTTCCCTAGATTAGCGTGTCATAAATAGGCGCGAGTCTAGACCAGATAGATCACATACGGTGTTGGCGTTCTCCGCCGTGCGGTTTTCTTCCGGGGGCTCACTTTCCGCAGCAGCCTGTATGGGTGAGAGGGGGCCGTCTGTACTCCACAGTAGAGTAGTCTGGAAAGAGAGCACGCACCATGACGACTTCACGCGCGGGGGCACGAGTGCGGGGGTATGGATGATATCGGCCCAGGTACGAGGCACGATAGGCAGGTAAGCGCATATTGTCGAAGTTCTTTGGAGGGGGAGGGTCTTGGGGAGAAGACATGAAAGCAAAGAGAGAGAGTCGGGTGAGCGCGCGATAAGGCCTTTCTTGAGGGCCAACTGTGGGCAAAGGGTGCAGGAGCGGAAGAAAAAGGTTGGGTGGGCCTGCTGCAGGCAGAGAACAAAAACACGCCTATGCCGCACTGCGCGGGGTACCAGGTGGGAACCATAACCCCCGCCTAAGATTGAGGGTCCCGGTTTGGCTTGTTGAATAAATGGCAGAAGTTTAGGGGTGCACTCCAGTACGCGCGCTTGTCCTCATCAGTCTACCACTTCCACCCGCTCCTTGCCTATCAATTTGCCCAGCATATTTTGCTCCCGGTCAGGTCCGCTTCAACAGGACTGCACACTGGCCACGTTTTAGACCGGCGAGTACAAAAATGGTTCAAGACCGGCAAACGAGTCCCCAGGGCGGCGCTTAAGGGTGGAGCGCATGCGCGCGGCGAGGTGGCCAACTTACACCAAGGTATGTGTTACTTCTGCTAAACAGCCCTGTCACCCACCAAGACAGACAAGGACAGAACCAGTCTTGGGCACCAGGGGTACTCCGCAGCACATTACACCGGGGAAAGCCATTCCCAAGGTCCGCAGGCCCCATGAGGATTTATTGCCACAGCGTGGTAAGGAGACGTGATCAGGAGACCCGTTCCACCTACGAAGTGAGTTCATGTCTTGTACATCTCTTTCAATCGACGTTTTTCGCTCAGATACAGTACCTGCAAAGAGCTGCTCGCGCTGCCAGGGAATAGCCAGCACCATTACTCAACATCAGGCTGCCTCGCACTCCGCCTACAGCTTGCATTGACGACAATCGGCGATTCGGTACGCCTTGGAATTTTGGAATTTTGAATACCTCAAAATGCACTCCAGGATACGGTTCGCAGACCTACAATGTATTCAACGAGACTTGAAGTAGAAGGCCTCAGGAGACGCAATGTACCTGGCAGACTCTGGCTGTTTGAATTGGCTCGCTGCGCATGGGCGGTGACAGGGATCGGGGTAAATAGCACAGATAACTTTGCGTTTACGCCCTGGGCCGTCGAGGTCAAGGTTCTTATCTTGGTTATCTCATCCTGCCCCGCCGTGGCTGAGCACTTTCCAAATCAGAGTAGACAACGAGGCTACGCACTACGCATTCCGGGAATGGCCGCCCCTAGCGCACGCTCACTCCTACCAACGCTCCGGATCTTACAGATCAAAGTTAATCGTGGGACCAGGTAAACCTTGATACCGTTGTTTGGCGCACGACACCAACGTTCAACACGGGGTTCCAAAGGCAGCGAGCACTCACTGACACATCCCCTAGCCCCTTCAACAATCCACGAACCGGAATCAAACCATTTCTCGGCCTTGGCGACGTGGCCCGTGATTAGCGCCATCGAATGGTAAGCCACGTGAATGGTTGCTTGTGGGTGTTGATGACACCCAAGAAGGGTTGAAAGGCATATCCAACCTTCAGTTATGAAGAAGCCATATTGCCGCAGAAGTCGGGGATAATGTCACCTTCGACAACGCATGGGATGGATGGCAGAAACGTAAGTGGATGATGCCGCCGTTGGTTCTCGTATACAGTTGTTGGCTGAGCCCCCCCCAAAAGGGGTTTTTGGAAGATGTTTCAACCCTTACGGGTAAAAGGATGAGGCATGGATGGATGGCTGCGGAGGTGAGCCTGATGAGGGCCAGGGCCCGTATAGGTCAGTTGTGCCTCGAACCAACTGATGATGCGCGCCTGGGGGTCCACCACTATGCTTGTCCCCAACCATCACCAGCTATTATCGTGCTCTCGTTCAGTCGGTCTCTTCGGTGCTTCAGGCAAGTGGCAGGGTTTCCAAGAGCGACCGCACGGTATATTGTTTGCCAAGCGACGTGCGTTGGGCGCGTGTCTTCTTCAGTAGCGAGACGGCGATTAAGTAAAAGCGAAAATTCGACCAGGGAATGATCACGCGAGCTTTGTTCTCCTCCTGGATTTTCCCATGGGACACACGGTAATGAATGAACGAGGTTTCGCCTGGACGGGGGACTCGAGGGGAGGGCGACTGGAGGGGGAAATTATTTTAGCTGACTCCGATTCCGGACCCCGACCCCGACATCCCATAAAAAAAAACACCGCGGCACTCCTGAGGGCTGAGACCAACCCAGCCATGGTCCGTCCGCCAGTTTGTTCGGGTTTGGGTCACCTTTCCATTCCTGCATTTTTCTTTAGGCCACCGCCTACGCTTTACCCCTCTCCCCTTCAGGGCCTCCACCGAATACCATCCACCTGGCCCAACAATTGCCAAGCTCTAGTCGACGTCAATGCATATACCCACCAGCCCTAAGGGCATCCAAGTCATACGTACCCATCACCATGCGCTTATGGCGGCGAATAGCCCAGCCCTCAGCAGCCCCCTCAGCGCCCGAGAGCAAGCTGACGTCGGGTACCAGACGTGACAACGACGCGCCACCCCAACGACGCGTACCTCGTCAGTTGGACAAGGCGAGCGAACACCACGACATGGCTGTCTATTATGGTTACAGGGCCGCTCTTTTGTGGTTACGGTACTATATGGACTACTCTAGTCACAAGCTCCTGTGTCGCCCACAGTACAACCAAACACAGTTTCCTCCCCCTCCCCTCTCAATCTATCGAGTCGGCAGCAAGGGTTGAAGAATTGCTGGGACTGAGCTGGCGATGCACCGGCAAGTCTGCTAAGACTCGAGGGTGACCGAGTCCTTGCTCGTCAAGTGGTAAGAATTTCTCCGATATATCCCCTGGTGTCCCAAGACAAGACACTACGTGTTTTCATCCACTAGAGAATAGGGACTTACCTGTGCTTCCATTGCCGATTCGTCGTTGCCTCGATGCGTTACCCACTAGAAAATCCACATATACCTGGGTTCAAGCATGACCACGGCGTGTAAGAACCAATAGGGGTTAGGAATCGTCCGGTTCACCAGTCGCCAGAAATATACTCCACTTGCGCACGTAATAAAATCCTCCCTTTTGACCTTTCACTGTTCACAAGTTTTTAATAGTTACTAAAGAGAACCAAAATATCTGTTGAGACATGCACGACACGCAGCTCGAGAATCACTGGTATGACTCCGTATAAGTTTATTGACAAACAAAGTGTTTGGGTTTTGCGACTGGCATTCTGTTGTGTTGCCGTCCGCAGCGTTCCTGACGGCACTCAGTTACACATTGTCCTTGGCTCTCTTGTACTGTGCGCACACGTCGGGAGGCCATCAAAGATTGGATGGTTTCTCTCGCTTGCTCGTGCCCCTTTTCCTTTTAGCAGCGAGTCACGAGACAGACTTAGGAAATGACAAGCAAGCACGTGCGTGCACTACATGCCAAGGTCCCGGAAATCCCGTCGCCACTCCACTGGCGCTACGGTAGTACTTCTTGGATACCACCTGATTCACGAATCTTAAGGTAGATTTGGTCTGCAGTTCGCCAATGTAGTCCTGGTTCAGTGGTTCACCCGAGCCTTCGAATCTCTCACCACCCTGGCATTCACATGCGTCAGAGCGACAGAAACCGCGGACGGAGGTAGCACCGTCATCAATTCTAAAAGTTGTCAGGAACCTACTCACACCACAGTACCCTTTCCAGCCGTCACTGATGCTCCTCCAGCGTCACATGGAAAGCTGCCTTTACTACGGCGCTCAACTTTTCACGATGCCGTTCTCGCAGGACTGCAGGGCCACCCCCACCAGCCAAGACCTCTATGCGCCGACAGACGCCACGCCGTCCACCTCCGCGCTAGGCATGCAAAGCACAACACCCATACCCGCGACGTCTGATGGGCCAAGTTCCGTCGCCACCTCCACCTCACCGCCCCGAAACGCCTCATGATCCCTTCACGGGCCTCGTAGTCGGGCTTCTCTCTCCAATAGTCTCCGCGAAAATTTACAGCAATAGCAGCAGTAGCGTAAGACTTCTGGGCACATATGACAGGCAGCCGTTCGCTGCAGGATGACGTGGCTCGTCTGCACCTCACCATGACGGCGCATCGGACTGGCAGCGACTCCGAGTTGGTCGCGTCGCACTTGCCGAGGAGCACTGCCCTGCTGGGGTGGGCGAGCTCGAAGACAAAACGAAAAAGCGACGGAGACGGGGACGGTTTCGTGGCATGGGAGCCTAGAGAAGTTCCGAAAAAAGAACTAGCGATTAAGAGGGGTTTCACAGTCGGGCGATTCGCTGTCGATTCGGCTTCCGCCGCATAAATCAGTGTAGTTTTTTTCGCTTTCGACTTACAGTCGTCGATTCTCTGGCTGAAGTTAATTATTATTTTATTACAGTAATAACGTACCCGGCACGCGTTCACACGTGCAACAAGAGACACTCTAAAGACTTTGATTGCCCACTCTCCGCCCCTCGTCTTTCTATTATCAAATAGGCACTAACAACGTTATTCAAGTTCTGGTAGACAACATGTTAACGATAAGCGGTCCAGAGTGTGCAGTGACGTACCAGAAGTCATGGCTTCAATGAATGGCTGTGCGAGTTCGTCAGTCAAAGCGAAGATTTCTTCCAATCGAGCAAATGACTCCTGAGTGCCGAGAAGATAAAGTTCATCAAGTTCGGGAGGCGGATTCTGCATGGGGTCGAGGGGTTCCATTGCTGCTTCGGGATTGGAGCTATCAGAAGTCTCGTGCGCACAGACCGTGCTTTCGTCCGCTGAAAATGGACCGAATGATTTTGGCGTCCAGTACGGTCCAACTAGGAGGATCCACTGAATCCCGTTGTCAGATAAGGGGAATTGCTTCTCGTAGGCCGTCTTGGCATTATTCTCGGCCTGTAAAGACAGTTGATGGAACAGAGTTGTAACATTGTGGTCGTGCATTATTGAGGCTGCAGACGGAAGGGAGGCCATGATGTCGATGGCGGATTTTGCATTTGCGCCGCAGCGAAGCTTGAAAGAGGTACGACCATCTAAGAAGTTGAAATTTCCTAAACCAAAGGCTGGGGATTCTGAACAGCGTTGGTCTTGTACGCCCTGAGGTTTCCACTGGCATTCGAGTCTCAAGGACATAGAAGGGATCATGATGAAACGATTCGGATTTGACTCTCGATGCATGTAAGCAAATTCGAAAAAGATAGCACATATGCCTTGAGGGGAAGCCCAGCTGCTGCCGTCGGGCAAGAAATCTCAATCTCTGGTAGTTAGAAGATATGAGCCCGGGCATGGTCGAAGGTTATTGCTGACTGAAATTGCACTAAAGATGCGTTATCGTCGTAGATCTCGGTTGTGAGCAACAATTCGTACACACCAGAGGCCACAGATGGTGAATAGTGAAGCGGGTAAAGTATTGCCAGTGCACCTGTCGGCGATAAAAGAGGCAGCGTTTGAAAATTTGAACGGTGACTTCGATATGACGACATCGTCTAGCCATCGTCGAGCGTCATAGGCATATAGATCTATCGGGGTTACTGTAAGGTTGAGACTTATGGCCGTTGATTGGTCCTCGGGGTAACTTAGGTTTTCCCCTCCTCTCATCCGGGTATATGGGCATATTTATCACTGCATCACTCTTTGATCACTCAGTACTTACAATATTGTCTTTGCATTACTGTAAGGTACAAAAGCCACGGCGGCACAGTAGCCTATAGTCCCGAGAATGTAACACAGAGTTCGATGCTCCCATTGATCATGACGCCCTGGCCTAGTTAGTACAATACCTGGAGCAGATACCAGGCACGGCATGACCCGTTGCGACAGTGGGTAGACACGATTGGCTGGACTACAGAAGGCAAGTGGAAAAAGATTACACGCCAGATTCACTGGATAAAATAGATCTAAAGTCGATCAAATGTTGACGAGAATACATGCACGATAGATGCATCCTATGACGAGATTCCTAATCGGACACAGTAGGGACAAGCCCGGAAGTGGCCAGCAATAACTTGCAGATGTTGGCGAGACGGGCACTGGCGCACATGGCAGTGGTATGAGGAAAGAAGGATAATATACAAGTGACAATCGTACACTATGCTATCTTCACCGACTGTCCCACACGAGGCGTCAACAAAGACCATAGATACTTTGAGATGCACCCACCTTAGCATACAACGAATCCACCACCTTGCTTACCTCTTCGAGCGTCTCGATCGCGGCGCCGTACGTGTCCTATCAAAATGACATGAGTAAGCGAGCAGAACGAGACCAGTTCGATGACATACGCTTGTTTCAGCCTCATCGAATACTAGCAAACATCCGCGTCCTTGATCTAATACCCCATGGAAGACCTTGTCTAAAATCATCTGAGAAAGTCTATCGCGGGTAGCACCAAAAGTCAGCTCATACAAGGCAGGCGCGAGAGGAAAGGAGCAGTATACTTTGCTTCAACGTCTTGCCGTCCTTGGCTGACTTGCCGCGCAACGTATTCAATCTCAACGACCGAATACGGCTCAACGATGCGTAGGAGGTTTTGTTCGAGCAGCGTATCGTACAGCGCAGCGAGGTGCGATCTGATCGTCGGGTCTGAAGATAATTCCTCGCGGTAGTCGCGCAGCGTCTGCTCGAACGCGGCCAGGTCACGGGTCTGATGAGCACGCGCGACAGCGCGCATGCTTTCAACATCACGAAGTTGCGCGTATTTAAGAGCCAGTTTGATTGACAAGAGAGAATTGACATCCTCGGGCTGATGCAGCAGAGGACCGTATCAGTATTAGACAGGTCGAAAAGACAAAGAAAATGCACCAGGTTGAGCATCACTTTGCACAGGAGCATGTATTTGAGTGCCCCGAGTGCGGAAGGATCGTCCTGGGAGCTCAAGTTCTCAAACGTCTCATAGAAGTATGAGTAGGCAGTGGTATAGTCTTTGTCCTCGGCGTGAAGAATTCCTGATTGTAAGTCCAAGGCAGCTTGCAGTTGAGGTGGGCAATAGATCGAGTTTGCAGCAGTGCGGGCGGAGGTTAACGAGGACTAATGGAAGGCTCTTTAAGTATGCGAGAAACTGGTGGCATGAGAGGGATGCACTTTCGATTTGGCGAGGTTACCAATCCCACGGTAGACGCGAGATTCTAAAAGGTGGACCTCTGTAAGGATCATCTTGTCGTCCAGTCTCCGCAACTCCGTCAAGAGAGTCTCAATCAGCACGAGTGCGGGTTTGTATTGCTGAGTCTCCAATTGTCTTGCAAAAGGAACAATAATCACACTGAAAACGAGCGAAGAGCGAGAAGTGGCAGGCACTCACAAACTGATGAGCCGAGTTTCTAGGCTCTGCTTCAAAAATATGCGCTTCTCTCGCTTAGCCCATTCAATGTTGTCATTAAGGACAGCAATCTGGGTTGGCTGGCTGTTTGGAATACCGTTGAAGAGTGAAAGTAGGTTGCGAACTTTGATGGACGGTGTCAGCACTTCAAACTTGTGAACAACTGAAAGCCGCACTTAGTTTCGCAGTTTTAGCCTTCGCAGTAGAGGATAGGAAGGAGCGCGATAGTGTGACGACCTCTGCTAGCCCCTGAGCATTTCTGAATAAAAAGGTAAATCAGAAAGGAACTAACGAACACGCATCGCGCACTTACTTCTGGTCCCTATACAGCTCTCCGAGCTTCACCAAAGCGGTCTCCTGATCCCGGAGCTCGTCCGGATTCACGGTTGATTTCGAAGCGTTGAGGATCTGCTTGTAGATGGCCTCCCCTTTCTTTGGGTCTACAGCCCCGACGGTTTCGGCCTCTGCAAGCAAGTCTGCTGTGGAAGACATTTGCGTCTAAGTGTAAAGAGGACCCGCGCAGAACGGCTGACGCGTTTCTCTGCCCACTTTCGGGTTAGGGTTTGTGTATACGCGTCGACGCGGTCAATCTGCTCATCGACCACCATGGCAGAAGAGAACGTCCTCCCGATTCCTAACCTTGCTCTCCCACAAGAATGTTTTGTACTTCAGCAGCCTTCTCTATCGCATCTACATGATACCGCTCGCGTTGCACTGCTCGGAGGCATAAAAGCTGACCAGATGGCACCTTATTATCGCCTCGTTGTCGCGGCGAACGTCCTCCCTCTGGATCAGTCTCTTCTCGACAAGCTAGAGAAGGAAAATACCGCAGAGCTGGAGAGGTTGGACAAGGTGCTAAAGGAGGCAGAGGAAACCGAGGGCGAGAGTGACATTGCCGATGCGCTACGGGCAAAGGCCAGCTACCTCACAAGAATCGGAGAGAAGGTAGGTGCCAACTTTTATGCTTCCAATAACCCTCCCGCTCACTGTTCCTATATACACTATGTGCAGGAAAAAGCGAGAGAAGCCCAGCAGCTTGCCCTCGAAAAGACCGCCGGTCTAGGTTCGCGAATAGACATCGTCCTCACGCTCGTCCGCATCGGCTTCTTCTTTGGCGACAACCAGCTCATCTCCACGAATCTGACGAAAGCGGACGAGTTTGTCGAGAAGGGTGGTGACTGGGACCGTCGCAATCGTCTCAAAGTCTATCGTGGCCTTCACCTTCTCTCCATCCGCCAATTCAAACCTGCAAGCGCTCTCCTCATCGACGCGCTCTCAACGTTCACCGCGACGGAACTGCTGTCTTATAACGACTTTGTGTCGCTCACCGTCATCTCTGGGGCGCTCACGTTGAACCGCGTCGATCTCAAGAAGAAGGTACGGGTTCTCAGTAATTCTGGGTTGAGAAAGCAAAGCTGATTCAGATCTACCAGATCATTGGCGCGCCAGAGGTCATTAGCGCCCTACCGGAGCTGCCAACGCTTGCAGACACGACAAAGAATCTTTATGATTGCCACTACGACAAGTTCTTTGTCGCTCTTGGTGGGCCATATCATCACCAGTTTAATTATTTGCAGCCCTGACAGCCCAAATTCAATTCAGCTACGCTTGAGCAGACCCACCTTTTGCCCTCACGCCTCCTTGCACCACATGCCCGCTTCTACGTCCGCGAGATGCGCATTCTTGCCTACGCACAGTTATTGCAGTCCTATTCCTCACTCACGCTGGATTCTCTCGCTCATGCCTTCGGGGTCACAGTTGACTTTGTTGATAAGTGCGTCAATCTGCCAAACTAGCCCTGGTACCTCTCGAGTCGTAACTGATACGTCATTGTCGTAGTGAACTATCGCGATTTATTGCTTCCGGACGGCTACACGCCACTATCGACCGTGTACACGGTGTTGTAGAGACAAACCGACCCGCGCTCAAGAACGCACAAACAGACACGGTGATTCGCAAGGGTGACATACTGCTCAACAGCATCCAGCGACTGAGCAAGGTACTATATTAGATGTGTGGTGTTGTAATGTGGATGTATCATATCCCACGCGTTCTTCTCTCCAGGCGTTGAGCGTAGCGGCCCTTGAGAGCAGCGGAGTCTGCAAATCCAGGGGTATAGGTCCAAGGCACAGTCATCTGACATGATGCAGGAACTGCAAGGTCAAGCAAAGATATCGAGAATTATGTCACTATGTCCCCTATTCTTGGCCTGTTGAGCACGCCTCGGCCAAACGCCGCCGCTACAGCACGGAACCCATTCTCTTTGACATCAGCCAAGAAAAGATCGTGCTTGTCGGCAAGCCGCTCATTGTTACGGCGGATTTCCTGTATAACGCCATGCGCACGCACGCAAAGTGGGCACTCGGTATCATGATCACCCAAGCATCTACGAGAAAGAAAAAGTAAGCCAAGAGAAAAAGGGAGGAAGGTTCGGGTGGCGGAGAGAGGGGTGGCTGACCGCTGGTGGAAGCTGTGTTTGCACATGAAATGGATGCTGGGAAGGTCCAGTGGACCACCACACTGCGAGCATTGTGGGGCGTGGAACAGGCGCGGTTGGTCTGGATCTGAGAGTTCCTCGACTTGCTTGAGTTTCGTGGCAGTCTCGAGCCGATACGACGCAGTCAACTGCTCGTCCTGCACATGCACACGCACACGCACACACAACAAAAAATAAATAAAGAATGTCAGCATCATCCTCGGACGTAACACCCGCAAAAGAACGAAACGCACCGTATGCACCTCCTCGCGCGCAGTCCGTATACGCGCCAGCAACCACTCCTTCACCAACCCGACACTCGCCACCTCATTCCGGCTCAGAACCTGCACAACACCAAGCGGCGGCAAGATCTTGCGTTCCTCCACGACCCTCAAAACCTCCGCCAGATCCAGCGAATGTCTCGACACCAGCTCCGGCGCCGACGTGAAGAACCGCAGCGCGAGTTTATACAGCTGCGGTGCCTCCTCGCCGTACTCGGCCAGACACCGCATCACCTCCGTCCCGGCCCCCGCGATGCCCTGCCGGTCCTGCTCCATCCAGAAGCGCAGCACGTCTTCGTGCATTCCGAGGCGCTCCCAGAGCAGGACGAGGCCCGGCGTGAAAGATCGCGTGGCGCAGAGGATGAGCGCGTGCATCGGGTCATATGGTAGGCGATCGGCCGTGCGCAAAAGTTGCAGCGCCTTTTCTCGCAGCGCTTCCGCACGCGCACCATCGCCGGCCGTGGACGCAAGCGTGAGGTACAGCTCAAGTAGTGTATTCCATACGGCCTGCTGGTCTGCCGCCTCAGCGGCGTCCTCAGTAGCACTTGCATTGCTATCGCCACTTAGGCCAGCCGCGCCGTCCTTCGGCTCGTCGAGACTCTGGCCCCAACGCCGCAGCGCGACTGCCTCAAGGAAGACAAGGAGGTGTTCGCGGTGTCCGACAAAGTTTGCAAAATACAAACGCGGGGACGGGCGCTTGACTGGCTGTGGCACTGGCGTCCCAAGTAACGTGGAGGGTGAGGGCCCCTGGGAATCAAAAGTCGATTCACGCCGTGGGGCGCGTTCATTCGGGCGAGCGGTCCGGACTGAGGCGCCGGAAGACACAGGTGGATCGGTAGCAGAGACGGGCGACGCAGGTGCGGGTGTGGATGTAGATGCAGCGGGACCCCGGAGGGCCAAGTAGGAGAGGTAAGAGCCACCGCCGGTAGGCTTGGAAGTCGTTGGTAGTGTGTCAGGTTCGGAGACAAGTGGGTCTGCGCCGGTGCAAATCTCGATGAGTAGCTGAGTGGTCTCATCGGGTAGCGCTGCAACCATAGCACGGCCATATCGTGCAAGATTATTTTCGGTCTGGAAATCCCATGATTAACAGCCTCTTCAGATTAAGTGCTAAACTCACCACTTCCGGTCCTAGGTGGCGCAAGTACGCCAAGGCTTCATTGAAGTTGCCCGTGTCCTCGATTTGGATGCGAAGATAGTCCTCGTGCCGCGACCACCTCTTTGCAAGGTACGCCGCATGCTCAAAGTACCCAGCTTGGCGGCAAACGCGGATTGCCGTATCAAGATCGAACGGTAGCTCGTCAGTACCGCCTTCAGAGGTAGCGCCGCTGCTCCCACGCTTCGATTCAGTTTTGATGAAATTGTCAAGCCGCGCAGCGTCCTTAAGTTTCGTGTAGGTGTTGAGAAGAAGTGTCGTGTGATCTGAATTGGCTACTCCGAGCGAGTGTAACTCTTGCAGATACGTGACAAGATTGTGAATACGCTGTGCATCTAAACACTAAACTGCAGTCAGGGTTCCGTAGCGCAAGAGAATACGAAAGCAGGAAAATACCTTGCGAATGACATAGCTCGGTTGTACGTAGCCGATCGTTCGTATATACTGCTGCATGGCAGCATCGTAATCCGGCTTGGCATACAAGTAGTCCCCATACTGCCGATGGATATCGGCTATGCTCTCCTGGCTCATGTGCTGCGTCTTTGCTATGTCCAACGCCAAGACATAGTACCCCCTGCGGTAAAGCATATCCAGTTTCGTAGGAGTTGGTTTCTCCTGGAGGCATGAGAGTTTCCCGTCGTTGGACAGCACATATATGCTACCCCATTGCGAGAAGACTTCCCTTACCCCTGCCGTGAATGCCTCGGTGTGCGCCACGAACTTGTTCTCGAGGTCAAAAACTGTGACCTTAGTAACCTCGGTGCCACTTGCACCCACATTCCTGGCGGCAAAACCCCGAATTGTTGCGGATGCAGACGTCGCAATGGCGGTGAGGGGTGGAGAGACGATGACAAGATAGTTCAAGTGCGTGTGCACAGAGGTCTTGGGGCCTAAGTATAATGTTTGGTACGCAAGTAGGGCAATGGCAGTTGACAAACCTTCGTATGCATACGAGGAACCCCGGTTCTCCGCGCCACAGATGTAGATTGCCTCATCACGCGCGACGACCATATCATGTGCCTTCCAGTCCATGACAGCACACCCCAGCGCCGCCCCGGCCTCATGCACCTCGCTTGCCGCACTCCCGCTCCCACGCCCAGATGCCTGGTACACCAACACACGGTTCGTAGTTGCAATGAAGAGATACATGGCTGGTGTCTCGTCTGTAGGCTCGCGAAAGCCGACAGCCGTGACGGGCTCCGTGGGGGATTCATGCACGGTACGGGGTTTGGGGACGGCGGTAAGGGACGCGGAGCCTGAAAGGACAGACTGATCTAGGTGCCGATAAAGGATCACTGTGCCATCACCGAGCCCGATAGCGAGGAACTCCAGGCCGGCAGAGAGGGCAATGGAAGTGACCTGCCGAGAAGAAGAGTCAAATTTAACACATCATGGAGTAAAAAGAACGCTCGGAAGGGCGTACCGGGTGCGGCCGATTGCTCGTTTGCACTTTGGTGGAGCGTAATAACGTCGGCGCGCCGCTTTTGTCTGTCTTCTCCAAATGCCAAATTTTTAGAAGGGGATTCCGGACGCCGTCCTCTTCCTACAGACCCAACGTCAATATTATCTAATGAATACGGGTAAAGGAGGGCAGAAACACGGACACCGAGGGTTACAAGGTACCCGCGCCTCTCTGCCATGTGCATTACGCGTCCACCAACGTGTGCGACCCAGCTTGAGATGGGCTCGAACTGCTTGTCAAGAATATGCACGCTGCCATGCATGTCCGCGACAACTACGCCATACGCCGAGGATGTGATGGTCGAAATTGAGGTCCCGACGCGCAGGATGTGCGGACTCTCCGCAAGTCATGTGCATCTTTGACAGGCACGACATCGAAGAACGGGAATTGTCTCCACTACATGAATTATCAGAGAGAAAACAAAGAGAGATTGACGAGACCTACTCCCGGCGCGAATGTGGTCGACGACGCAGGCGGTTTGGAAGGCGTCGAGGGCGAAAGCATCGGAGTCAACTCTCGACCGCTCAGAGCGGGCCGGGGACACCGCTCTCGGCATTGGCCCCAAATTTCCCACACCCAGCGCAACCGCCGACGTCGGGGACAGCTCACTCAACATAAAACAGCCACATCCTCCCCAACCCATCCATGGCATTCTTCGGTCTCCGCAAGTGGTCTACACCCGTAAGTGAAGGTCTTGCAATGATATTGATTGCACTCGTGGTCACTTGCCCAATTTGCATCCTTGATACTCACTATGTTCCCGTTCTTCTCGCTCAGGTTTTCCGGCCGTTGTGGCCTTTCTTCGCAGCCAGCGGCATCACCTACTTCCTCGTCTCCAAGGCACAAGACATGGGAGTTCGCTGTGAGTCGTTTTACCCGTCCGAAAAGCAAGCTCACGCCCACGCCCTCCCTTTTTTCTGCAACCCCCCCCCCCCCCCCTAGCCGAAGGTTTCCGCAATGACCCACGCAATCCATACGCGGCACAGATTGCAAAGAAGAACACCATTAGAATTGGATACTGTCTGTAATCCCGTGCGGCGATACGCATTCTGACATAAAACAGTTTTTTCGACTCGTCAACACACGTCCTAATGCGTGACCTGAGCTTGACGCACCCGATGCTCGGCAAGTGCAACGTTGGGATGGGGAATTGGAAAACCCGACCCACTCTATCTGAGCGTTATTCGAATTTGAGATCGCTGGGGACGGGGCGTAACTCGTAGGAAGCAGAACCACGTGAATCTGCTGCCCTGAGGCCTGGAGGTCAGAATGGTCTTTGATGCTGCACTCATATCGGATCCCTTGAATGAATTTGGTTTCATATATGCTGACCATGACCGTCATCGAGTCACTTGCGTCACGATCCTCAATGTGAAGCAGATAATAATTGCCCTGCGCCATGCTCCCGTGATGGGAGCGCACTTTTTAGACGCTATGCCTCGAGGCTGAGGAGAGATGGATGCATGTACGATCGAGCAGGATTGGCAACCTGTCAGAATGAGTTGAAACCTGACCCACCTCCGCTTACGTACGCCACCCGCCACAGGGTCCCGTTTACAGTTCTGTTCAGAACGTCAATCGTATACTGTATCCGGGTCCTAACAGCAGACATTATTGCTCTGCGTGGGTGTATGTACTCCCAGAAACTTTGCTAGGATTCATGCGGCGCTTTTTGGGAACGGGAGGGGGAGGGGTGTGGTGGGCGTACTGTACAACCTTGCTAGGGAAAGATACGTGAAACTTGGGCGCACATGCCTGTTGGTAATTCGATGTTGTATTCAATGGTTAAGGAACTGAGGCGTGGTCATGAGGCGAGGTGAGGGTGACCGCAGTGAAGGGGTGTTCGAAGTCCTTCGGAAGGCGACGGACGACGGTTTGCGAAGCCGCCCTGATCTGAAGGATAGAGATAGTGAACGATTGTGATGTTCTAGACCCTTTGCCAGCGCTACAAGGAAGATACCCTTCATCCACATCCACGGAACAAAACTGACGCTTCTGGCTGAGTGGGGAAAACGATATGGGGTGATAACTGAGGAAGGCCCAACTCTCTCGCGCGACACGCTGCGGTGTCATGTGCAGCATTTCATATATGTATATGGTTATTCGCTTCTTCCCCTGCGTCACCGTCACTTTTGTGATTTCTGATGACGGCTAAGGTGACGCAGTTCTTATACCCGCGTCCGACCTCCCGGACGACAAGCCACTAGGCATTGAATTGGAGTATTAGACAGGCGGGGACAAAGGAGAGTCGGCTCGACCCGTCCAGGCTCAACAGGACCCTTACTTACGGCTGATGGTGGCACGAGTATGGCATTTGAGAAGAGAAATTTGTAGTAGAGAGTGGCTGTTGCGCGGCGATGAAAGGAAAACTTGTGAATGATTGTGTTCTGGAGTATTCAAAGGCCGGTCTAGACCACGTCGAAATCGTAGGCGTTGCGGATTCAAGGGCAATGCCGTCAGGTTCCTATTCAAGACCCCAGACACTTGGCAAAAGTGTATATTCCCCAGAGTACTGTAATGTACAGCAGGCGAGGCAGGCACGAGAGATGCTAACCAAGATAGGGATGGAGGTGCAGGTGGGGTAAGATATGAGCGTGGAAATATTACATAATCGCCTCGAGGGCGAGCCGTGGGCAAAGCGAGCGAGCGGGGGCGGCAAGCGCGAGCGACTTTGATTCCGTACCCGTTCCAACTCGGCCTTTTCTTTTTGCCTCTGCCTCGGACGGGTCATATTTAAATCATCCATGGATCGGTCAAGCCAGTACTCTGCACTTCCGCCGCCGAATCATCAGTCTTCCCGACAAATGTTCCAGTCTGCCCAACTCCCTCCCCCTTCCCAACTACACCTCGCCCCATCATCCTACTCAAGATCGAATACTTTGCCACCCATCCCCGCACTCGCACCTAACCTCTCCGCAAGGTATCCTCCTGCATCGTACCATCCATCTCTTGCATCGGTCTCTCCAACCCTTCCCCCCCTTCCTCCCAACTCCTCCCAACCCTCATGGCCCTCACAGCGCACATCCTCCTCTCGTGAGGAGCGCTTTGCCCCACGCCAACAGGAAACCAAGGTCAAGCCTTTGATCCATGATCCTGTACCCCCACCGCCTCCATCACAGCCAGAGCCTCAGAAAGAATCGGAGGATAATATGCCCCCAACATCGGACTTTGTCAAGAAGCTCTACAAGTAAGTCCATTTTGTCTAGACTTTTCGATGTTGTTCAGCTTGTCTCAGGATGTTGGAGGACCCGTCGTTCCAGAGAGTCGTCTCATGGGGCCCCAATGGTGACTGTTTTGTGGTCAAGGTACGCCATTGTCCGCCCCGCGTGCTGACGTGAGAGCACCCCTGATTTCCCGCGATAGGACATGAATGAATTCACAAAGTCCATTCTGCCTCGGATGTTCAAACATTCAAACTTTGCGTCCTTTGTTCGCCAGCTCAACAAGTACGACTTCCACAAGGTCCGTCTTTTCCTTTTCCTCCCCCGGCAAGCACCGCTCATCGGACCGGCCTTCCGCAGGTCAAGAACACCGACGACAGTCAGTTTGGCGAACACGTGAGTATTGCGCCCCACCTTTTATCCGGCTATATCTCATCCCTTTCACAGAGCTGGACTTTTCGCCACCCCGATTTTCGTGCTGACCGTCGCGATGCGCTTGAGAACATTAAGCGTAAGGTCCCTGCTGCACGAAAGTCATTACCTACGCGCGGTCCCCACGGCGAATCGCCCTCGCCGTCATCAGTGACTATTGAGGCTTTGCAAGCGCAGGTTGAGCGTCTCGTTCAAACCCAAGACGACATGTCTGCCCACATACGAAACTTGGAAAGCAATTACCAGAATGTACTCACCGAGATGGTGAACTTCCAACGGAATATGGCGCAGCAGGATGGCCTCATGCAGAACTTGATCAGTTACTTTTTGCAGATGGAGAATGGTCAGTTTATTTTTTGAAAAAATGGACCTTTATATTTCTTCACGTCTCCGTTCGTAATGACGAAAATTGATTTTGGTTGGGTGTTTTATGTTGTAACAAAAGTTCTTCTACCCTGTTTCAATTCGTATTCTCATACTTTTAATCCGCTAAAAAGCGCAAATGCTGACTTCCTACTATCAGGGAAGGCAAAGACTGAAGACGCACTGTCCAGCTTTACCACGGATGCCAATCCGTTTCTTCCAACTCAGGAAGCACAGCGAATCATGGGGTCTTACCCAGAAACAGACGTAGCCCGTGCATCGCTGTTCCAAATGAATGAGATCTCCCGGAGGGCGGTTGGCATGTCGTTCAATACGAACGTATCTGGAGCGGCTTCGGCGTCTGGGCCGGTCCAGCCACCAGGTACGAATGGCGCGCCAGGAGCCTCGACAAGTACTTCCACGGCCAACGCTAGCAATCTGCCAAGACCACGAAGTGCGCAGCAGATTTTCGCCGCAGCCGCAGGACTACTCGTGCCCCAAATAAACCCCTCCGAGGAGGATCCTCCTTTAAGTCGGCAGGATGCGCTGGCCCGTATCGAGGAATTGCAACGTAACCGACCGCAGAGTGTCCAGGGCTCCGCGTCCCTGAATGCGGACGGATCTAACGCCCCATCTGGATCTGACTCATTTGTCATGTCGGCCGACGCAGCTGCTGCAGATGGCATGATGGCACAGTACCCTCCTCAGACGGTTTCGCATGAAGGCTTGCAGGTGTTCACACTTGGCCATCTGCTCCCACGCTCGGGCGAGGATGACGCGAACGGTAATTGGACCTTCGATGCAAACTCGCTCAGTGGTCTACTGCCGCTCCCGCTGAACAACACGGACGAGAATGACGTCGTTAACCCATCTCCGACGACAGCGAATCCGTCTGCTTCGTATGAGACCCGCCCACCCTCCGTGCTACGCGTGCGGAGGTCCGCCTATGTGCCTGGATGGGCAGTTCCACCACGGGTTTTACTAGTGGAAGACGACGCGGTCAGCAGGAAGTTGTCGAGCAAATTTCTGCAGGTCTTTGGGTGCACAATTGACGTTGCTGTGGACGGTGTCGGTGCTGTCAACAAGATGAACCTCGAAAAGTATGATCTTGTGTTAATGGTACGATTCTTTTCCCTCTTCTCTCCCCCCCCCCTCTCCCCATCCCTCCTCACCTCACCTCGCCTCTCCTGCGTTACGTTGCGCGGTACTTGTAGCATCGTTCTTACCCTTTTTCTTCTGCAGGACATTGTTATGCCCAAATTAGATGGCGTGTCGGCGACAAACCTTATCCGTCAGTTCGATCATATGACGCCTATTATTTCCATGACGAGCAATTCCAAACCGAACGAGATAATGACGTACTATCACTCGGGTATGAATGACATATTGCCCAAGCCGTTCACGAAAGAGGGTCTTCTGGGAATGCTCGAAGTATGCGCTCATTTTTTCTCATTTCTCCGGAGCTGATGACGGTAATGCACGTGCTTCAGAAACATTTGATACACCTCAAGGCGATCCAACAAATGGGTAAATTCCCTCGTGGGATCGGTGCAGCAGACACGAGTATCGAAGAAGATCCGGAAACGTCATTGGCGGTGCAGCCGTCCATGAACCTTCCCGTCGTCGAAGATAGCGGGCGGATCGACCCACTGGCGGGGATGGGCCTCACACAGCAGCAGTATCAGTTGATCTTGCAAGGGCTTGTTCACGGCGATAACTCACTGAGCGCGGCGATGAACGGTTCTGCGAGCCTCGGCATCGCAAGCGAGAAACGATCTTTGGAGGAGACTGAAGACGAGCGCGACGTCAAACGCGGCCGCTTCGAGGTACTTGAATAATCAATTCCACCTCGCGCGACACCTTAAATACCCTTACCTCCCCTTACTCTCAGCCCTTAGCCCTCCATCTTTATGATCCCACCGCGTGATTCTCCACATCCCAGTGTAACAAACGCCCTCTCTTAGTATTTTCTCCATCCCCCCACGCCACGTCATGCCACGCCACGCCATTCCCACCACCGCTACTCCCACTTTACCACTTATTTGCTGGATCTCTGACATCTAACCATTTGTACACGTCCGGGTTTTGACTTTTTTACCCCCAAGACCCGGTCTATGCAGTCGAATCATCTCACCCGCTCTGTGCAATACTGTGCTAATATAGCTAGCGACGTTGTTGTGAACGTTGTACAATCACTTTTTCCCCACTTTTTCACTCTGGCTCTGGCTCCCCCAACATCAGATTCTTGCCCACTCACGTACTGCTCTTCCTCTCTTTTTCTTTTTCTAGCTATTTTATCCCCTTGGGGTGTTTTTCCCTGCTTTATCATTCTTTCCCCTTTTTCGTTTCGACGAGGACAGCGTTTTCGTCGTCTTTGAGCAGATGCAGCGCAGGAAGATCCCAACAAGGAAGGGAGGAGTCACACGCACGAAAAACAACAAAAAAAAGAAGAGGGTAAGAAGGGGGTACGAATGACATAGGATAGATGAATGCATGATGCTTTGTATCCGTAGTCAGTATTCAAGTTTCTCGATATTACCCGTTTTTCCCTAGTTGTACTGTATGGTTCGGGCGCTTATCTGTGGGCGCTTACCTGTTATCATCGGATCATCGCCGCCGAGTTATGATTTCGCCGAGGAATACCAAAGAATACCTGCGAATACAATGTATTAGTCGACTCCTCTCGGACCCTAATAAACCGAATACGACCTGTACCATCATGTAGGGGACCACTGACATGGAGGAACCCACTACTGTAGTGATCGATTTGGGAAGGAAGAAAGAACGGCCGAAATCGGCAGTCGAGTCGTATCCCCTTTTGTCAAGTAACTTAGTAGGCACCCTTGACGTACGATTCCGTGGGACTGATTTAATGAAAGTGCGTGTGTTTAGCCCTTCGGAACTTTTGTTTGAGGAAATGGTGCACGGGGTACAGTAAAGCCGTGATCCTGTTGGCCTAATGTTCGGAAGGAATAGATGTTTGAAATATCCGTCTTCAAGTTTACGGCAGGCTATCTCGTGACATGCTGGGTTGATTGTAGTGTGTAAACCATGACATAATCTATGACAAAAGTCATCGCGAGCGACGATGCGATGACGCTTTGTAGGGAATTGCGTTCAGCGGTACGTGCAGGACACGCCAACTAATTTGTCGGTCGTCATCTCGCCACCACCTTTCGATCGAATGCCACAATATCAAGTAGAGGAATGTGTTTGAGAAAAAGGAGACAATGGGCATTTCACCAATGCCACACGGGTTAGAGTATTTTACACACTTCGGGTGATCATGCTGTGGTCGCGCACATCGTTCTCTCCCCTGCACGCTACCAAGGATCCATCCGCCCATCAACAATTCTATACCCAAGTGCATGGCTTCTACCAGTCCCGACCAGAATAGCCAGAATCCCCCTCTCGTCCAGAGACTTCTTGAAGCATGGCAACCCAGGTTTCCCGGCGCAACGCCACCCGAACGTGAGACTCGTTCAAGCTCTGACATCCTACCCATCCCCGAGGATGATATCGTCGTCCAAAGCGATGGCGGAGGAGGCGGGTCCTCCTCCATCGAGCTACTTTCAGAAACCGACGCGGCAACGTGGTTAACGACGCACGTAAGGAGTACGGAAGATATCATGTTTTCGCGAATCCCCGCATGGGGTGTAGAAGGCGTCACAACTTGTATCTTTCCAAGGTAGTCGCTTTGCGCTGGCCGTCGATCGTTTTCGAAGCTATCGGCAAGGCCGAGACCAGCTGCCTTCGCATCAAAAACGTCCGGGGAAAGGGCAAAGGTGCATGGCAGCACGCGCGGTGCCTCGTGGCGAGCTCGTGGCACGAGAACGCGCTCTGCTCGTGATGCCACGTACCTGCCTATCCCCTCAGCAGTTAGTGAGCGCCGCGACGAACACAATGATGCCGAATCAACGCGCTGCATTCTTTGCGCTGCATAATTGCAACTCGGCGGATCCGAACGATGCGCTGAGTATCATATCCACCAACTCGTTCCTTATTCCTGGCGTGCCAGGTCATAACGTTCTTTACTCGGCCGTTTTCGAACCTTCTCTCGTCTTAATCACAGGTGCCGTAGTCCCCTTCTTTCGGTGGTGTCTGTCCGGGTACTGACAAACGACGCGCCGCCAGCTGTTGTCCAAATGCGATATTCAGATGGGATCGTTCTACATTCTCGGGGGAAATCCGAGCGTTGCGCCCCATCTCCGCAGGCGAAGAGGTCACGATCTCCTATTTCCAAGGCATTCTGGAGCCTGCTGCGGTTACGCACGAACGTCAAAAGTTCCTCCTTGAGTGCTACAACTTCAAATGCGCGTGTCCGGTTTGTGGGCGGCCTTCGAAAGTATGCAATCGTAGTGACGAAGAAAGGCCCATCGTTTCCGTATCCGTCACTGACATTGGGAAATACTACCGGGAAATGGCGGAGGACTGGATATAGACGGGGGAGATCGTGCACGGTTGCCAAATTTCCTCCACGCTGTAGAAGAGGCCCTTGACCGGAGATGATTTTCTGCCCCACTTATTGGATCTATCTCGCACGAGCCATCGTGACGGCCCGTTGTGCCATAGGCGAAGCGAGAGCTGCACGCAAATGGGCAGTTCGAGCCGCACAGCATATGCGGGCTGCAACGGGGTCAGACGGTGGATGGGACGCAATGCCAAGGAACCGGAGAAATGTGAATGGTGGAGAGCATGGGATAGACCCAGAATCCAGGGTAGCGAGGAGTGAGCTCCAATTTGCTTGGGGCACGTTCATCGTATAAGGTCTACGTTACATTTTTCTGAGATTTACTATGTTTATTATCAACAGGCTTTTTATTAAAGGGTTTACGCACTCTGTAACAAGGTCCTGATGGTGAGAAAGACCCTGCGGACTATAGGCATCCACAATACAGTATATGAGAAAATTTCTTCAACGAGCCATTGATCCTTTATGTAGTGTTGGTCATTCCATGGGGGAAGGGTGATCGTCGTCTCTACGAGCCGCATCAATAGAAGGCGCGAGTGGGAAATTAAGTGACAACATCGTCAATAGGGTTTTAAATTGTCACTAACGAGGCCATTCCACGGGCTCCGTATATCCACACATGGAGAGGTGAACTGGCGGGTAGAGGGATGGGTAGGAGGTTTAGAAGCCGACCGGTAGCTTCGGTCGCTAAGAGTTCGCATCGCTGGGCTTTGATGTGTCGCGATCCGCAGGAAGGCGTCGTCAGGGTGTTTATGTTGAGGTGTTATGTTGAAGAGAGATGTGTGATGTGATATGTTGGCCGCGGGGAGGGCCGCAGTTGAATAGGGGTGCAGGTGATGAACGAAGGTTTCGGGACGCCGTGAAAAGAAAAGGTTGGGGGTCGAAATCAACAAATATTTTCGCCCGATTACGCCGAGAAAACCCCGTCACCAGTCGAGGGTTGTCTGGGCGGACTGGGACGAGGAAGACGTGAAAAGAATTGGACCACAATTGGACTACAGGGCGAGGTGGGATGAGAAGAGGGAAGAAGAAAAAACATGGACGGGGGAAGGAAAAGCGGGCATTGAAAAATGGGAGGGAGATGTCCGTTCTCTCAGCCTGAGCGACTTATCGTTGCCCTTGCAGCCTTTCCACCCTCTTCCCTTACCATTCGTCCTCCCAGAAAACCGAATATAATGGCAGCTTCAAACCGAGGGCGCCGTCATATCTGTCTTGCTCTTGTCTCTTTGACACTCTCGCATCTCATACTCAGATTTTTGACCCTTGTTCCGACTTGTCACGATCAGTATTTCGGGACTGACGTTTGGCTCGTCATCGACAAAGAAGGCATCGACGTCTTGTTAGAGGACATCTCGCTCCCAACTCCGGGTAGTGACTACCCCTATGTCCCCTTGCAAGCGTGGTCCTTTTGGTTATTTGGTTCCGAACCAGGGTACCAGTTCACTGGACTCTGGTCCGTTCTTCAGATAAGAACACAGGACGCCTAGCGGCTAGTCGTCAGATCAAGGCATCGATGAGTCTGTCTTTGTTGTTCAGTCTTGCTGGAAGTCTGGGTGCTTCTAATACCACACACTCTTGCTTGCGGCCTGCTGCTGTTCACCTCTTCTCGTTGCCAATTTTGCCAATCTTGTCTACGTCCGCGAGTTGACCTTGAAGCAAGGTTATATGTGTTATCATTTGATGCATTCACTTGGAATTTACACCAAGCTGGGTCACACTGGGCTGGGAATTCGAACATTCAGAAACTGGTGTCGATCACTGGTTACTGCTTGGGTTACTGGCTTGACGAGACTCGAGGATGACTCGCCTTATTGCTTTGTCACACTCATTGTCACTGTGGTCACATATCGTGACAACCTTCCATTTTTGGATATGTCTGGCGGACTATACGTATCCACAAGAATTATTCTCTGGGGGAGTTGGAATGGACCAAACCCTAGTGAAATGGCTTCTACCAATGTCTTGCATCACTAAATCGATTTGATGTGTTTTTGCGCGTGTAAAGAAGGCGAAGCAGATGGCACAGTAGGGGAAGCCTGAGGAGTCGAGGACATATGCGTCGTGTCGCTGTCGTGTCAGGCTGCAATTCAGCATCGTTTTACACGATATATTCATGGCTCTGTGGAGAGGAGGGGGTTAGTCATCGATTGTGACGCGTGAGGAGCTTTGTTGGATGTGTTCCACTCACGGGAGCGAGATGCATCTGGCTCCGGGACCGAATCTCTCCCGATCAGAGCGTCCCTCCTCTTCCTCTTGATTTCTTTCCTCTGCGGTTGTGCTCACCATCGTTGCACCCGTATCCGAGAAGCCCGCCATCGAAGAACACAAGAAAACGTTCATCACGGTCTGGCGGTAGGCACTTGGGCGACAGTTTTCAGATTAAGCTTCTTGAGACGAGGCCGGCCTTTCTGATCCATCTTCCTTGATGCGGCACGTCGCACAGAAGTCGTAGGGTACTCACTGTCACCATCGTCAGCAATAGGAATCTGTACCACGGGTTCAAGTACAACTTGCCTGGAGCGGCGCTCTAGTGACAAATGGCCAACGAAGCTTTCCCGAATAGGAACACGCGGATGGAGGCGGGTTGATGTGCGTGCGAGCTTAGTTGGGGTCTGGAAGCCGCCCATACGGGTTGGGCCGCTGTCTGGTATGTACCATATACATGAACACGGCTACTTTTTGACACTCATTGTGTTTTCTCAAATCAATTAGCCACGCCACCTTCTTTCTTTGCCCATTTAACACCTCTCCCCCCGTCCCTTACTTCATTTCCCTCCCTTTCTCTTTCCCTCTTCCCTTACCACCACCACCACCACTCTCTTTCCTTTTCCCACCCAACCTTGGTCCAACCCCTTCACACATGCCCCAAAAAACCGGGGGCCCGCTCGCCCACGTCCAACCTCACCCGCCTTTCCCGTCTTTCTCTTGGGTCATGGCCGCCCAGGCGAACCCGCCCTCGCCAGCGTTCGCCTACGGGTATGTCCGAAACGCTCGTGCCCAAAGTGGCATGCACACACGCCCCCCTGCGCGGCGCACAGTTCCTCCCGAACTCCACCAGCAGCCACGACACCCACATTCTGCAAAGCCGCCGCAGCCACCACCACCACAGCGGGCAACGAGGGCGAAGGGCGGAGCAGTGGCTGCGGAACACGATGAGAGTTTCATGGTGAATCCATCAACCTTTTGCGCCCTCTTTTTTTTTTTTTTTTTTAGCCCGACAGCTGAATGTCCGAACATCTCCCTTCTTTTATGCGTCTCTTTTTTTAGGAATCGGTAGACTATCGCTTTCACGATCCCCCATCACGACCGTACGTGCCCTGGCTTGAGGGTTACACAATGCGGGGGCGTGGTGCGCAGCGGCAAGTGTACGGCACGAGGAGCTGCTTGCTGCCTGTCTCCAACTTTTCACTGACGCAGAAACCAGCACCGGCACTGGCCCAGACACCACGGCCACCACTGAATTTTCGGAACGTAGACTCGCCGGCAGTGCCGGCGGTTCTGACGACGCACGGTCAAAGAAAAAGAAGAGGACGAGGACGAGGACGAGGACAACCGTTGATGTTGTGAATAACAACCGCCTTGATGTGCGTACCCGTTTTTAGTATAGACCAGCCACCAATTTTTTCCCGCGGATATACTGCAGTCATCTGATGGTGAAGTTTTCGAGCAGGTTGTGTTGAGTGCACTGCGCCGGGCGTGTGGACTCTCCGCAATAGATGCAAGCCATTCACATGATCGACGTTGATCGGGCAATCCATATCACTTCCATATCGATCGAGTTGCCTACACTTTCATCCCACCCAGTGTTACAATTAAACAGGCCTAGACATAGACTCGTTTATAATCTCTCAATCCCTGATTCTATCGGTTTTTAATTAATGCTTTCTTGTTCGTTCGCTACATGCTTGCTCATTTCAATGGATCTAACCCCCGATCTAATCATTATACTGATTCCGTGCGCTACTCCTGTCTGACAAAAGCAACAAAGCGTCGGAAAGCAATTACAAATGCGAATCTACAACAAGTCTAATGAAAAGACCACCCTGCCGACGCCGCCGTCATCCAACAGTCGTTGGTGCCTGCGCCTCCGACTTTTGCGATTTTGGCACTACGCCGCTCTGCGCAACGGCGAGTAAGAACCGCTCAACGACGGCTTTTCCATGTCTCAGATTCGACAGTGAGATGTGCTCGTTTGGAAGGTGCGCTTGACCCTATTGAGATCGGATCGTGGACAACACACAATGATCGAAAGCCGATCGGTCGGTCGGTTGGTCAGTCAGTAACCTAATCGTTCGGGTGGAGCAAAGAATAACGAACGCACCGAGCTTTGGCCCATCGGGAGGTGAAGTGCGGGACAGCCAAAGGCTTTTTCGAGGAACGGAATACATGGTACAGACTTTTGTGGTAAGTGGTTTAATGAATGGAGAGGAGGTAAGAGGAAGGTACCTACACCACCTTCGCGCACGCGCATCGGCTCTGCGCCCCACTCGTCGTAAATGGCACGCTCGAGCTCGAGGAACCAAGGGTGTGTCAGATCGCCAAGCCACCAATCGGCCGTATGGTCCACATTGACCTATCGTCACAGTACAGTGTCAACAGCCGATAAAGAAAGAAAGAACAGAACAGAACAGAACGGGTACAAAGCTTAACTATAAATAAATACATACCTTGATTGTGTTTGTGGAGTGCAGCGCATCGAACGACGCGCGCAAATGCCGCACAAGCTCCACGCAAACGTCATCTAATACCTGATCAGGCACGATACGCAGCGAAACTTGCGCCGTGACGGAAGCAGGATAACGGTGGGGTTATGCGGCCCCGATCCGCGCACGCTGTGGATCGTCAACGACGGCTCGCGCCAGCGCGCCTTGAGCGAGGTCGCTGAGAGCTGGGTGACTGCTTCTAGCAGGCGGAAGAGCGCTGCTTCTTCTTCGTCGAGTGGCCGCACTTTGTCGTCTGTGGAGCGAGGGGGTGGGGTTGATCAGTTGATCGATGTGTGACATAAGTGGATCGAGAGGGGAAATGAGTTGAATTCGCACAGAAACTCGGGATGAGCACGTTGCGGTTGCGATCTGTCAGTTCCGCGAGAATCTGGATCCTGGAAAAAAATTATTGACCCGTCGGTGCCTTGCGGGCGAAATGCGCTCACATATCCCGCATTGGCTCGTTCCACCCACCACCGTCGATACCGGAATGGCTGTCTTTGGTTCGTGATGAGATCTGAGCATTGATGGCGATAGTAGGTTATAAATGAAAGGTGATACATGCAGCGGAATGCGGCTCCCGACCTCGATGTTGCAATGTACGACTCCACGCAGGCCATACGTGATCGATGGGATATCACACGCTATCCAGCTCGAGTTGCTGCACAGCACAAAATAAAGTAAACGTCACTACGTCCAGCGCCACCGAACCTAGAATAAAGAAGCGGAAAATTTGAACTCTCACCTAACTAGTATGCGTCCACATCTCCGATGAGATCCTACGGCATGCCACCAGTCAGTGACATCACTCTATCAGGGACCCGAGTCAAAGCGCTAAATTGGCCCACAACGCACCTTGTGCTTCTGACTGCATCCACGAAACCGCCACTCCCCGTCTCTCTTCCCCTTCCACGAGAAAAAGTAGATCCACGTCAAGCTTGCGCGCTCGCAACAAGTCTGTAGCAGCACAAGCAACGGCGAGTATCGGGCCCTTATCATCAGCCACGCCGCGTGCATACAGATACCCATTACGCGCTGTTAGCTTGAACGGGTCGCTCTCCCATCCTTCTGGGGGAGCGGAGATCACATCGTAATGTCTGTACGACCATGCGTGCAGTACATCAGTACTGATCGTGGAGAGCACTGTTGAACATAGTCTCACCCGTAGAAGAGGATGCGCGGTTTCCGAAGGCCCGTTTGCGTTCCTTGGAAGCACGCAAATACACTGGATTGTGTACCGCCGCATCGTCCGCGTAAAGCTATTTGATCCAATACATTGATTGGCTAAATACCCCACTCGAGATAAAACTGGGGAAAAAAGAAGACGGTGCATACAGTTTTGGATGACGCGCCAAGTTGCGCGAGGCACTTGGTGAGCCAAATAGCAGCCTGTCGACAATGCTCACGGTGATCAGGAATACTTGAGACGCTTGGAATGGAGATGAATTTTGACAGTGCAAAGACGAGGACGTCTGCGTTTCTCTTATCAGTAGGCAGTAAGGTAAAACGAAATAGTAAAACATACCATTACAGGCGTTGCGGCCTTCGTCGTCAAGTAATTCGTGGAGATCATCATTAGAAGCATCAGCGCTCGCGGGGTGAATTTTCCAAACCTTGAATATACAGATGGGTCAGAGTTGGGTGATGGGGAGTTTACAGTAGAATTACGTTGATGGCGCCATCATTACCACCTGTGATAAGCTCAAATTCTCCAGGATCGGCGTTGAGTGTAATGATAGACGAAAGGATGATTCCGGAATGGGCACTCCATGAGGCAGTACAGTCAAAGGTGTCCGAATACCTCTGCAACAAAGTCAACACGCGAGTTGGTAATAGGAACAAGATAAATCACATTGACTTGCCCATTGGCAGAGCAGACATAAAGGTCAGATCCTAGGATGGAAAGCGACAGGATGTCCACATTCTACACACGCAGATAAGCGGCGACGAAAAATGACATGGCGAGAGGGCGCTCACCTCCTGGACAATAATCGTCCGAATGAACGTCTTGGTCTGCATATCCCATACGCGTACGTATCCGTCCTGGCAACCTGCATACAGGAGATCCTCCCGCGTGACGAGGGACAGAACGGCGCCGTGGGTACACTCGATGGTTGTGAGGAGCTCCAGCCCATTGGGCAAGCACTTCCAGACCTAAGGCACGATGTCCTCTCCCCGTTCAAGCGGGATAGCTGCGCATTGGGTCATACACACCTTGACAGTCTCATCGCCGCTCCCAGTAGCGAGAAGGATGTCTTTTTGAGGAGTACTAGTCGCACCTTGGCGGGTGGAGGGTATAAGCACCATGCAGTACACATAACCGAAATGGGCCGAGTCGACGACATTCTGTGCAGGGATGCTGAACTCGGCGCGGGGAGATGGAGGGCCTATGAAGACGACGTGGCCATCTCCTCCCTGAACAAGTTTCCTGATGCCATTGCTAGATTCGAGGTCGGGGGACCGTCTCTGAGAGCGAGGGTAACTGTTGAAGAATTTGTGTGGTGCAAGCCTTGGGGTCGATGTGCCCGACGATTGTTGTGGTGGTGTGCATGGGTCGAGGATGTCACGGAAGTTGTACCACTGTAGCGATGTGTTTTGGCACCCGATGTATATTGTAGAGAGATGGGGTGACCAGGCGAGGGAAAAAAGGTCTCCGAGTTGGTGTCAAGGAAAGGATTGATAAGATAGAGCGGGGTCAGTTCCTTTGTGCACCAGACCTGTTAGGGTGAGTGAGCGGGAAGCGGGCCGGGGAAGCGGAGGCAGAAACAAACGCGGACGGAGCTGTCTCCAGACGAGCTAAACAGCCAGTGTTTATCCGACGCGTATTCGAGGGCAAGCACGCTGCCCGTGTGACCTCTAAGTTGGGTCCGAAGAGTATAAGTGCGACTGTCCCAGACCTGCACCGAGTCAGCGCGCGTGGGGAGCAAGGGAAGGACGCCTTACGGAAATATTCTGGTTTTGGCTGCCGCTGTATATATGGTTATCGCCCGTAGCGACGCTGAGTATTGAATTCTCCTCCTGGCTGAGGGTATGCACGAGAGAAGGGGCCACCGCGTGAAGATTGCGACTGAGAGATGCTGGGGTGGAGGAGCGGCGTTGGGGGCGTAAGAAAGCGGGGGGAAGGGTGAGCCAAGGAAGAGAGAGCATCTGGCTATGGACAAAGACGCACGATGGGGGATGTCCATTGCTTATAGATTTGAGCAAAGCGCTGAGCTGTCGTCGTGACCGCCAAAAGTCAAATGCCTACCCGACTCCACTTGCCTTTCTCGGCCCCTCATGTCTTCGTCCACCACAAGCAAAGAGAAGGTCTAGACCAATCCTTCATTTCCCCATGTCTTTCTCATGCTAGGTCCAGGGCAACACTGCCTTCAAATCCGGTGACTACGCGGCAGCAATAGGACACTACACCGCGGCTGCCCTCGCGGACCCCTCGGAGCCAACCTTCCTTCTTAACCGCGCAGCTGCCTATCTCAAACTCTCAAAGTAGGTCTTCCCGCCTCCTCCGAACAATCGTCGCTCTTTTGCGTCTCTGCTCTCTCTAGGAATGAAGACGCCGAGCGTGACTGCTCAACCGTGCTCCGCCTTTCCAACAACAGGAACGTGAAGGCCTTCTTTCGCAGAGCCCAGGCCCGCGCCGCCCTCGAAAAGCTTGGCGAGGCCCATAACGGCGCGTAACCGATAATCTGCCGTTACCCTCGTCTGTGTTAGAACACCTGTTGTCTGCAGATCTTCAATGGGCACTCAAGCTAGAACCGAACAACGAAGCTGTCAAGGCCGAGCTCGCGCGTGTGGACGCGCTTATTGTGAACAGGAAGGGAAAGACAGTACGCCCTTCTACTCGCCTTTGCCGCATTCCCTACGCCCCTCTTCTGAGATTTCTCACACATTTTTGGGCAGCGATCTGCGCCAATCGAACTTCCCGCGCCATCTTCTTCCCCAGAAGCGCCCCCAAAACGACGTCGCGTTCCAATCACCATAGTCGACGATGACAACAGTCACCCACCCAATGTCACACAGCCAACAGGTAGTAGTGATGACCTCCTCTTGAACCCCATCAGCTCTCGCGTCCTCCCTCCCGACGGAAAGACAGCACCACCCGCACCCGCAGCGCCGAAGCCAACGCCTGCGTCGTTCAGAGAAGCCAAACAAGTTCGCGAGGCAAAGTCTGCTGGACGTGTCGGCGGTGGTATCTTCCGCATGTCGGGGAATGACACAGTGTTCAAGACGCGCGATGTGCCCGTGTCGGCGGCGGTAGACCCACCCAAGGATCCAACACGAGCACCAGCATCAACACACACAGCACCAGCAACGACGCGCGCACCTTCAGTGGCCCCGCGCACGCTCTTCGAGTTTACGCGCGCATGGGACAGCGTACCTTCCTCAGACACCGGCACGCGCTGGGCCCTACTAAACGTACTACGTGCTCCCCTCTCACCCGTCTTTCTTTCTTTAACCGCTTTCTTCACCATCGGATTGGCAGTCGATCCACCCCACATCCCTCCCAGCGCTCTTCGGCTCCTCGCTCGAACCCGCCCTCCTCGCCTCGCTGGTCTCCGTGCTCGCCACTACCACCACCGGCGGCGCTTTCACGGACCGAGACAAAGTCCCGTCTCGTGATGCCGTTCGGGCGGTCATGTGTGCCCTAACGCGGGTGTCGCGGTTCAGGACCGTAGTGCAGTTTCTTAGCAGGGCTGAGCGGGACGCTGCGCGCGCCGTGTGGGATGCTGTCGTGCAGGGTGACGGGGACGGTAGTGCAGAAGATGCAGAGGGGGAAGTAGAACAGGTTGCGCGCACGTGGGGTTTTACAGATGGTTGATATTTGGGCTCGGTACACCAAATGACCTAGGTATACGCTGCTGTGGTTAGCTAAACTCCTGAACACCAATATAATTCCCTCCAATTATCTGATGAGGGTATACAGTATGTTGTAAATAAAATCCATCAAGCCGTAACACATTACCGTAAACACATTATACCATTCATTCTATTTCCACAAGACGGGCCGCCACAGCGTCAGCCCCAGTCAGACTCCCAGTCTCCTCCTCCTCCTCATCCTGCCGCACGAACCGACGAAGAGCCCCCAGGAGCGGAGCACGGTCCCTCGCCGTATCAAACACCGTCGCATGGTCCAACTCGGGGAAATAAAACACTTCGAGTCCATTTTGTGCCCAGCGACTAGGTAGCTGTCTTGCCCGTTCTTCACCACCAGCGTTTCCCTGCAGTTCCTCCTCGGGATCCTTGCTGCCGGTGAGATACGCGCGCACAGCACGCGCATCGACGATCTGGTCGCGACCCGCAAGGCTCACCGTAACAGGCATTGGTCGTCTCCTCTGCTGTACCTTCCTCCCCAGCTCCCCTGCTGTTGCTGTTGTTGCTTCTGTTGTATATCCGCCTCCACTGGTGGCGCCGAGAACGTCCTCGCGGAAAAGGATACATTCGTACCAGAAGAAGTGTCGTGAGAGCGCACGAGCTGTATCTGCGTCGCGACTCGCAAAATACCACAGTTGCCATTCGTTCGCGCGACGAGGTTGGCGGTAGACAAAGTTGTATGCTACTGCCGGGTAGTGGAGAAGGAACGGGATCGGGTCTATGAGAAGGACTGCTGCAATTAGATCACTGCTACCACAACTGCGGTCGTCGCGGATCACGTGATGACTATTTGTTGCAGCGAGAGGATTCAATGGTGGGTCCACGAAAGCCCATTGTCTGCGTAGGAGGTGAGCCGAAATGACCGTGCCGTAGGAATGCCCAGCCAAGACGACCCGGCTCAGGCCATGAGCGTTCAAAATCCGTGTGATACCAGCGCACATTGCATCACGTGCTAGGGGTGGCGCGGTAATGTGCATACAAATGGGCAAAATCTCAATGGCGAGGATACCGACATCCGGATCCTGCGCGGCCAGCTCCCGGAGGAACCCGACGTACGGTAAGAGGCCAATGCCAATCCCGTGGATAAATAGGATAGGGAGTTTCGTGGACGAGCGGTGCGGTCGGTACCAATAGGGTATGTTGGTCTCGGTGTCCCTGGAGACGTGCGAGAACAGCGCGAGGAGTGGGCGTGGAGGAAAGGCGTGAAACCATTTGGGGTATTGTAGTGTGTGAAGCCTTGGATATAGAGCGCGATACAAGTGAGGGTATCCACAAAGCAGACGATCTGCCACAAGTTTAGTGAAGGTGGGGTTTTGTACAAGGAAAAACTCACCATGTACCAGACAAAGGGCCGGTGCACCATAGGCACAGAGTCCATAGTGAGACGGAGACATTGCATCTCGGGATTACTCCCGGGTCTAAGAGGGTATCCGACACGTTCTCCCATAACAGTTATATAGTAGTCGAGCTCATCTTCCCACTCTGGATGGGTATCACTACTACGAACTGAGAAGAGAGCCCAGAGGAGCCAGTCTACGACATTGTCACGCCAGATCTGCCGGCCAGGAGAGCGAAGGAACCAGCCGGTGATCGATTCTGAGGTCATGGTGTCGGCACAGCTATGAAAGAGCGCCTCGCGTTCGGCGCGAGACATGCGCGGCGGGTGCTTAGCATCCTGAAGCAGTGTAGCAATGAGTGGATTTGCAGGCAAGTGGCTTCAGCAAACACTTACTTGTTGTAGATAGAAGCTTCGGGGCAAATACACGAACAAGAAGAATACAGCCTCGACCACTGCATACACCCCGAGAAATGGAGACCAAAGAAAGGCGGCAGCGCGGATTGAGATGGCGAGATAGATGATCGAGAGTGGCGCGATGAGACGGAGGGCGAAAATGGCGATCCGAATAAAGACGTATTCTGGTCCCGTTTGTCCGATCATTCTCGCTGGGCAAAATTCGTCTTGAAATTCGTCGCCAGTGGGGAGTTAGAATGTGATGGGGAGGGTGTAAGGGGAGGTTAAATGGGGTCAAGGACAGGACACAAAGTCATGTGAAAGTGTCTTATTCGGACGCGAAGGAGAAGGCGCAAGACACGTTTCTGGTGAGGTCGTCCTCAACTGCGGTGCACAGGATGACTAATCGATGACTTCCCAGTCAACAATTGTTTGTTTGTCTCCCATTGTCATCATTTGGTCATCATTTGTCCAGAGCAACCCTGTATACCGTCGCTGTCCTCGCGGAACCCTCGGAGCCAACCTTCTTTCTTACCGTAACAGCACAGCTACCTCCAACTACCCAAACTCTCAAAACAATCGTCGCTGTTTTGTGTCTCTGCACTCTCTAGGAATGAGGACGCCGAGCGTGACTGCTCAACCGTTGCTCGGCCTTTTCAACAACAAGAACGTGAAGGCGTTCTTTCGCAGCGTCCAGGCCCGTACTTCCCTCGAAAAGCTTGGCGAGGCCCATAATGGCGCGTAACCGATAATCTGCCGTTACCTCGTCTGATGTTAGAACACTCGTTGTCTACAGACCTTTAAAGGGCACTCAAACTAGAACAGAACAACGTCGCGTTCCAATCACAACACGAACACCAGGATCAACGCACACAGAACCAGCATCGACGCGCGAACTCTCAGCGGCCGCGCGCAAGCTCTTCGAGTTCACGCGCGCGTGGGATAGCTTTCCTTCCTCAGACACCGGCACGCGCTGGGCCCTACTAAACGTACGCGTTACGCGTTACCCCTCGCGCGTCTTTCTCTTTCTCCAACCGCTTCCTCCCCGCCACCCACCATCGGATTGCCAGTCGATCCACCCCACATCCCTCCAAGCGTTCTTCGGCTCCTCGCTCGAACCCACCCTCCTCGCCTCGTTCATCTCCGTCCTCGCCACCACCAACGCCGCCGGGGCTTCCACGGACAGAGCCAAAGTCACGTCTCGTGATGCCGTTTGGGCAGTCATGTGTTTCCTAACGCAGTTGTCGCGGTTCAGGACCGTGGTGTAATTTCTTAGTAAGGCGGAGCGGAGCGCGCGCCGTGTGGGAGGCTGTCGTGCGGGGTGGCGGGGACGGTAGTGCAGAAGGTGCAGAGGGAGAAGTAGAAGAGGTGGCGCGCTCGTGGAATTTCACAGATGCCTGATGTATGGGCATCGTGCAACTGACATTGTTATGGTTAAGAAAACCAATATAATTCACTCCCATTATAGTATACTAGCGTTGGCGGCGTTGCCGCCGTTGCAGGTTGACGGCCGCTGAGCGGAATGGTGGATGGGCGTCAATCTGCTCTTTATTGTGTTCGTGTTGCTTGTGTGCGTTGTATGTATGCGTTTTATTGCCAGTCTCATTTAGTGTGAAACACAGGCAAGTTTTGCGTAGTCATATTTACTACAGTAGAAGATCATGGTATACGACGTTCACCGTGTCTGGTCCTTCACCCTCATTAAAAAGGACAGCACTGTCTTCATTGGAACGGACACGCGAGAGTGCAGTGTACAGTTGGCCGTGTGCAAATACAGGAGTTCTCTGATCAATCACGGGTTTGTCCAGGGTGAGGCCGACACAGCCATTGAACGTGCAAGTATATGCCAATCATAGGAGGTACTGAAGGTGTTCGATCCAAGCAAACAACAGATGAAGAGTAGGAGATTGTTTGACCATTGTCAGTGCGTTCACCAGCAGAGAGCAAGCCAATGATGATGAATAAAGACATGAGAGAGAGAATGGAAAAGATGGGGTGGATAGGACGCAGGACGCATGTGGTTTTAGGAGGCACAGTGAGCGGAAGTTGGAAAACTGGTGAGTTTGAAATGGTGGATAACGGGTATTAGAGCGGGACAGTGGAGTGGGAGGAGACGGGTGCAAACTGTGGGGTTTGAAATTGACAGAAATCAGAAATCAGAAAGTTGAAGGACAAGCGAGGTGAAAAAAGATGTGGCGCCAGATGAAGAAAGAGGGAGAAACAGAGGTTGCAGATGGCAAGACGGTGAGAGTACAGCGAGAGAATTGAAGAAAGAAATGCAGAGTGTGTTGACAAAGATGTTTGGGGAACATTCAGTCGATTTGGAAACGGAAAGGTTGGAGAAGTCAGCTTGAAAGATTGGGAATGGCGCGTCGGAAGACCGAAGGCAGACAATCGCGCAATCACACGTGGGTGGATGGCCAGCACATTCCCATTCTCGGACAACCCGAGCTCGACTGTAACATTATACAATGTAGATGTAGACAGTATGTTGTATATCGACCCGTAACGCATTATATCATTCATTCTACGTCCACAAGAGGGGGCACCGCAGCACCAGCCGCGGTCTCATTCTCAATCTCCTCCTCTTCCTCCTCCTGCCGCACGAACCGACGAAGAGCCCCCAGGAGCGGAGCACGGTCCCTCGCCGTATCAAACACCATCGCATGGTCCAGCTCAGGGAAATATAGCACTTCGAGTCCATTTTGCGCCCAGCGACTAGGCGGCCATCTCGCCCCTTCTTCACCACCAGCATTTCCCTGCACTTCCTCCTCAGGATCCTTGCTTCCGGTAAGATACGCACGCACAGCACGCGCATCGACGATCTGGTCGCGACCTGCAAGGCTCACCGTAACAGGCATTGGTCTCCGCCTCTGCTGCATCTTCCTCCCCTGCTCCCCTGCTTCTGCTTCTGCTTCTGCTGTATATCCGCCCCCACTTGTGGCCCCGAGGACGTCCTCGCGGAAAAGGATACACTCGTGCCAGAAAAAGTGTCGTAAGAGCGCACGGGCCGTATCTGCGTCACGACTCGAAAAATACCACAGTCCCCATTCGTTCGCGTGGCGAGGTTGGCGGTAGACAAAGTTGTATGGCATTGCCGGGTAATGAAGAAGGAACGGGACCGGGTCCATAAGAAGTACTGCTGCAATTAGATCGCTGCGACTACGGTCGTCGAGGGTCACGGTCACACGATGTTGATTTGTTGATTCCTGCATAAGTTGTGTATGGCGTGGAGTTTGGGTAGCGAGAGGATTCAATGGCGGGTCCACGGAAGCCCATTGTCTGCGTAGGAGGTGAGCCGAAATGACCGTGCCGTAGGAATGCCCAGCCAAGACGACCCGGCTCAGGCCATGAGCGTTCAAAATCCGTGTGATACCAGCGCACATCGCATCACGTACTAGGGGTGGCGCGGTAATGTGCATAGAAATGGGCAAAATCTCAACGGCGAGGATACCGACATCCGGATCCTGCGCGGCTAACTCCCGGAGAAACGGGACGTACGGTAAGAGGCCAATGCCAATCCCGTGGATGAATAGGATAGGGAGTTTCGTGGACGAGCGGTGCGGTCGGTACCAATAGGGTATGTTGGTTTCTGTGTCCCTGGAGACGTGCGAGAACAGTGCAAGGAGAGGGCGTGGGGGAAATACGTGAAGCCATTTGCGGGTATTATAGTGTGTGAAGCCTTGAATATAGAGCGCGATAGCAGCGAGGGTATCGACAAAGCAGACGATCTGTCGCAAGATTTAGTGAAGGTGGGGTTTTTGTACACACAAGGGAAAACGCACCATGTACCAAACAAAGGGCCGATGCACCGTACGCACAGAGTCCATAGTGAGACGGAGACATTGCACCTCGGGATTGCTCCCGGGTCTAAGAGGGTATCCGACATGTTCTCGCATGACAGTTATATAGTAGTCGAGCTCATCTTCCCACTCTGGATGAGCATCGCTACTACGAACTGAGAAGAGAGCCCAGAGGAGCCAGTCTACGACATTGTCACGCCAGATCTGCTGGTTATGAGAACGAAGGAACCATCCGGTGATCGATTCTGAGGTCATGGTGTCGGCACATTTATGGAAGAGCGCCTCGCGTTCAGCGCGAGACATGCGCGGCGGGTGCCTAGCATCCTGATGTAGTGTAGCGATGAGTGGGTTTGCGGGTAAAAGTAGCTTCGGCAGAAACTTACTTGTTGTAGATAAAAACTTCGAGGCAAATACACGAACAAGAAGAATGCAGCCTCGACCACTGCATAGACCCCAAGAAATGGAGACCAAAGAAAGGCGGAAGCACGGCATGAGACGGCGAGATAGATGATCGAGAGTGGCGCGACGAGACGGAGAGAGAAGATGGCGATTCGAATAAACACGTAGTCTAGCCAGCTACGACCGATCATTCTCGTTAGGAAAGTTCGTCGCCAGGGAGTACGAAGGTGATTGAGAGGGTGTAGGTCATGTGAAAAAGTGCGTCTTATTATTGGGACGCGAAGGAGAAGGCGCAGCAAGACACGTTTCCAGTCAGCAGACCATCAGAAGGCCTCGCGCGGCGCAATGATGACTAATCGACTATTTCTTTGTTTGTCCAGACCAAACATGCTTCTGTGTCTGTTCACACCCACCCTCTTCATCATATGGCTAAAAAAAAGAATAAGCAGGCAAGTCGGCCTTTTTTCTATTCACCTCTACTTATCCAATTCCATACAGGTTCTCCGGCCCTGGTGCTGGTATTGCGAGCGTGAGTTTGAGGATGAAAAAGGTTCGTTCGGTCCTCTGTCATCAGCCCTACATGCTCATATCAAAGCCTTGTTCAGTTCTAATGCAGCACCAGAAGGCCAAGCATTTTAAATGTGGCATGTGTCCTCGCCGTCTTAACACAGCTGGTGGTCTTGCAGTTCACATACAACAGGTCCACAAGCTCGAACCAGAAAAGTACGTTTTTTGCCCTCTCCTGTAATCGCCGTCTTATCGCCCCCGCCTAGCCTCCCTCGCATTGAGAATGCGCTCCCGGGTCGTGATGGGTACGAGGTTGAGATATTCGGTATGGAAGGTATACCGCCCCAGATGTCGCAGACTATAAGCGCCGCAAGGAAATCGAGCTTGGCCTCACCGCAGGTTCTATTACTCAGCCACAAGCCAAACGGCCAAAGACAGAGAATCGACCACTTTCAGAGGAGGAACTACGTGCCCAACTCGAAGCGCACAAGGCCCTCATGGGAGCACATGAAACCCCCGCACCTGCGCCCTCCGATACAAATCAGAGTGCCGTGTATGCAGCCACACCGCAGACATATGTCGCTCCCCCAGCACCGGCCCCTCCGGTTTCTGTTCCTCCTGTTCCAGTGGTCCCCCCAGGTGCGCCCCCCGCCTTCCCCGGCATCCCACCGCCTCCGGGCGTTTTCCCAGGAGCACCTCCCTTCCCGCCGCAGCTCCCTGGCATGCCCGGCATGCCTCCTGGGTATGTCATTTACAACCTGATCTTATTCATACTCTGTATGTTAACCTCACTTCAGGCCTACGCCCCCCGGTTTCCCCATCCCTCCAGGTTTTCCCCCTCCTCCAGGTATGATGCCACCTTTCCCACGGCCGCCTGGTATGCTTCCTCCATTCCCTCCGCCTGGTGTAACACCGCCATTCCCTCCTCCCTCCATGACCCCCCCTGTGATCGCCGATTCGACACCTGTTCCACCTTCGTCATCTGTCACTCCAGCCCCCGTACTAGCCCAGCCCCTGGCGCCGCCCCCGCTTTCGTTGCCAGATCCTTCGCTCGCACAGACGAACCCAGAATTAAAGAAGAAGACGGTGCTCAAGTACTCGGAGCCAAATTTTTCCCCTGTAAGTTCCAACGTTTTGTTTTTTTCTAGACTAACGTCTATTGATTACACCAACGAAAGGATGAAGTTCGCGCACGGCACCCGAAATATTACTTTGCTAAGGACATGCTTGTGTCTGCTCCTGAGGGAATAACTGATGCTGCGCTTGCGCAGGACGCGCCCGAGGTTGGGGCAATTGCTATTGCTCCAGAAGAGGCGCGTGGGAAAAAGCGGGCACGCGCAGAGGATTTCTTGTAATTCACTAGAGGGTGTCGAAGAAGGCTGGGAGGTGAAGAAAGGGGAGGGTTGAAGGAGGCGGAGGCCTACCAGTCCGTCCTCTCTGCCCGTGCTCTTGTGCTAGCCGATGTCATTGCTCATCTCATTCTACTCGAGGCTGCGAAACTCTAGAGATGGTGTAGAAGGTCATCCACGGTGTTCAACGCTGGTGCGGGCTTTTTTTTTGCTTCCTTTTTCTTTTTCTTTTCCTCCTTTCCCCCTTTGGGTCCTGTGATGTGTCTTTCGAAATATGTACGGTCGGTCCCTCGTTTTTCCCTACATGTGCTTATGTCCTGCCGAACGAATAATCGACAAGGTTCGTGGTGATATGGAATGCTAGTAGTCTGACATGACGTCGCATATTCCCTGGGTTATAGCTATGGCGAGTTCGAATGTGCGATGCAGGTGATGATAATTCTGTCTTTATGTTTGCAAGTCATGGCGTATCGAGCTTGTCACAACAATGATGCAGATGTGGAAAATCTGACCGAGTGCGTGGCTACTGCTGCTGCGTTGACGCATAGAGCTGAGGTGCTTGCGATTATGCATGTAGATAAGCGGGTCGTTGGACCCACTGCCCATTCTGGATTCTTAAGCTGTAGGGGAGTTGACCAGAGTGGGACGAACGTTGGTTATCTTGTTAACTTATGCCGGCCTTCAAGCGGTTCGATGGTGTAGTTGGTTATCACATCTGTCTAACACACAGAAGGTCTCCGGTTCAAACCTGGGTTGAGCCAGCCTTTTTTTCCCCCGCCCGAATTGACTGGAAGAATTAACAATACTGTACTGCTTCCTCACGTCTTCTGTGTATTATCCGATCCAACATAGGGCCTGGCCTGGTACAGCACGTCTGGGAACCTTCCTAGGCAAACCGGGGATCGACTCGCAAAAAGCCGCCGCTCTCTTGGCGGCACTGGCCGCCATATATATTCGGAAATAGCCGCATGGTTTTGTTGGCGCTCTGCCCAGAGGCCCGGGTGTGGTAGGTATGAGACCCATGCAAGGACCATCTGTGCAAGTGGCGTTTTTTCGTTTACTGTATTTCAAACTCGTAAGATTACCCCCGCCTATCGGGGGATATCATGGGCACGTGTGGGTCAACAAATTTGTTCTGTACTGTAGTGGGGGAGGGATCACGGATTCACAAGCGGATTCACGTCGGTTACGCCGCTACCCTCAATTCGCGCCGTATAATTCAAACGTTCGAATACAGTAGCCTATGCGCGGAGGGGGGTTATATTGAGCAAGGATCTTCACCTACTGAAATACTCTGAAGTACTGTACTGAAGTGCCAGGTATATCGCGTGCTTCACGCAAGCTGCGGCAAGCACCACAATTGAACAGATTTTAATCGCAATTTCTACACAAGGACAAGCGCAAAGCCGACAAGAGCCGCACCAGGGCCCGTCGGTCATCAGACGTGCCTGAGTGACGGATTCCCACCCTCAAATGTCAAATGCCACAGCGCCTTCACACTTATATGGCGTCTGTTGGCTCACCTCACCGTACCTAGTTAGACGTACGTCTGGCAACAGGTCCAGATATATCTCGTTCCATCACAAGTGGATTATGATAACGAGAACAAGCTCTGCCAGGGGGGCAGTGGGGCCGCGAACTGAGCGCCAAATTTGCTTTTCCAAAGACATCGTTTCCAGACTAGACTTCTTTGCCAGATAACATGAGGTTAGAAGTACATCCGGCAACAGGGTCCACATATATCTCGTTCCCATCACAAGTGTTGATAACGAGAACAAGCTCTGCCAGGCAGTGGGGCCGCGAACTGAGCGCCAAATTTGCTTTTCCAAGACGTCGTTGCCAGCCTAGACTTCTTTCCCAGATAACTTGAGATAAGCAAAGGTTTGCGGAGAGCTACGAATACAGTATGCGCAGTGTCCGGCATCGTGCCATTGCCCCATAGGGGATATCCCATCTTTCTGAATCTGATTCTTTCATAGAATGACAGAACAAGCACCCACCCAGATTTCTGATGAACGTACGATGAACAAGCCTAAGATAACTTCTCAGGCCAAGTCTCAGGCACTAGACTTCTCAGGCGCTCGGGCATTGTGATTGACCCGTTACAGTGGGAGCGCTTACCGAAGAATGTCTTCTCCATCTGTCATGCCCCGTAATGCCGGTCACGAGGATTGATACAGTGCGTCTCCGGCTTCCCGCACTTCCCGCACTTGGCTGGTGCCCAGGAACAGCGCGGGCGTACTAGGCGGGCGTCAGGCGTCAGGATGCAACGCGCAGCTCCGACGGCGCAAATCCGCGGTCGATCGGACAGTGTACAGTACATACTGTACATGCTGTCATGCCACAAGGAACAGAACAGCCCCATCATCGATCATCGATCATCCCCATTCAGAGCCCGACTTGAAGCCAGTTTGGGAAACGACTCTGCATGATCAGGCAAGGAGATCTGCGCCGATATGTCATACACATGGAATGAGCGGCGAAGTAAACTGCACTGCAGCATGTGCATGTGCAGTATGATGCCCTGCCCGTTCCAAGGCTATAAAAGGTTGGTTCTACGATGGCCAAAATGATAGCCCAACTCAACCCCCTTTATAAACTTGAATCTCAGTGATACTAGTACACCCATTCTGATATAGTACGTACTTATAACTCTTGCAAATTCGTCACTCTCCATTTTGTTAGATGGACGCTTCACAACAGTACCACGACCCGCAGTCGTCCTACCGTCACCCAGTTCCCGGCCAGCTGCATGGTCATGCTGGCGTAGTGCGGGATGCTGAGGTAAGTGATTGGGATCGTGGTATTCCCCCATTCACGGACGCATATGCTCGGGCTGTTTTTTAGTTCCTAGTAGCGAATGCTGCTGGTAATCATCTGTCAGACGAGGACAGGGTAGATAGGTCCCCACCTGTCGAAAACACCACTACACAAGGTCAACCACAAGGCTTGCAATACTTCTACTACGATATGCCGATGATCCCCCTCCGCCACACGAGCATCGTAATCGTGGTATCAATAACTATGTTGGGGTTGCGCTGGATGTCCCCACCCAGGCACAGGCCGCCCCACCGGTCGCCGTGTGTACTTACATCACCTTTCCACATACAAACATCTAACTAGACACTTCGCCGGGGAAGGTTGACATATTTGACGAGCCAACTCGAAACGTTGCAGGGGGTCCTGCTCAAGCCTTCCTCTATGAACGGCCTCAGCAGGACCCCGTCCCCATAGGCTGACCAATGAAGTCCTCCGGCAGCTTGCGATCCTCTACTTGCGCGAGCCCAATTCACAAGTTGTTGTGATTCGTATGGAACCTGGGCATGTCCGTGGAGTCAGGGTGTTTATTACGCTTGATTTGGCTGACCTTTGAGGTTGCCATTTGTTGGACGTGGGCTTCGCCGTCACCGAGTAAAATGTTCTGAGGCTTTGAGCTATGCCATCTCGATGTACTATGTACCTACTTAACCTCTCATCCATGCATTCCTAGCTTTCAAGCTTGGTTTCGTCGGTTTATAACTAATTTGTTGGTTTCCCCGGCCTGCTTGTTCTACTGTGTTCGTTATCGCTAGACTTTCCCTTAAATAGCGACCACTCTGACAGTTTGGCGCTTCGTTGATCTGAGCGATGGAGGTTCGTCCAATTGGTTCATCGAATAAGAGCTGTCCAGATCGGTAACATTCTGGGAAGATACGACGAAAATTGTCAGCTGCAACTGAATTGCACCGCACATGCGATTACAACCCAAAACAAACTCCCACTGCGCAGTGGTCACACACGACATGTTGAAACAGGGCGTAAAGACGAACCAATGGCCATCCTGCCACCACGTTTTAGGCATATTAGCGTCCCTCCAGCGCCACTGCAACGGTGTCACCACAACCCATGGCGGGCTTGTTAATATGCAAGAAAAGTCTAGCCATTGGTTTAGTGGATGCAAGGACGAAAGATCCCTGAGAAGCTAAGCTGAGCAACAATTGGCAGAGAGAAATGGTCTCCCGTAAGTCGTGCTGTCGTACGCTTTAGGCCGTAAAATATTTGGATCATATACTATAGTCGCCAAAAATAATAAGCTATGGTGCAATCGTTGCAATTGGACGATACAGTTCCTCGTAAACCATTCCGCTACAGGGATCTTTGTTACGTGGCTGTGCTTGCAATGAACAAGCTTAATGACTCGGACATAAGCCATTTTGACGAAATCGAATCTGAGACAGAAACCAAATGCAGTACCCATTAATCCCTTTATTCGTTCATTTATAATAGGCGTACCTCTTGCGTATCTGGCGCCGCGGCGGCATTGTGACCTGGGCTGCTGCTGCAGGCAGCATTGACCAGCACGCATTCTGCCTCACCCATGGAACGGCGCTCTTCATCCTCTGACTACCACAGCTCGGGCGCAGGATGCGCAATGAAGTCCGCATATGCCCACAGGTCGTGTGGTGTAGGTGTTGCACATTGATCATCAGCCTGGACGCCACAAGCAGCAGCAGCCAGGTCGTCCATGGGAGTATGCAGGAGAGAAGGGGCCATGTGCGCGCGGTGCATGTGTGAGGGATCTGGAAAAGGGGGGCATACAACTAAAACCGGAAGGTTGTGTCCAGCATTGGGACAGGCGACGGAGGGAGCGAGGGGACCTTCTTTTGCGCTGTCATGCCAGTGGGGGGCACGGGCATCAACAGCCACGCTCTACCTTCTAGGTCCCCTTCAAGTGTTACTGCAACCTCACCCCCGCCACACCCGCGGCGCTGGCGGGGACTCTTGTCGCCTGTATCTCTTCCTGGAACTTGCCGTGTGGGCAGAATTGGCCGACTTCCACCTTTGGTATCAAAGGGGACGGGGCCACAAGGGTGTGAACAGAACACAACTAGGCGAGTTGCACATCCTGAGCTCGGAAGGGTTTTCTGTCGCCAAGAATATTGTACAACCCGAGGGAGCGAGGGCGTTGTAGCAGCCTTTTCGTGCGCACAACGAGAAGCTCCTGCTGAAGAACGGGGATCATGATGCCGATGGCATAAATGTTGTACGTTAATATTTTCCGTGGAAGCGCACAAGTTTTCACTTGAAATAGAGAGCGAGATGGGTTGAAACATCATGTTGGGGTGGTTCTCGAAGAGTATAACCCAAGCTTGAATAGCAATCATGTATCATGTTGATCGCATCATCACATCGAGGTCCGCAAAGTGGAAGCCAATATTGGAGCGGATAATGTTCGCCGTGCAGAATGGTGGCAGCTGAGTACAGAGTGTCGACGCGTGCCATGTAGTACTTGTGACAACTGAAGGAAGTCAGCCCTAAAAATCCGGAGCCGGACCAATGCAGGTCATACCATATGAAGACAAATTTAACCAGAAACCGACGACAATCTGACGTGATAAACGATTTTTGTCTTCTCCTACCCCTTGCTGCACATTGCACATGATGCCATCTTGTGGGTCTTGAGTTTCAGTGAATGGTGACGAAGGATTCAAAGGAACCTCAGGCTGTCTCTGAGGCGGCCTGACCCGCGGCGGCTGGTATACACCAATTGCCGACTTGAATAGATACGGTGATATTGCTGTGTACTGTAGCGTGTGAGGAAACGTCTCCGGGCTGTCAATTACTGTAGTTACTGGAGGCTGTTTTGATGTTCTGAGCCGGAGCGAGGCACGAGCGTAAGCGCATCTTTGAGTGAGCGGTGAGGTCGGCACGTGACACATCTTTTCTTTCGTGTCGCCCTCCATCCACCTTTTCTCTCGGGAGGTTCGAAGAACCCCCCGAATCTTTTGAATCGCCCACCCTCCTCACCCAAGATATTCATTGGATCGATGATGAGACTCGCGGGTGCGTCCATCACCTGCTCGCCTCGGGGCCCGCCCGCCCGTCGCGAGCTCGCCTCAGACGCGCTCCCTTCATCTTCGATCGAGAAGCACTGCGTGCTTCCGCCCGTTCGCTGTGCAGGTCACGCATAACACACCTTAGCTCTAGCACACAATAGCTCCTGTCATTTCCCTAACATACCACCCGCGCGTTGACTACCAAATACCCATGCCCAACGCGCGGCGAACCTAGAATAAAGCACCTTTAGTGATCCTCAAAGACTCAAATGTTAGCTTGAATGTTAGTCACCAGCCTAGCACGTGCACCACAAGTCCACAACTTATCTCGTCCGTCCTTGTACGCGCACCTTCTTCCTCTTGTTTTTATTCTTATATATATCCCCCTTTGTGTCTCCACCAGCATCACCAAACCAATTTTTGACAGACTTGATGGAACCGAAAAACAAAAGTGAATGCAGTGTTTCACTGTGTTTGACCTTCTCGCGGTGGTATTTCAATTATTGTGCTCCAACCTCTAAATCCAACTGCCCTCGAAACTTGACACGTATATCATACGGGCAATACTTTGCGTCCATGATTTTTAGTATAATTTTCCGGCAAATGTTTATGCGGGTAATGTCGAAAGTCAAAACCGTGTTAGCCCTGAACAGGCCTGAACTGTTTTGGAGGGCCTTCATCAAGCTTCATCGAGCTTCATCCATTCATCTTCAACACCGCCTCCCTCACAGTGTTTACAACCCATTCACGTTCGCAGTCCTTTTTTTTGAGTCCGCTCTTCGTCCCTGTCAGCTAGCTCTTCGTCCTCTGTCAATTCTTCGTCCTCCGTCAGGTCTTTTGTCCACTTACAGCAGCTCTAATGTTTTGACTAACGCAGCAGTCTCTTTGTTCTGAGATGTATAAAATTGGTTCTACGATGGCCAAAACGACAACCCGACACAAATCCCCTTCCAACTACTCACTGTACTCACTCATACACGCATACTACCGATACAGTACGTACATATAACTCTTGCAAATCCGTCACACTCGTTTTGTTAGATGGATACTCAGATTAACGTTGGCTCTGGTCTGACCGCACCGGACAATTTATCATTTCCGAAATGGGTTGCTGTTGTGCTCGTGGTTGCGACTTGTAATGCATGGGTCTAAATCATTGGCCCTTTTCTCTTTTACGTTTCAACCCGAATTAGTTAGGAGAACTCACAACTCCGTCTTCGCCCTCAGGCTGTCTATTGTCCTCGAGTGGACATAGTAGTATGGTACATCTACAGAATATGCCTTCTTGTATGCCTTCGCACACGATGGAGTAAAATTCTACTAGAAAAGGACAAGTCACGTCCAGGGCTTTCTTCTATACTTTCCCTCTCCATCTCCCCAGTACGAAGTAACGGGACAGGGCGAGGAGTACCAAAGCAACCATCATGGTGGATCCTAAGGACGCGCGTGAGGAACAAAAATAAAAGCCATTGAACCACCGTCAGTACCGATCACATTCGGGGCCCACTGAGGCTACAAAAAAGGGGTGGAAAACAAGAGGAGAACAGACCTGCATAGATCCCAACGACGGAATACCCACCCGTGGCGCGATTGATAGCGCCAGATATCGGCGGGCCAGCGAGCGAGCCGAGAGAGAGAATGGTGAGGTACATGCCCGTGCGGCGCCCGACGTCTGTAGAGTCACCGAAAGCGATCATCGGCGCACCGATGATCGCCGCAAATGCGCCGACAAACGCGCCATAGAGCAGCGCGAGCGCGATGAGCGCGCCCGTCCCGTGTACGTGTGGCCAGAGGAATGTTAATATAGCTGCAAGGAATATTGCGGGTGCCATGACGTTCATCGGGCCTGCTCATCGTTATTATTGTTCATAAAAGTTTGTTTCGGGGGGGGGGGGTGAGGGTATGACACACGTACCGATGCGGTCGGCGACAAAGCCGCAGGATAGGCGGCCAACGGCCGAGCCTGCGTTGGCGATGGCGACGAGGTAGGAGGAAAGGCGACCCGAGACGCCCTGCGATGGTGCGCTTGCGTCGATAAAGGTTAGAACTGTGCGGTAGGAGTGGTCAGGGAGTCGATCTAGGAAAGGGGGAGAGCGTATGGAGACTTATTGACCTGTGTAGAGACCGAGCCAGGCCACAAAGCCAGACGCGGTGTACACCGAGTAGGCGGGTGACTTGAACTGCTTTGGGTTAAATAGGCCGCCAGAGACAACGATCGGGGGCAGTCTACGTCTCAGCGTCTGTAATTTATTAATTCTCATTAGCGGGTACGCGCGACGATATGGCATACCAAATTCATGATTCCCAGAACAAACATCAAGATGAACGCGATGATTCTCATCGACCATTTGAATCTATGGTCTGATTCGGCCAAGTGGATCGGCAAATGATAACGTGTACGTACCCTATGGTAACGTTCAAGTTGCGGAATACCACTGGGAACACCGTGCCGCTAATGGATGACGCAAAGGAAATAATTCCCAACGCTGTTGACCGCCTCTTTTTGAACCAATGGGAGACGATGCCAATCACAGGCCCAAATACAACACCACATGAAACCTATAGACAAAATTAGAGGCAGGCAGTTATGAGAGACGAGAAGTCACAGCACTGACGCCAACGCCGAAACCCTGACAGAGCAGGAAATGCCAGTACTCATGGCACTCCGCGATGAGGAGCGTGCACAAGACAAGGGCTATCGAGGCAATAAGTAGAGGCAGACGAAAGTGACCGGTGTCGAATAGGCGACCGCTGATGAGCGCAGGGAAAAACACCAAAGCATACTGGCGTAGTCTGTTAATTTTACTTGAGCGCTAGAGCATCAGATAGGAACCCCGCACTTGAGTTGAGCCTATCCAGGCACTAGAAGAAGGCAATATTGGATGTCCGAAAAACAAAAGTGACCGAAATGACGTACATTGTCGAAGGAGAGTTACCTTTTAGCAAGATACTCTCATAATACTCTTGAAACACCTGGAATAGAGACCGATAGAGTACCGCAATGAGCTCGGAGTTAAGTGAAGATAGATCCGCTTACACCGAAGGAATTCACATAGCCGAATCTGCAAACGGCACAATTAACTTGGAGGATGATCAGAAAAGCGCAGCTCACGTTGCGAAAGTCGCGCATGAACTCTGAAATTTAGTTTATCACACCACCCACAGGTGAGTACACAAGGACGTACCCCTAACACAACTAGCCACGCACGCAGCCCACCATCAGGGAAGTTATCCTGGGCATGCAGATAGTACACTGTCTCTGATGGGGAAGAGGAGCCTGAGCCCGGAGCTTCACAATAGACGTCCCCTTTTTCTTGTTGTGGATAAGATGCAGACGAGTCGCGCAGCGTCGAGTGATCGATAGTGTGCAAATGCTGACTTTCTCTCTCGAGATCGATCGCTTGCGACATGCTTGGCTGACTTGAGCAAGTAGCACCAGCGTGGCAGGACGATGCGCAAACGCAATGGCTCTTGGGCCGTGTTATCGATCCAATTTATAGCCTCCTTGACCGGGCATAAGTGCCAGTGACAGTTCATTTTCTGAAGATGAGTCATAGTGCACAGACAGCTGGGGCTGCAAATGGCTAGATGAGTGCAGGAAATGGAGGGGTCTCCTCAGGAACTTCGGAGGCAGTTACCAAGTCGCCGGCGTTGTCGATCACGTTTTCGCCCTTTGGTTCCGATGATCTATCTTAACAATCTCCCTGATCCGGTCATCATCATTCTTCATTCTTTGAGCCAACTTGTATCCGCGGTTGTAGACAGGTGCTGGCACACCAATAACTCAACACTCGCAGGACTCGGATGGACGCACACGGCTAGTGCTCGGAGCCACAGGACTTCGATTCAGGTGTGCCAAAATCCCTAATTATATACCCTCATATACCGACTGAGTGAGGTCAAAGTTAACATATCATTAAAGTAATATTCGCCATTCACCTCCCGTCAGTAATGGTTATCCTCGCTGGTACCGTCTCAGGCACAGACTGAGGGGACGTGACGTTCAAACGCCGTCCTTCATTGATGCATTGATATCCTCACTCTACAACGGAGATACTCAGAACTTCCTTTGACGTAAAAACATAAAGTCCAACCGTACCTTGACCCCTTGGGGGAGCGAGACCAACCTCCCGAACTTGTCGTATCGCCTCTCGCGGATCGCTTATCCGTCTCTGCTACGCTCCGAGGCTGACTGAGTCCAGTACGTCGTTGTGCGCATCAATCTTCACACTCCTTCCGCAAGCCAGATAGGTCGAAAGAGACTGTGATTACTAATCGCTGCCCCTAAAGAAAAGGATGTGATCTTGCTGATGCTATATTTGTAAACATGTCATGGTGAACGTCCATCCTGCAAACGCGGAGACGAGCTTCCCCTCGACGAAGGATTTATCACCTACCTCACCTTGGTCGGAAGGCTTCCTCACTGGTTCCGGAACTGGCGACGGGCAATGAATTGAACGCTACATCAAAAGAGCGATCGAATGCGGCAACGTCATGAAGGAAGTAGCTGGTGAGCGACATTTGATTGGAGTAGACCCAGTAGAGAATCTAGCGCTTGAATCTGGGGGGAGCATACTGTACTCAAGACTGCACTGGTCGGTTCACGATGTAGAATTTCTCAACGCTTCGGGCTTGGCTTCGGGTTCAGGCTCGGAACTCTCTAGAAGTTTTGTGATCGTGTGGGTTGGGCAACTCAGGGCTAGCTTCGGCCTCACGGCTATGAGCACAAGAGGAACTGAATAACGAGCCAGTTGTTTGCCTACACTTTTCTGCACGTCCCCCAGTTTTGGTGCAGAGTTGGGTTAGAGATTCATACAGGCGTCGATGTATGCGCTGGAGATGGAGACGAATGAGCGACGTTACGAAATCGATATGTACTTATCAGACAGTATTTGGACAAGTTTGGTCTCAAAAAGCAAAGTTTCTGGTAAACGAATCGCAATCGCATACCGCGCAACGGAAAAGCGTCTACTCTTGTCGACTGCATAAAACATGGCATTCGGTGAGCTATCGTTATCTGGAGGAATATTTTAACTAACACACACTTCCGTGTTTTGTGGCAGGTGCTTCGGGAGGCCGTGGTGGATTTGGTGGTAGAGGAGGAGGACGCGGGGGTCGCGGAGGCGACCGTGGAGGTAGGGCGGCGCGCGGGGTGGACGTACGTGATTGTCGTTTCGAGCCAAACTTCCACTCTTACTGATTCTCGAGGTAGGTGGGGGTGTGCAATCACGCGGCCGGGGCGGCTTCGGCGGCGGCAGTGGCGGACGCGGACGCGGCGGGCCTGGTGGTCGTGGTGGCAGAGGCATGGGACGGGGCGGGGCCAGGGGTGGTGCGAAGGTCATCATCGAGCCGCACAAGCACGAGGGGATATTCATCGCCAAGGGCAAGGAGTCCATGCTCGTCACCAAAAATCTTGTCCCCGGCGAGTCCGTCTACGGCGAGAAGCGAATCTCGGTCGAGACGGGTGGTGGGGACGATGGCGCGGACAGTACAAAAATCGAGTATCGCGTGTGGAATCCGTTCCGGAGTAAGCTTGCTGCGGGCGTCTTGGGTGGCATGGACAAAATCTTCATCGCGCCTGGCACGAAGGTGTTGTATCTTGGTGCAGCGAGCGGAACGAGCGTCAGCCATGTTGCTGATATCGTGGGTCCTGTACGTGATTTATGGAACAGCTATTTCCTGTGATTCACCATAAAACTTTTCAGGAGGGTATTGTATATGCTGTTGAATTTTCTCCTCGGTCTGGTCGCGACTTGATCAATATGGCCAAGAAACGCACGAATGTCATCCGTGCGTTGTCAGGCATTTCTTTCGTTGTATAGCCTGACGCCTGAGCATTATGACTAGCCATCATTGAAGACGCACGCCTCCCTCACAAATACCGGATACTGCTATCCACTGTTGATGTCATTTTTGCAGACGTCGCACAACCAGATCAGGCGCGTATTGTGGCACACAATGCGCACCAGTTCTTAAAAGTTGGTGGTCACGTCGTGATCTCCATCAAGGCGAACTGTATCGATTCGACAGTCGCTCCAGAAGCTGTCTTCGATAGGGAAGTCAATGCTTTACGGGCAGAGATGTTCAAGCCGCTTGAACAAATCACACTGGAGCCGTACGAGCGAGATCACGCGATGGTCACAGGTATGCCTTTTAGTTGCGTATGCGCGCGTTTGAATGCTTATTGGTGTCACCAGCACGCTATATCCGCCATAAGTAGATATTTTGTGTATTTTGATGATATGTTTTGTTATCCCTACCATATGTGCTGCGGGAATAAACGATTCCCTTTTTCGTCATGGGCGGCGTGTCATCACTTCTCACCTCTCTAGTCTTCTCTGCTTGACCACAAACCTCCTTCCTTACTTTTCCTTGCATCTCCTTCCTTAGCGCCGACGGTCCTAGTCCGTTGCGTGACACTGGGCGGTGCTCTAGAGACCGAAAGCCGATGCCAAACCCGGAAATTGCCATCACCGTTCACGCGCACACAGACATTTCATCTCGTCCGTCCGAAGACTTTGAACTCGTTCGCTACCCCACCCACCCACCCACCGACTGGAAACCCTCACATAGACAGGAAGAACTCCCATTCTATATGACAGAAGACACCTCTGCTCGCCGTAGAGTCACTCATCCCCCGCAGGGTCCGACAACGCCCAAGCGCACCACACAGTGGGATGACGAATACGACGGGGAGGGCAAGGATGTTTATGCCAAGGTCAATGCTTCACAGAGGTATGGCGGCGGAGGCCGGGTAGCTAGGAGAGCCCCGCCGCCTCCGCCCGCTTCTATTGTACGTCTTTGCACAGCCTCCTCCTCTTTTCCTTCCCCACTTAGCATCAACCCCGGCCCTCTTCTTTCCCATTTTACTTTAGCGAGAGTTTATCCAGCAAAATTTAGAGCATGTCGCGCCTGCCGTGTACACCCTCCTGTCTTGCTGGACGCGGTATCACAAGATCGGCAAGTCGCCGAACGTGATCTGGGACGAGGCGCACTTTGGCAAGTTTGGTTCGCACTACCTCAAGCGCGAGTTTTACTTTGACGTGCACCCTCCGCTCGGGAAGATGCTTGTCGGGTTCGCCGGTCTGTTGTCTGGGTACAACGGCGGTTATGAGTTCAAGAGCGGGGAGATGTACCCACAAGACGTGCCTTTTGTTGCGATGCGCGTCATCCTGGCCACTTTCGGCGTGTTGATGGTCCCACTCGGGTGGTACACCGCCGTCGAGCTCGGCATGAGCACACGAGCGTGCCATCTAGTTGCTTTGATGTGTTTATGTGGTGCGTTCGTCTGGATATAAACAACACGTTCATGGAGGATTTCATCTAACTTGCAATAGATGTGGCATGGTTGTGTATATCGCGCTTCATTCTTTTGGATTCTATGCTGCTCTTTTTTACCTTTACCACCGTCTTCGGTCTTTCAAAGTTTCATAATCAACAATATCAGTGCGTCCTGGACTCTGGACATTCTTCACGCTCTAACTGACCGTTCTAGGCCATTTTCCTTTGACTGGTGGTTCTGGCTATCTTTCACTGGCTATTCAATTGGTTGTGTCTCAAGGTATCTCACTCCCTTTTGCTCCGCATACAGGCGCATGCTGACAGTTTGCGATTCAAGTGTCAAGTTAGTGGGCCTCTTCGTCACAGCTTTGGTTGGTCTCTACACGGTCGAAGATTTGTGGAATAAGTTTGGCGACCTACGTATGCCAGTGGTACGCCAGGTTGTGCGTTCTTTCTACTGTCCATGAGTTGACCAGTTTCACAGCGAACCCAACTCCGACACTGGGGCGCGCGTATCGCTTGCCTAATCGTACTCCCAATTCTTGTTTACATGGCTTCTTTCAAAATCCATTTTCTCATCCTTAACCACTCTGGACCTGGGGATGCCCAAATGAGTTCTCTATTCCAGGCCAACCTTGTTGGCAACGACTTCGCTCAGAATCCTCTCGGTCAGTCGTCAGTCTTATCTGCCATGTCCGTTCTCATTACTGTTCAGAGATTGCGTTTGGCTCGAAATTAACGCTGAAGAACATGGGATGGGGAGGTGGCCTCTTGCACTCGCACGTGCAGACATATCCCGTCGGATCCAATCAGCAACAGGTCACGTGCTACCACTACAAAGACACCAACAACGACTGGACCATCACTCCACGCTGGGAGGATGCTGCCATCGATCCGAATGGGCCGATTCGCTACCTTAAGGACGGAGACGTCATTCGCCTTGTACACGAGACCACAGGTCGCAACCTACACTCACATAACATCCCTGCTCCATTATCAAAGCTGAACAACGAGGTGTCGTGCTACGGAAATGCCACGATTGGTGACCAGAACGATTACTGGATGGTAGAGGTTGTTGATGACCTTCACCGCGGAAGTCCAGAGAAGTTCGAGCGGATACACTCGCTCACGACGCGTCTGCGCCTTCGTCACTTGGCGTCGGGATGCTACGTCCGCGCTGCAAACAAGCCGCTACCCGAGTGGGGATTTAAGCAGATTGAAGTGAGCTGCGACAAGGAGGACAATCCGGATGACCCGTACTCGCATTGGAACGTCGAAAGCCACTGGAATGACCGTTGTACGTTTTACTCTTTTTTATCCTGTCTGAAGGAGAGGATTGGGTTTTGTGCTGACTCGAGCGTGCACGCTCGGCCCATACAGTGCCCGCTGGTGAGATTAAGTTCTACCGCTCGCCGTTCCTGCGCGACTTTTGGCATCTAAACGTCGCGATGATGACATCGAATAACGCGCTTATCCCGGACCCCGACAAGGAAGACATCCTCGCATCCGTGCCAGGCGATTGGCCGCTGCTGCGGCTCGGCTTGCGTATGTGCGCCTGGACCAATATGCAGAGCAAGTATTACCTGGTTGGCACGCCCATCATCTGGTGGGGCACCACTGCCAGTCTGTTCGTCGGCGTGTTTGCATTTGCGTTTATGTTTTCCGGATGCAGAGGCGGTATGTCGATATGGAACCGAGTACGTGAAACATGAATCTCTGCCATTATGTCCTCAAATGCTCAATGTTTGCCATGCGTACACAGGAGAATGGGAACACTTTTTGTATGTGGGAAAGATTGCGCTATTTGGCTGGATGCTGCACTTTCGTACGTGTTCCCCCCCCCTTCACTGTCACCCTCCTTCGCCTAGTTTGCCGTTTTGCCCGTTGCGTGTAGCGAAGCTGACATGGCGGCGTGCTCTCCAGTGCCTTTTTAATCATGGGCCGCGTAACCTACATCCATCACTATGTACGTCTCTCCTCTCACCATCTTCCCTTTCTTTATTTCTAATATATGTTATCTCGTCCCCGACATCTCCCCCTTTACCATTCCTGCGACGGCGAACTCGAACTAGCTCCCAACGCTCTACTTTGCCGTGCTCATGGGAGGCCACATGCTCGACCATTTTGTCTTTACGGCGCGGCGCCTCTCCGAGCGCACAAAATCGATCGTCTTTGCCCTCGTCGCGTGTGCCATTGTCGGTAACTTTTGGTGGTTCCGCGGCGTCGCGTGGGGTATTGACGGCCCGATCAACGATCACTGGGGACTTGGGTGGAGAAAGGTCTGTTATCATTTTTTTTTTTTTTGGGGAGAGGCTGATGATTTCCCCCGTCAGTCGTGGAATATTTATGATTAGTAAGTCCACGTGGAGGAGGATCATTTCAATCGTCGTCCGCAAAACACAGAAAACGACAGAAAACGAAAGTCTCGTGGACCTATCTCGTCGCTTGTTCCCGTTTGCCCGTATATCTATTTAGATCCTCGTAATATAGTCTCAAATCCTACTGCCTTGCCAAACGAGGGGAGATCATACGTGCAATTGTTCGGTATGCATGTAGGAAGGGTGTTGGATCAGCACAAAGCGCAGGAAATGAAAATCGTGTCGTAGTCAAAAATGGGGATGACGATGGAAAAGATACAAGCCTATGCATTCTACCAAAACTCAAAAAATTGCGATGAGAGATACAAAAAAGTGAACGACTGAAAGTCGAAGAAAGTAAAGAGGCAAAGCAGCCATAAGAAAGCAAGCATTCTAGGGGGGGGGGGAGTAAAAACAAAGGTCATTATGTCCGTGCGGGAGCGGAGCGACGATAAAAGAGCAGATAAGCACATCGGTCATCTGCCCGATCGTTGTCGTGTCCCCTGAAAACGTCCTCGTGTCGCACCGCACTCACCACCTCATCATCGATGTGCAGCCAAGCTTCGCCACTACTATTGCCACTTCCCCACATGCCGCCGTCGCGGTTCGGGTGAAGTACATCAAGTGTATAGTGTCCGCCGCCGCAGACACGCCGTGGTGGTAGAGCACACCATAGAGCGTGTAGCGCGGGGGTTGCGCAGGCGGTCGGGAAGCAGGTGCCATGACATCTGCACCGCGAGGTCCAGCCTCGACATAAAGAAGAAAAGAAGACACGTACCAAGTGGGATTTCGAGCTCTGGCGTGAACTGGACAGGTTTGCCGATTTGACTACGCCACGCGCGGCCGTATCGTACAGGAAGCGTTTGAGGTGAAGGACGAGCACGGGTGGAAGCGCCTCGATCAGCACTTGCTGGCTCGCCTCGCTCGAGCCCGAAGGGCCAACCTGCACGGATTGCGGCTGCGAGATGTGAGCGAGTGCCTCTTGAATTGTGTGTACCGAGTCGGGCTATGCAAAGAGTTTGCAAGTTTAGTTATCAAGGTATATGAGTGGGTGGACGAGGAAAATAAGAGGAGCAACGAACCTGGATGTCGAGTTGGAGTGATCGCCAGTCTTCGACAACGACAGAGTCGCGCTGGTGTGGCGTGCGCAGGGTCGAACGAAACTTTCCACCAAATATCCGTGTGATGGGTGACTCAATGACCTGGCCTATTCGTACCCGTGCGCCGTCAACAACACGAGGCTCAGTGCGGAGAGAAAAAAAATTGACACACCGTACGAGTGAGCACCATCTTGTTGCGCTTTCCCACCTCAGTCCAGCCCTCGCCTGACTGAGACCCTTCGCGTTCCTCTACCTTGGATACAACAGAGCCGGGTTTAGGAGAGTGATAGAAGCAAGCAGTGCAAGCAACTCTTCTTCGAGTGTGTCGAGGTAAAAACCGAAAAACTCCTCCGCGTCTTCCTGGTGGCCGCCCTAAATACATTTAGCAAACACAGATCAGTAACAGAAAGGTGCTACGTGGACAAGCGAACGTACCCGCATATTATCGAACCGCTTCTTCTCCTTCATCGCGTCATACACGTATGTCGGAAGGAAAGAATCCACACCATCATCCTCTTTCTTCTCGTCTTCTTCCTCCTTCGCTTTCCATTTCCCGCGTGTTGCTGCGGCTGCTGCGCCAGAGGCGGCTTCTTCTCCTCATACACGAACTCCTCTAAGAATCTCACCGTCGCATCAACCAATAGCGTCGCGTTGCCACCGATCCTCTCCCCACGTTCCCGCGGACCCGTCAACCGGCCCAGCTCCCTGAACAACTTCCAGAATGGCGGACAATATACGAGCAGCTGCAACACTGCATTCGCAAAGCACATATTTCCGCTATTCACGAGCCCACGGGGGCGCAGGCGCGGCAGGAAAGCGTTGCTGGTTGGGCGGGACGGTGGCGAGCCGTTAAGGAGGGCAATGAGCTCCGCACGACGCACGGGAGGGACATGTGAGGGTGGAGGAGAAGCGGGGATGGAGAAGCCAACGACGGACGAAGTAGGAAGTGAGGATTTAGAGGCAGAGCCGGCGTCACCCGCGGAAGGACGAAGCAAAGAAGCCCATGACTTTTTGAGAACCGGCGGGGCGGATGCTGGCGACGGCGCAGATGTAGACGCAAGGGGAGGTGTGGGCGCGGGCGCCGAGGAAGAGACGGCATCGGGAGGTGTGAGCACAGTGGTGTCGGGAGATGAAGTGGGAACAACCGAGGGGGGTTCGGGGACTTCGGTAGGAGGTGACTCTTGGGCGACGATAAAAGCCACGACGTTCGCCACTCGTTCACGTGACTCAGACCTAGATTTCACCTGAGAGTGGGTGGCAGAGACGGAAGTACTCGAAGAGAGAGGGGAGGTAGGAACTGGTGGGGTATTGGACGCAGTAGAGACCTCGGTCTCGGTGGAGGAAACGGTCTCAGGCAAGTCATTGCGAGGGGACTCTGCAGGGTCCGAAGCCAACTTTCGCGGTTCATCTGGTGTAGCTTGCGTGGACGAGAGGTCAGAAGGGGCGACGGCTACGGCGCTGGGCGGTGTAGCCAAAAGAGCGGCAACAGCTGGTTTCGGAGATTCGGGGGGAGTAGAAACTCGGAGAGCCTTTTCAAGAACATCTTGCGGCGGGCGAGAACGTGGGGAGATTATAATACCCGGTGCGAGGGACGGATTTGTCGGACGGCGGGACCATATGGCCCAGCCACCAAACTGTTGTTTTGAATCCATCGACATGTTCTGCTTTTTTGTGTATGTAGGTGTAGGCGCAGGATCGAGGGTGGGTGGCACAGGGACCTGAGGGACGAATGCCAGGGATCTCGAACCTTCGCTCGAACGGGAAGGTGAGTCAGAGGCAGGGCCGACCGCCGCAGATGAGGGAGAGAGTCTCGTGTGGGTTCTTTTGGGGCCAGGTTGGGTGAAGGCTTTTGAAGTGAGTCAGATGGCTCGGTGGATTCATCGGTAGGTTCTGGATCTAGCGGACCATCAAGTATCCTAGGAGGATTCGGAGAGGGAGCTACGGGGGACAGCGCAGGTGGAGGCGGCATGGACAGTTGCCTAGGTAAAGGGGATATTGGTTGCTGGAATGTCCAGTTTTGCTGGTAAGGTGCACTAGGCTGGGATGAAGGAGGAGGAAACGGGTGCGAATATGGAATTTGGGTCGTATGCTGCGGAGGGTACTTTTGTTGGGGATGCGGGTAAGAATTAGATGGTGATTGCTGTGGTGAAGGGTGCATGGGAACGTGAGGATGTAGGAAGAATGTGAAGGTGGTGGATGATGCGCAAGAGGGTGCGGATGATGAGAATAATTTTGATTGTAGTGGGGGCCGTGTCCGCCCCGGGAGACGCCATGGTACCCACCGCGGCCAGAGACACGAGGGGAAGTGGGGGCGGGTGAATGACCGTTCATAGGTTGGGAGGGGTATTGATATGGGTAGGATGGACCGTTGGTGTAGCCGTAGCGGTGCACGTGCGGTGGAGGTGGGGGATAGTATGACGGTCCCGGATGTGGGTAAGGCGATTGTGGGCCAGGCGGCATATTGTCTCACCCAGTCTATAATAAGTCGTCTTTACAAAATCAGTAAACACAAAACAACATAGAGGGGATGGAATCAGCATACAGCGCAAGGACAAAGGTCAATCAAACAGATCTCTGCAGACAATACAGACAACTTTTGACTGGGAGGTGAGCAAACCCGCGCCTGAACATCAAGTTTTTTGATGGTATAATCCTCTTACTTACAGTACGAAAACTTGACCGCAGCGGTTACCTATAGTGCGTATAAGGGCTCGTTGATGAGCAGGGGATTCGTAGCAGCGGGTGACAGTAAATTATAAGAGACTCTTTTATTTGTGTAAGCTTGGCCAATCCCGGCCCTCTACTCAACTTCAAAATCCTCTGCCTCTTGCACGTTCGTCGCTAATCCTGTCAATCTCTGCGGATTCCTATCTCCAGGGGTAACAACACTCCCGCGCATCCCAAGCCCCAGCATGTACATCCCCGACGTCGTCCGCGTCCTGGAGCCCGGCCGCACCGGGGTCGGCGAACCTGCCGCTCGGTGGTGGTGGTGGTGGTGCAGTTCAGGCATCGGAATGCGCAGTTGATGCTGCAAAGTGGCGAGTGGACCAGCATCGGACGAAACAGTGCGACGCGTGCGGGCAGAAGTGACGACGGCACCGAATGTAGGCGACGGACTCGCAGGGCGTGAAGACCCACCGGAGGCGAACAGACCCGTTGCGAGCGAGGTCCACGATGGTTGTGTGTTCGCGGCCGCAGGCGTAGCGGGGCGAGATGACGGAGACGGCGAGGATGGAACCTGCGCCTGTGGGAGCTCGTGTACCGCGCATTTGAGCGCCGCAATGTCATGCTCGAGATCATCGCGCTTGCGCGCAAACTGACCCAGCGCCCGCGCGACCGTCGCATCGCTACCCTCAACGAATGCGCGCACGGCGCTCTCCACATCCTGCGCTTCTGCCGCGCTGACAATCGCCCCTGGCACTGCGAGCAACGTTGAGTACCCTCGCGCGACCCGTTCTTCGTCCGCGATGCGGATTTCGAGCTCGACGCGCGCGTCCTCGTTGAAGTCGTCCAGGCGCGCGAGGACCGTTTGTAATGCGGAAGTTGGCAGGGCAGAAGTAGATGGTGGGAGGACTTGGAGTATCTGGCTCAGCTCACGGAGAGCTATGTGGCAGTCGCGGAATGCGCGTTGTAGCTCATCGTAACGTGTTTTCGTCTTGCTGAGTTCGTTGAGAAGGTCGGATGGTGAATGGTGTTGAGAGGAAGGTAGTGAGAGAAGAGAACTGTCCGGGGATGAGGGCGAGCTAGTGGTATCAGGTTCATTAGTAGTAGTAGATGCTAAGGTGATATCCCGTGGAGGCAAACAAGCGGGTATGGTGGAGTCTGGAATCGATACAGGTGACGACGACAGCGAAGAACGTGGCGACAAAAATGCTGGAGATCCTATGGTAGACCGTGGGGTAGGCTGATGTATTGTGGCGACTGTAGTTGGTATATGCAATTCTGTCTGTAGAGACACGATAGGCGGTTCAGCAGGTGGAAGAGCTAAGGACACGAGATCTTCAGATGGGATTTCTGTCACTTGGACCGCTTGTGACGGAGACAGACAAATGGGCGAAGTAGCCACGTCCACTTTCACCACTTCCGATGTAGCAACGGTAGTTGGCTTGATGGCAGAAGATGGTCTAGAAGGTTCCGGGGGGATGATATGACCATCATCGTCCACTTGAGCGCGACCCAGCACCCGTTCGAGTTGCATCCGTCTCTCCGTCTCGACTTGCAATTCCTCCACGAGCATCCTAACCGCATCCTGCGCCGCAACAATCCGCGCGACGCTTCCGATTCCGGGGTCCAGAGTCACCCCCATATCCTCGCGAGCAGTCACACCATCAACAAGGCCAAGAAGCTCGCACGCATCGTAGACGACAGCGTTGAGCCGCTGCGCGACAGGCACGTCCTCCTTTGCGCACGTCTCTTGCGCGCGACGCACCCACCGACAAAGCGCCTCGGTGAGTTGATCCTCCCGCCCAACGACAGCAAGCCGCAGCGCAATCTCACGCCGACGGCCATAAGTTTCCCTAGCGAGCTGCTCCGTTGCCTCGTCCAGTACATCGCGCAGGCGCGCAGATTGGCGCTGCTCAGTGGCGAGGGCGGCCTGCGCAGACGCGAGCTGCGTATGCAGCGTAGATGTTGTCGCTGCGTGGCGCGCGTTCAAGGACTCGAGCGCTCTTTGTAGCGTGTCCGTTGTGGCTTGGGAGAACTTCCTGCGGAGGGAGGAAGCGCGTTTTTGGTGGGGAAGGAGTGGAAGAGGGTTGGACGTACATGTACCGAGAGACCATCCTGGCGGCTGCATTGTCATCGTGCTTGAGGCGTTCGAGCTCGGAAAGGGCGTCGGACAACCGTTGTCGCTCTTCCTCCGCAGCCTTCCGCTCCGCCCCCAATTCAGACCGAGTCCACTCGAGCCCTACTTGCAGCCTACCCATCTCGTCTCTCAGCGCCTCGTTCGCGCTCTCGAACTCCTCAGCAAGCTTGTGCAAGCCCCCCATCTGTTCCTGCAGATCCTCGAATAGCGATCCACCACTTCCGTCCCGCTCATGGGGGTTGCCATTAGATGAGTGCGCTCCAGCAGCAGATTGCTTCGGAGGCGGCGTTGGTGGCGGCGGCGAAGATGGTGGAGACGACGGCAAGCCCTGATGGCGCTCGAGGGCACGCACCAGATCAGCGTACTCCCTTACCGCGTGGTCCATCATCCGGCTTTCCTTCTCAGCCACACCCAGCCGCAGCATCAGCCCACGCTCGCGCGCCAGTGCGTCCTCCTCGCGGGCGCGGGCACCCGCAGCAACACCGAACGCACTCTCCGCTGCATGGTGCGCGCGGGACGCAACGCCCTGCATGTCCACGAACTGAGCGGTACGCACGCGGAGGGCGTCCTCCGCGAGCGTGAGTTTGTCGCTCGCGCGGCGCAGAGCTAGGGTGAGCTCGGGGAGTTGCAGCTCGGCGGGGTGCGGCGTCGTGTCGGGGTGCGCACGGAGAGCCGCGAGTTCTGCGCTCGCTGCGGCGTTCTCGTGTTGGAGGGCTTGGGCGCGCTCGATGGCCATGGCGGCTTCCAGGGAGTGCCGCTGTAGTTTGAGTGCGGATGTATGTGCCTCATGCTGGGAAATCGGTGGGTGGAGGGCACGATGTAGAGTAGTAGGATAGATACCTGGAAACGACCAACTGCTGTGCGCAAACTTGAGAGCTCGAGGGCCAATGGGTGGTCATCGTCAATTTCGAGCTCGATGTCGCTCATTTGCTGGATCAGGGATTTCCTCGGCACATCAGACCTGTCACTTCAATGCATACACAACTCTCACGGTCACTCCCAGTGCTGACTCGTCTCAAACGAAACGCAACATCGACCATCAACATCGACTAACCCTACAACCCCGCAGACAATCATTACAATGGCTGAATCATCCGTTCAAAATCAGAGTCAACCCCGACGAGGCACTCGTCCTAATCACGGCCGCAGACGTCCTCATCGTAGAGGGGGGGAGAGTGGCGCAAAGTCTACGGAAGCGGCATCAAGAAGCTCTACGCCAGATGCACATGCATCCACCGCGAATGGAGGAAATGACCAAGATGACCCAGCGCAAACGCAAACGGATTCTCAACAGGACGAAACCCAGGAACAGGACTTGTGTTGGATCTGCGCGGAACCCATTAAATATTATGCAGTCTCGGAATGCAATCACCGGACGTGCCACGTCTGTGCATTACGCTTGCGTGCGCTGTACAAAAAGCTGGATTGTACATTTTGCAAGGTGCGCGTTATGTTGCATTAATCTCGTGGTAGCGTTTAACCGACGGATGTAAGGAACAACAACCGACAATGATCTTCACTGTCTCCCCTGATGCACTTTTCTCGTCTTATACTCCGGAGAGCACTCCGTACAGAGATGAAAAGTTGGGGATATTGTTTGAGACTGAGGAGATGATGCAGGACACCTTAGTTCTGCTACGCTTCGACTGCCCTGATTCCTCCTGCGACCACACAGCGACGGGCTGGCACGACCTCAAACTGCATGTTCGTGGTATCCATAAGAAATTCATGTGGTACGCGCCAATCTATCTACGCTTGTCTCCAATGGCCTGAATATATGCTACAGCGACTTGTGCATCAACCACAAGAAAGTCTTCTCACACGAACATGCGTTGTACACGTCCCCCCAATACTTCACACATCTTCCATCTGCCCAACGTAGACCACAAAAGGGCGCGCCGAAAGAACAGGTTGAGGGTGGTATACACCCCCTCTGCGAGTTCTGCCATGAATGCTTCTTTGGAGATGAAGAGCTGTACAACCACATGCGACATTCGCACGAAGAATGTTTTATATGCAAGAAAAACGAAGTAAGGGACCAATAGTAAGTCCCGCTCTTGATCTTCCCTGCGTCGTTGACTTGGGTGATCTTAAGCTTCCAAAATTACGACGCATTAGTCAGTCACGCCTCCCTCACCGCGATAGCCAGATAGCCAGCATCTGATCTTTTTTTAGGAACTACATTTTGAGCGGGCGCATCACCCATGTCCCAATTCTATCTGCCAAGCGACAAAATTTGTCGTGTTTGGTTCTCAGATCGACCTTCAGGCCCACATGGTAGAGGAGCATGGTGCCGAGATGTCTTCGCGTGACAAGAAAGATGCCCGTCGCGTCAATGCCGCCTTTGAGTTCCAAGATGCCTCCTCAGGTCCCAACAGGCGTCGTGGAGGGGGGCCAGACAGTGGTGTTGGTGGTAGTGGGGGAGGACGCGAGCGAGGGCAGCGCGACTCTCAGCCACAGATTGCCCCGCGGCCCACCTTAGGGTCGGACAACCGCCACAGTCTCTTTGGCGCTCACCTGACGATAGAGCGAGATGCTAATAACAGCTCGCCCGAGCCCAGCAGGCAGCAGGCTACGCCGCCGCCACCATCTATGGACCCCCTCACTGCTGAGTACGCCTCTTTCTATCTACACTCGTGCGCTGTCGACGCTAACTTATTTTCCCCAAGACGCTATACAGCGGTATTCGCACGCCTGCGCACTCTCACAGCACATACCACCAATGCCATTGCAGGCGTCAAGCTCGCCCTGCGCGACTACACGGCGTCCCAATCCGCGGCGCGCGACCTCATCTCTACCGTCTGGAACACGCTTGACTGCGAACTCGATGCAACAGCGTCAATCATTAACCTCGTCGTCGACTTCCTCGAGGAAGAGGAGAAGAAGACGGATCTGCTAAGTGCATGGAATACGTTCAAGATCGAGCGCCGCCGCGAATTGTCCCCGGACATAATCGTCCTGCCCGCGAGTGCTGGTACGGATTACGCACGCGTCGCCAATGGCCGCATTGTGAGCGCTCACCGCGCTGCACCGCCGAGACAGACCCAGCGAGCGGTCTGGGACCGCGTTGCCCAGGCAGCCGAGCGTGGCGCGACCTATCCACCTCTTCGAGTGCCACCGCAGCCGCAGCCGCAGCAACCATCGCGCCACTCGCCACAACCTCCAACGACAGGACCGACTCCAGGTGTCCGCCAGCGTGGGGCGCGCAAAACGGCATGGTCCGCATCTGTCGCTAGCGTTGGTACCGGCGGCAGCGGGAGCAGCAGTAGCAATAATAAAACTAATACCGTTTCGACAACGTTACAGGGCGGGAAGCCGCCACCTGCCCCACCTCCTCCAGCGCCCGCACTCACGAACGCGGCGTTCCCGACGCTTCCGAGCTCGGGGGCACCTAGGGCACCTCCGGTCATCTCTGCGCGCACGGGCCAGTTGCAGCATATACTTAATAGTACGCCGCCAGCGACTTCTGCGTGGGCGCCAGGACGCACACCACAAGATGAGACAGTGGGGACGGGAGAAATGGAAGAAGTGGCGGTTCCTGCAGCAGAGGTTGGAGCGGGCGGGAAGAAAAAGGGGAAAGGGAGGCAGAAGCAGAAGCAGACGCTGTTGGTGATTGGGTCGTACCCCATGGCTGGTACAGGTAGGCAAGATTAGAACTATTAGTAGAGAGATAGAAACATGTGCGCATAGTCGATTGTATTATTTCTTGGATGGGGCAATATACGTAGATCTTCACTAGCTTCACTAGCCTACTTCCATTTCCGAATGTGTGAGCATACTTCACGTGATCCCGAATTTCTTGCACGTGATAGACACGCCGTCCGCCGCCGCCGAGACTCAACATTGCAGAATGCAGCCCGAGAACGGTACTCCAACGGCCAATGTATCTTTGCATAACTGCCCTTCTTCATTACTCAAAGTGGAGTCCTTGGAGTTGGTGCACTGCCTCACAGCTCCTATTGATTTTGTCTATAAAATGGCTCACGGGTTTTCTCGGGGAACTCATCAGTTACAACCCAGCGACTTCTACAACCCAGCTCTCTCACAATGATCTACTCTGCTACCTTCGCTCTCGCTCTCTTCTTGACAAGACTGCTCGTGCCCTGCCACAGCCAGGTAGTCCTTCTATGTATCCTGCGTCGTCGACGGAGGCGACATCCTACTCGTCTACTCCGAGCCCGTATTCCTCCCCGTACAGCACTACGGAGTACTACCCCAAGACAACAGACGATAGTTACTCGAAGGGCACCCGTTATTACACGCCGTCTTCGTATGCTCCGAAGGAATCATACCCACCTGGTGCCAGCGATGATTGCCAGTGCTACCCGACTCCTATGCCGTATCCATCCATGGACAAGAGAGGCGACTCGTACTCTTCAAGCTACTACCCGACTACCACCAGCAACTGCCCGTGCTACTCGAGTACCCCTTATTCCTCATCCAAACCATCGTACACTTCGTCTTCATACCCGTCCCCCAAAGAGACATACCCGCCTACGGCACCATATCCTTCCAATCCACCGACAAAACCCAGCGACGGCAACAAAAACAAGCCAGAGCCCAGCACGCCATCATCAACCCTGCGCGCCACGTACGACACCACATACGATAACAAAAGCGGTTCAATGAACGGTGTTGCGTGCTCAAACGGGCCGAATGGTCTCGCCGCGCGATTCCCGACGTTCGGCGATGTTCCCTCCTTCCCGTTCATCGGCGGCGCTTTTGACGTCGTGTGGAACTCCCCGAACTGCGGCGCGTGCTGGAATTTGACTAACGTGGCGACGGGTGTGTCGATCAGCCTTACTGCCGTCGACAGCGCCGGGGCTGGTTTCAACATCGCACAGGAGGCTTTTGAAAAACTGAACAATGGCCAGATAGGATCGGGCGTGTTAGACGTGGTCGCCAACAAAATATCTCCTTCTGTCTGTGGATTGTAATGCATTTTTTCCCCTCTTTACTTTCCCGGCATGCACTTGTTTTAGACCTCCTAGATACTGCTTTGCCAATCACATCGTGGCTGGCGATCTGGTGATCGATACTTGGGCTTTTTATCCTACGTGACTGTTCTATATGCGGTAACTGTCATGTGCAGCATTTACTGTACTGCCTGAACAGCGTAGGTGGGGAAATAATAGAAGATTTCAACGGAGTCAACAATGCGCGGCGCTGAATTATGCTACAGCCGATTCGCATTGGGGGAGTCGACATCTAATGTCTCCCTTCACTTGTTTTTCGTCCCAAACAGTAAACACTACGATATATTTCAGTCAATCACAGTAGCTATTAGATCGCGATGGTAATCCTTCATATTCAAGCTTCACGACTTCACGGCCCAAGTCTCTGCTTCCTATTACCGAACGAGATTAAATCCATCTGCCGCTTCGAGCGTAATGATGATTTTCAGTCGACCGCATCTACCTGATTCTATTTGGACCGTTTCGATACTTGTTCCCGGATCAAGGACATAACGTTTACTGAGGGTTTTGAGACTTTCCGATGACATCGGTACTTCGTCATCAGGTGCAGAAACTGTACGTCATTACCCGCCGCACTGTTAGTGCTAGCTCGGGCAAGAGTAGGTCCGTAATCGACTACGCCCCTGGACCGAACCCCCTATAAGTGTATTAGACAGGGTTGTGGAAAGTAGGGTTGGGGCCCTTGAGGATGGGAACTGAAAACGCACGGCAGTGACCCAGCCATTACGGTCTCTGCTAGCTGGGGTCCTATTATCTTCATGGTAGGCCATGGGGCCGTTCGGGGCGTTATCTGTGTCTCGATAATGGCTCTGGTTCTGGTATGGAGTCACGGCATTCTATATGGGGAAAAAAACTTAGGCCTCGGGAGTGCTCAAGAGAAAGCAAATGCTCGCCATCGCCCTCACAGGAGCGAACGAAGCACTCTGCTGCGCGTCAGTCCAAACACTATAGCTTCCAGCCACACCGTTGACATATGGCACAGGCCAGCCATACCGCTGGTCCTGGACACTAGAGTGCAGCGTGGGCGCATTCCATTGGGTGGCATAGCCGGAACTGTGCACGGGAAGTCCAGCCTCAAAAAGAGTATCGTCACGCTCGAGACAGATGCGACACACCGGAAGACACTCACAGTCGGAACCCAATGAGGGAGGCGCATTGGTTTGGTCGTTCTCGGTGAGTATGGTTGCGGAGTAGCTTGAGAATACGGGAGCGAATTTCCCCCATAATAACCGTACCTAGTGTCCCTGTGTGCGGTATAAGCCATTAGATGTCGAGTCTTTCAAAACGTCTGCGAGGGACGAGTCTGAGAACTGAAATTGAGCGGGTTAAAAGATTTATATCCTCCAAGGCCCCCGTCAGTCACTAAGACAGAACCAGTGACGTCCGTCCACGAGATCAAGTATTCCGTCTGCGCCAACGTATTTGGATACTGTAGACAGAAACTCGGAAAACCCAGTATCCAAAAAGTGTCCAGGCCGAGAGTGTACGGTGTGTGTGCGTCACTCACAGACGCAGCCCGTATATGGCAACCGGGATAACGATCCGTGGTAGTAGTCTCGCTGATGATCGACAACGCGTCGACACGCGTGTATGGTGATTGATACACGTGATGATGGCTGCCCTGGAACCAAATTCTGGCAATCGAGTGGGTATCACTATAGTTGATCTTCGAGAGTCGAAGTTGGCCTTGCTGGTCACGGCAGTGAATCAGTGATGACTAGGCACGTTAAGTGAGTTCTCCGCAAAGGAGTCGAGGGATTAAGTAAAGCCTCAAAATGTCTGTTAGGCAGTCTAAGCCCGCTCCAAAGTAGTTCCCGAGAGGCGCTGGTCGTTAAATCAGAGTTTGAGCGCATTTGAGCGCTTCGTGCTGTGGCAAAGGGGCTTGAAAGGGCAGCCCAATATTAGTTATCGTACAAAATATGGGTATAAAAAGGTTATAAAATAGAAAACAATTCTCGGCAGTGACATTCAAGCTCAATGGTATGGATCTTGCTGTAACAGCCTTGATAACAGCAGAGACCAAGGCAGAGACGGAAACCATAGAAATCACGTCAAATATCAACGCTACCTCACCACTCGGAAGTGGCACTTGCCCACCGCGAACCGAATTCTCCTCCCTATTAGTAGCATCGTGAAACAAGGTTGATAAACGCATTTTGAAGACAGAATCTCCACTCTAGCTTTCGGTTTTGTGATAAGAGGGTGGTGAGTACTGTGTGGTCGAGAAGGTATATGATTACACCTCGTCCATTGCGTGCCAGTGTTGGAGCAACTGTGTCTTGTTACTCAGATGTCCGTGGACGCAATAGCAGTGTATATTCTGTACTGACTAGGGATCAGTCGCTCGATCTTCCACCAGAGTTTCAGATCCCTCACGCATGCGGATTTTGCGATGGACTAGCGCCATAGTTGAGCCGAAGTGGGTGACGTCGATGGGCACTAGTATATTCCAGCGGTCCAATGATGATCGGTTTCAATTTCGAGCCTGTCATAGACAAATAATTTGTACTCCCCACGACGAGTAACAGGGCTGCGGCAGTTGGAGCAACCGTATATTGAGTCAGGGACCCGAGTCGAGGCCCTCAAGGGCGAATGGGCAATGGTTGCGTCAATCATGTCGCGTGGTCGTGGCTCGATTGCCATCCCGAAGTCACGGGATATTCCCTCCCAAACTCTTCATCCTCGTGCTTTGCGTCGAGCAGAGGACACGTCCCCACAAGGGCCACAACGATGAGCAAGAAGTTCATAGGGGAAACACGGGTGAACCCCAGGTGTCGGTACTGCTCTCGTCAAAGACTCGGACTCCCACATTGACTCTTCATATAGGCCTCATACACAGTAGTATGGGAGGTACAGGTTTGGTTTACGGGTAAACTGGTAAACTCCCGGGTGCATACGCGGCTGCCAGAATCATCTTTTCCTCTTCAATTGATCCCCTAGCACCCGATGCTCAACGCTCTCCCAACCTCCTGTCATCACCGCACACACAGCTCTTTCACAAATACGTGCGTCTCCCTCATCCCGTGTTCTTTCTTTTTTCAAATACTTTTATCATCTTGGAGTCTACGCACTGTCGCACCATCCGTCATCCGCAACTCACAATCCCAGGGTACTTTTTGCTATTGCTCGCGTTCGACGACGCGTCTTATTCTAACTCCTGGAACCATCTCCGGCGTCACCATCACTGCACGGCCACCACCACCCCACCACCCCACCACCACCATTAGTCCCTCACTATGGTCGCACGTAGCGTCAGTTGGCTTTCCTCCAACGACAACCTCTCCCCTCCCTCCTTTAGCACGTGGTGATCACGAACGGTCACGACGGTTTTTGAATTCACGGAAGGTACAGATATACGCATACACCGGTGATCCTCGGGTCTCGGCTCAGTGCCAGGTGCCGCAGTCGAGCGAAGCCCTACTCCATGATGAGACCACTCACACGATGGTACTCGTGCCTCCTGCGTCGCGTCGCACGCACGCCCATTATATATCTCTTAGCAACGGTATCGTCGCTACATCGTGTTCTTCTACCGTGAGGGCCGGATCCGAAATGGGCACGTGCGAACTTGTTTAGACCTCTACGCTTGTCCAGATTGCTAGTCTTGCGTACTTGGATTTATATTTGCTCGTAATTGCTGTGTCTTCCGTGCTTCATTCTCGTGATACTGGATGCGCAAATCCAACGAGCAAGCCGTCTCGATGCCAATTTTGAGCGACATTGGGCATGCAGTGTCGCGGTCGCATTGCAACGTTGATCTCGGTAAGAAACGTGGATATGATCAATATTCGATACTGTGCACTCGTAGACCTACATGAAGTCATGTGCAGAACGCAAGACAACTTGACTTCAAGCTTCTAATTGGGGCCAGACCAAAAAAGGCCCCCTGGCCGGCGAGACCCCGTGATGGAAAGGACCACATGGGCGCGGAGGGCTGGAGGTAAGGCAAGATTTTACGTTTCACGTTTCAAGAGATTCGGGGACTGTAGCGGACAATATTGTCATCATTTGACATTCAGGAATGCCACTAGTCTGTGCATACTCTGACTGTCACTTCTGCCGGCACATCATGGAACCAAAGTTTACCTCCGTGAAAGGAGCCCAAAATACCCCACACCCCCAAGAGCAGACGTAAATCTCGACACATGTCGCCCGCGTGCCCTTTCTCATCGAAGCACTTGTCTGGCACGCTCAATTGAGTCAATTTTTAGTTCCTCTCTTCGTGCAATATAAAGCTTTTGTTGGAATCTCGAGGAAGACACATTGATTTCGGGATTTTAGGGGTACAGCACCACTCCGGCTCGGACGAGTTCGATGACACATTGAGTACAGTACAATTACCAGATGCTCGGAGACGCCGGAAGACAAATGTCAGATATGAATGTACTAGCCGGCAGACTGAAATCTTACTCCGAGTTTTGCCGTAAAATGCCAGGGTAGATGCCCAGTCTAGGTCAGGTATAAGACCATCAGGTCTGCATCACTCCTGCATCAGCATTCACAAGGAAGATATATTCATCGGGGTAAGATGGTAGGAGGAACACACACCAAATAACAAACCGCGACGCGTGGTTTAAAACTCCGCTGTTCTCTGACGCAATGGGCAACCTCAACCGCTTACCATGCGCTAAACAGTCCACTGACGGTGGACTCTACGTCTTCCCTGCTTTCTATATAGGCCCGTATCTCTGGGTCACAATTATTGCGTTTCAATTATTGCGTTCAAGTTATCAACATGTGCTCCATATCAATTTTTCCTCATTCAGTGAACTCAGGTCTTGGCTTACTGACGTTCGGCCTCGCAAGTTTTGGGGTGCAATGGTGGGCAAAGCAAACACCGCCTCCAATTTGCGTATAAGAGTGCGCGTGCTTTTCCCTGGAGTCCCTATCACTTTCAACCCAGTGACCTCTAAGTCGTGCTCATCCACAATGATCTTCCCCACTGCAATCATCCTCTCACTCTTCCTCACGTCAATCGCTCGTGCCCTGCCACAGGGATGTCAGGACTCCATCACTCCCAAGTTGTCGACTGCGGATGCGGGACACAACTCCCTGTATTCAGAATCTCATCGCCTTACGTACGACCCTAAATATGACGATGGAACGCGCTCGACCTACACCGTTTCGTGCTCAAACGGGCCGAATGGTCTCGCCTATCGATACCCGACGTTCGGCAGTTTTCCCACCTTCCCTCATATCGGCGGCGCCTTTAACGTTGTATTTGGCTCCCCTTACTGCGGCGGGTGCTGGCAATTAACCAACCCGGAGAACGGCAAGTCGCTTCGGATGGCCGCCATCGATCATGTCGACGAAGGTTTCAATATCGCAACGTCAGCTTTCAAGGAGCTTGGTGGTGATATACAGAAGGGAACGTTGCAGGTAGACTCCGTTCTGCTGCCGCCTAACGCTTGTGGAATCTTCTACTAGTAATGGGTTTTTCCTCTTACCCAATTATTTTTCCATCCACGTGCATACCGGTTTGGAAGCCTTGGTTTGTCTGATTAGTCGTGTATGTTTTGCTTTGCCAAGATTTATCTGTGTCATCCTTGCTTCATTTACGTGATTATTGGATACGCAGACTTGGACTTGTTTGTTTTGTTCGTTGCCCCCATCGCGATATCTTGTCTTGGTACTAGATGATAAGAGACGTGGATATAATACATTGGCAACTTGTCGTCAGAACTTAATACTGTGTGAATTACGGCAGTATAGAGAGGTTTCACATCGGAAAGAATGTACTAGTATGTAGTGCAGCCAACACGACCTGTTTGAGCTGCGGCGATCAATTGGCTGTGCGCGAATAAACAATTGTTTCCGCATGGGGACCATTGAGCCTGAGGTCCACCTCGTTTTCCCCCCATCTCCCGGAGGCTCAGATCTGCCACAGGCGATGACTATAGGCTGCTTACTTCAAACTAGTCATCTTACCGCCCCGGGATGGAAATCGTCTCCGCAAAGGCGGGGAAAACCTCACAAACGAGTGGCGCATGTGGACCCGCCGGTATGTGCTAACTTGCTTGCTTCTTGTGATTTGCTCCCTTGTTAAACTCTCTCTGATCAGTAGACCCCGCCGCACGGCGCAATATCGAGCTGAAGCTCGCGACAAGCTACAGATGCAGAGCGTGCTCAGTATGACAGGCCATCACGCAGACATTGTCCAATAGTACTTGTGCTGTGCGTGTGGCCGTTGACAGCGCTTAATGTAGGGCCTGGTAGTACCGTATCGTGACTCGACCGACCAACGTCCAGAAAGATGCTACAGCCTACAAGACTCAAGAGGGCGCCCGCAAGAAAGCGCTCGAGTCTCTCCTGGAAGGATGTGATGGATAGCATCAGGCAGTGCTCGCAGACCTCAACACCGGTGAGCTTTACAGGTACAGTATGTGTGCGGGATGGGTACGTGGCAAAGATGGTACATCGAGCATGATATCGAGGCAAAGGAGCGATCGACGCGGTCCGGGCATTTAGGCGATGCCTGGACGATGAGTTGCGGACTTTCCTCATCAGACCCTTCGCAATTAAGAAGTCTCTACTGAATAGCATGGGTATGACAGTCAGGCAAAGTGCTTAAACGAATTATGTGCTTGCATTTATCAAATCACATTTGTACACTGAAACGCGACAAAACGTAGTTGGTCCGCGGCCTCAAACCAGATCCGAGCCGAGAAAAAAAACCAACATGTCGGCCATGCAACCTTAAAAGCTTGAATATTGAGTATTGAATGCTCTGACAGCTGATACAGTATGACATGCGCCTTACCGTCACTCTGCCGGCAAACCATCTCGGTGGCATTTCGGAATCTCTCAAGTCCCTGCATTCCGTACGAAAAAACACTTCCCTTTGACACGGTCGTGCTCGAACGTGGAAGTAGAAGCCCCCGTTTGCCCGTGACAGCCAACTCCCCACACCCTTACTGCCCAACGCAGCCCCAGCCCCCTCCTGGGGGACTAGCCAGCGAGGATTCGACTATCGATTAAAGACACGACGCAATGGGAAAGTTACTAACAATCCCAGTTTAGTAGTATGTACGGGCAGCGCTAACCCCGAACTCTACGTCGCCCGCCACCACTTAGCGCGACGCGCAGGCGCGATTGTCCATACTATATCTATAATGTATCTATATTCATATCCACATCCATCCCGGCGCCCACATCTTCCTCCGAGCCAAAACATGCGCCCGAGTTCAAGTTTCAAATTTTCCGATTCGTCACCTAGTGCCAGTGCCGCACCGCCTCATATCGATGTCCCACGGGTAGACTTTCCCCGCGCGTGCGTTAGGACGGTCCCGCTGCTAGCCTGTCACGCGCTGGCGCCAGTTCGGACGAGAGGGGAGGCGGAGGCAAGGGTGGGAATGAGTTGAGGTCGAGTTTGATGTCCCATGTCGGGCACGGCGCAGCTGTTCGGTGGATGTGAGGTCGTGTCGGCTGGGACGGCTGTCCCGTTACTTCCGTACTAGTAGAAGGGGACGCGAATGTGAGAATTGTCAGAATATGCAATACGACATGGAGGAGCTTTTGGAGCCGGCGAACGAGGTCCAAGAGGCGAGCGAATGTGGGACTTGTGGGTGCTGATGTGAACGGGGCCGTGTGCTAGGAGTTGCCACGGTCCAATTTCTGTACACCAAATGACGCGTGGACTGTACTGTGGTGGATGGCTGGCCCGTGGCCCTCCAACCATCCTGGGGGCGATCTTGCCAAAAGTGATCTCCGCGAGCAATAAGCTCAAATCTTCCTGGGCGGTCTCAGGCCCATAAAGCTCATGCAGGACGACAGGCGCAATATGGTGCTGCACAATGAACTACGTTGCTGCCTGGAGCATATGGTCCGCCCTTGAGTCACTTGCCAGTGAGCTCGTCGTCGAGCCTGATAGGAAAGGCAAGGATCAAATGGGTCCACTCGTTCTTTCCTGGATTGTCATATCTGTGCCATGCTCGAGAAGTATGCGAGCGACTTCTTCATGTCTCTGTGGCGGCACCCGAGTCTCTGGTGGTTGAGTCGACGTTCAGGGCTGTCACATCCGCGCCGCGCTCAATAAGTATGCCAACGACTTCAACTTGTCCCTCCTGTGACGCCAGATGCAATGGAGTCAAGCCGTCCTTGTTCTGGGCTGTCACATCCGCCCATGCTCAATAAGTATGTCGACGATCCCCGCATGTCCATTTTGCGCCGCCAGATGTACGGAGTCAAATCGTACTCGTCCTGGGCTGTCACTTCCGCGCCGCGCTCGATAAGCATGCCACTGATTTGCAATTGTCCCTCTTGTGATGCCAGATGTAATGGTCCCCATTCCGACGCCAGATGTAATGGAGTCTGCCCTTGTTTGTTCTGGGCTGTTACATCCGCGCTGTGCTCGATAAGCATGCCAACGATTCTACTCCTCCCACAAGCGATGCCAGGTGTAATGGAGTATTCCCGTCCTCGTCATGGGCTGTCACATTGGCACCGTGCTTGATAAGCATTCCAACAACATCCACTCTTTCCCATTTCGATGCCAGATGTAATGGAGTCGACCCGCCACCGTCCTGGGTTGTCACGTCCGCGCCACGATCGATAAGCATGCCAATGACTTCCACTGGTGCCAATTGCGATGCCAGATGTAACGGAGTCGACCCGACATTGTCCTTGGCCTTCACATCCGCGCCATGCTCGATAAGCATGCCAACAACTTCCACTTGTCCAAACTGCGACGCCAGATGTAATGGAGTCGAGCCGACCTCGTTCTGGGCTGTCACATCCGCATCGTGCTCGAGAAGGAAGCGGGCAACTTTCACATGTCCCTCTTCTGATGCCAGGTGTAATGGTGTCGCATTGTCGGTGATGCCTCGAGAATGCACGTCCTGTGGGTGCTCAATGATGAGGAACTCTACTATGGAACGTAAATCCCAAAGAGCGGCATAATGCAAAGGGGTTCCGCGGGGTGGCAACGGCCTTTTAGTTTGCGGTTCCACCAGCGAACACCTGGCGACGTATCCAGCTGCAGACTGCCAGATGAGGTTTGTTTGGGTCAAACAGTTGTTTCCACCCATCCTCCACATTTCGCAACACATCGTCCAACAGGGCATGGTCAGCCCAGTGTCCGCAGCGTATTCAGCGAGAGGAATTCATCTAGGCTGTCCTTGGTGACGACATCCTTGTCCAGGTGTAATAGAATGCCCAAACAGGCCTGTGCCGCGAGGGTATGAGCAGATGTCATAGAAATATAATAACGGCGGTGAATTATGTCGCTTGCTTCAGCAAGGCGGGCAGACGTCAAGAACTCCTTCACTGAAAAGTGAGAGAATTGTATGACTTTCCCGAGAGAGTATCCGTCATCAACAATGGCAAGCAAACTAGAGCATGTAGACAGCACCGCGTCGACTGGATCTTCCAGGCGCCAACCCTCATAAAACTTTGGATAGGTCCTGCCTCGAAATCGAACGCAAGCAACTCAGCGAGTTCCTTGACACGGAGGGGTCGGCGAGCCACCGCAACAAATTGAAATAGACGGTGTGCTATTTCCCACTCCGCCCTATTGATTTCTCGCAAGGTACGCTGGTATGTCTCGTCAAGCGTCTCGGGTAGCTCGGCCAGTGCATGTCGGATACGTGCTGGGATGAGGCCGCAAATGTAAACCACCTGACAATACACCCATCTGAACCTACATCACAGAAATGAGCAAGTCATTAAGAACTTAGTATTAAAACCTCACATTCCATCAGCTTTTTTTGTGAGGGTGTCAATGACTAGTTGCTTGTCCTCCGTTTTCCACTGTCTGTTTTTTAGATTCGTGTTAATGACCGACTTGATGTAGTCCTCAATATCCCTCTTTTGTCCGCGCTCGTTATGCAAAGAAACAGAACGGAAAATTAGGGGCTTGAGGACAATCTTGATGTCAGTCTCTGGTCGGCTAGTAACACAAATGCGCAGATTCGGCACTTGCGATTTGATAAGCTCCTCTATAAGGTTTAGGACTTCGTCGCGAGGCGATGGGACGGCAGATGTGTTTGGACATTCATCCAGAGCATCGACAACGAGGTAGACAGGGGCCAGTCCAGGGAGTTTAAGTAGGTTCTTGAAACACTCCGCAAGTGCATCGTCGCTGGGATGACGCGAACCTTTGGCATGTTCCGAGTAAAACTTATAAGCATATCACAGTAAGAGTCGGATTGATCGCAAAGTTGGACTAGGAGGGATGAGAGGAGTCCGCGCAAGTTCCTTTTTGGATACTCCCTAAAATCACAGTAAAAGAAGACCAGTGACGCAAGCCCTGCTTTCCGCATGGCGTCGATGTCCTCGATGATCGTGGAGCTGGCCAACAAAATAAGTTCTCGAGACAGGAATATCACAAGTCCGACATACCAAAGAACACTCTTTCCTGCACCCGCTACAAAAGAAATTTTCAGTCTCCGCAAAAGCGTAGGAAGTGGGCGTTAACGGACGTTTCCCATGAACCCATAGAAGGGAACCGCAGGCATCGGACGCTTTCCATTCTGAGAAGGTGTTGCCCTGAACGAACCACGCTGCGGAACCACGGTGGCGTGATTTGCAGGCAATATTGTGGCTCATCCAAGGGTCGGGCGGTGACAACCAACTTCGCACGTTTTGTTCCATCTCTTCACCTGCTCGACAATCTCAGCGATGCCAGTCAGAAATTGCAACATTCAGCGATGACTGACGTTTTGACTTGTTCCTGTCGCTGGCGACTTGCTGCATATTTTCTAATGTTCAGTCAGACACCGAGTTACTTCATTGTGGCCCGAACGACATACCGAGGGCCTCCCGGACACAGTCGACTGATGCCTTGCCGTCTTAGTGAAGGAAATTCAACACCGAGTGACAAGCCTGGTGAATTTTCTCACCGTCTATTACCACCTTCATATTCCGAACCAGACCGTAGACAACCTCGAGGGTTTGCGCCGCAGTTATCCGAGCCTCATCCTGGGTGAGTCGATCCAGCCTCTGGATCACCGCTTCGACGTCCTTCTCTCCAAAAAGCTTCTTAAAAGTTTTTCTGCGATGTGTTTAGTCAGGTAACATAGTACCTCGTCTAAAATGAACTCACTGGTTTTCCCTGTTTGATTTGTTTGGTCACTAATGCGAGGGCGGAAAGCAGCTCCACGAGTATCTTGACAACCACCTCAGTCATAGCGACCGTAGGAGTAATCTTGGTGTAAATATCGAGGCGATTCAGAAAGTGTTCAATTGACTCGAGCAAATCGACTAGTGCATCATAACCGTCATTGCGCCCTTGACCGCCTAATACGTTTGGATGTCACAAAGATAACGCTTAGGGACTGAAGTAATCACATACAGAGATTAGGACGGCAAGGCCCGTCTGTATTGCCGTCACAGGCGGGAAATGCTATAGAATGATAGTCACATACGTCAAACGCCCTAGTAACGCCTATGCGCGTACCAGACCAATACCATGACCAAGGTCGGCGGTGGCAGAAAGTTTATGCAGAGCTGATACGGCATTTTTGAGCAGCTTCAAGATTTTACCCCTTCCGTGAAATTCACTGAAGACTTGTGTTTGTTCACGAAGAACGGCGGTAACCGACTCGACAGAGTCACAATTCTGGAGTTGCTCTGCGAGTGGATGTTTGACCAATAAAACGCCCGTCTGGCTTTCGTAGTCTTGCAAGGCAGCCTCGAAGAGCACTTGTAAACGAGACGGTCCCGACTGGTCACTCATGTCGGATGTAAGGGAAGAAATGTAGAGCTAAAAAAGATCACTGGAGGTAATTGATGCCAGTGGGGAGAGAGTGGGATAGTAGTAGAGTCCCTTATCCATATCGCATTACGCAAGCCGATTGCCTGAAATAATGGGCGTAATTGGTGGAAGGTCGACAAGCGCTAAGGCTGAGCGCTGAGCGCTCAACGTTCAACGTTCAACGAACCATGGTAAGAGAGGATGGAGTAGACTAGGGAAAACACAGATGAGGGCGATAATTCTGATGGTGTGTTCGAATACATGAGCCTGTGTGCCAGCGGGTCCCAATCACACTGCTGTTACAGTACGGTATGATCCTGCCTTCGCCTCCCTGCTTGTGCTTTAAAGTAATGAACACTGTCTCTGAGTCAAATGCGGGGATGCGAGACTCGTCTGACGAGAAGGTGAACCGTAGTCATAGTGACCGGAAGGGAAGCCTCGAGCGGAACGAGTTTCAACCACCTCGAATGCTTCGTGCCCAACGCGCGCAGTCGTACTGAGGACGCCGCTGATAATATCTATGGCGCGCTTCGAGCACGTAGGTGAAAAATAGGAACAAATCCAAACAGTTGACGTACAGAACAAGTATGAACCTACCCTTCCGTTGAGGATGATAGGCTTGCGCTTTGAAGGCTCTGCCTATGGACGAGGGTTGTATGTGTTGGAGCGACGGCAGGATGGGGAGCAGGAGAATGATGGTGATGAAGTAATGGGCACGCCGAAGACGATGGCAAGTAAGGCGCCACAGGGTTACAAGGGACCCCTCATTCAATGTCGATGATCAATTTGTAGGGGTGTACAGTATCTCCCGAAAAGGGACTCTAATTCCTATGACGATATCAACAAGTTGACAACAATCGATCAACGTTCAACCATTCCGCTTAGTACGTGACTTGGTCAGGACGTTCCCGTTCGCTTTCCCCCTGCGATTGCCGTTGGCCTCGAAGAAGTCACGAAAAAGGCGACTTACATGATCGTGGCATGAAAAGAGAGTTGATACTGGCGAGGACAATGTGCCACAGGAAATCAAACCGAGGCTGTGCGGCCTCCTTATTTGTGCTCTCTTTAACGGACTTGGCCAGGGAAGAGGTACAGTATGTCGTCGAGGTACAGGTGTTGGTATGACGTGATTACGTGGAGGTAGGTGAAGGTGCCAAAGTGTGGGTTTTCCCTGCCTCCGAGAATGCCGAACCTACGGTAGGATTCCTTCGGCTGTGGTACAAAGTGTGGGGCGGTTGAGCGGAGCTTTACGGGGCCCCGAGAGCTGCAAATTCGGTTGTTATGTAAAGTGAATAATTGGGCTCACGTTTGGTGAACACTCACCGTCTCGTCCGTGCCTAACGTCCCCGAGTACAATCCACGAACACGGACCCCATTGAATCCCAAGCGAATAACGCAGAGCAAAATCAACGTAAAGTTCTCTTTCCCTCTTCCGAGTGATCCCTCTCTTTCGTTGAAAGCGGCCGCGTTGATTTTTTACGAGTATTCCGCCGTAAGCGCAGGGATCGACCTTTCCCATGACACACACATCATGATACGCGGACTCGCCCAAGGGCTTTGAACAAGGACGGAAATCGGTGGGCCTGAGGCATAACTCTGGCACAACTTGAGGATCAGCCCCAGCTTAGATAAGCTTCCGGCTCTTCCGTTCGCGCTCACGTGATCCGGCCACAAAGTGCATTCGCTGCCTCTCTCAGGCTGAATTCCGGCCTCAGCGGACTCGTCAGTCTTCCCATCTCATATCTACCCTGAATGTCGACTATCCAAGCCACTCGTCAACTTCTCTATGGTATTTTATTCTGGAAACACCCCGCTAACTCCACCGCATCAAAGGGGATGTGGCATGAGACCTTGAGACACAATACCACTCGCACATCCGCTTCTTCTCCACAATTATAGTACTTATACCCATCCGAACCATGAAACTCCTCACTCGTTCCCTTACGCCCCTCCCCCTCCCCCTTCTTCCCGCCTAACTACATCCCTTACAACGACCATGACGATCTCACCTTCGCCATGCAGTGGTAGTCTCACCGTGCAATTCAACAAAACTACCGAGTTCAAACTCTATCCCTGGTTCGACGAGGCCTTTACCGCACACGCCTATCTCAACTTCCCTTTGTTTGGGATCGGCCAATCAATGCAGCGGCTTTTCCCCGGTTACTCCGTTAATGACGAATCATCGAATGTATTCGCTACGACGCTGGAGTTTTCGGGTTCATGCGATGGGGTCCCCGAGGTCGTATGTCTCAAGATCGCGCGTGGTGTAGACGAAGTAGTGCATCTGAGCCACGAAGCTGCAGTCTATCGAAAGGACCTCGTCAAGCTATGGGGAATTGCGGTGCCCAAGATGTATGGCTTCTTTGTGGGTCATCATGAGGATATGCCAGTGGCATGTCTTTTGCTAGAGTTTTGCTCTGGTCCTAATGACCTCTGCGATACTGAGGAGTTCATGTATGTCCCCTTTCCCCTTTTTCATTTTCGTGTAACTGATTGTGGGTGGTCAGTCGCCTCGCAATGCAGACCGTGCGCAAAGTGCACACCCTTGGCGTCACACAAAATATGCTACTCGAATTGCACCATTTTGTCATGAAAGACAATAACGTCCTACTTGTCGACTTTTCACGCGCGGTGATGCATCAATGCAATGCAGTGCCCATCTGCAGTCACCAACGTATCTGTCTCGACGAGGAAGATGAGTCGGAAGATGATGAATACGATTGTGGTGAGCTGATGACGTTTGCCAAAGAAGATATGCGTGCCGTATCTATGTCACCTTTGGTAATGGCCTGCGATGATGTACCAATACTGTAGTAGTTCTCATACAATTTCGACGGTCATGTAAGTTTGTAGTCACACGTTGATGTACAGTAATATACGAGCCACGAGCGTCCCCAGGAATGAAGAGACACAAGGCCGCGAAGACAGAACGCCATGTAAACTCCTCCGCCTACCTCCGTGACAAACACAATCAGGTATACTGACATGCTGATGTGGATGTGCGATTCCTGAGCCCGTCAGAGAAACGTGGGAGTTGTTTGGGGTGCACCTACTCCTAGAGCGGGGTATTACAGCAATTGTAGGTTATGCCAAGTCAGCGACCGGATTGCAGCAAAAATCGCTGCTACTCTACAGTAAAAATCTCCTTCGAACCGGGGTCGAACCAGTGACCTTGGGATCGCACAATGTTTCCTTTACAGTCCCACGCTCTTCCAACTGAGCTATCGAAGGGCACACTGGTTGGATTCAAAGGAAAATTTTGCTGCAGAGTAGCTGTGATTTTGCCAGCGTCGGTCTGGTATGAAGAAAAGGGAAGAGGCGACAGTAGGTGGACCGGATCCCGCTTGAATACTTTGGCCGTTCGAATCTCTAGCACATCGCCAAACGAAGAAAACCAGGTATTGAGATTAGGTACCAGTTCGACCCTGTATCACGGAATGAGGCTATGACGACAGTCCGTTGAAGATCCAAGATGACGGACACACAAGCAGCCGGGAAGGCCTGAGGCCCGAAAATCCATCATCTCCGTGGTGTTTCATTTCGGGATTCAGACCGATTTCAGGCGCACTTGAGAAGGAAGAGAGGCGGCTACAAGAAGTAAGGTGGGGATCACTAAAGAAGGAAGAGGTTCTCACGGTTTCTTCATCGCCGCCTTTCTCTCCGATTGCGCGTTGGTCGACTTTGACCTGACTCGATTAGCCACATTTCTTCGTCTGCCTCTTCATTTCCATCTACCCAAGTTCCTCTCAGCCCCGGTCTTATGTACTTCTAAGACTCTTCTCTCATATATATACACAACATCATTTTCCCTCCTTCATGACATCGTCATTTGCGACGTATGCGTCGCAGTTCCTCAATCGCCAGAGGAGCCCCGGTCGCGGTGCACCCTCCTCTCCAGACCAACCCCTTTCTTTTCCTTTGCCACAGACGAAGGATCCCAGCACGGCTCTGGGCACCTGCGCAGAGAGAGCCACTCGGATCTCGATGACGGCGGTGACCCCCATCTCAGGAGCAGCGACGATACCGCTGGGCTCACCAGTATGGCGGACACCCGCAAGGAAATGCCCTTTGATAGTGATGATCCATATCTTCGTCTAGATGAAGTTGATCCGGGTTCCTTGTACCCCGCAACTTCCCCTTCTCGCCTTGGATCTTCACAGGCACTTTCAGAACAGAGTCGAGGTTGGTTGGCACACCAACCTACCCAACTTAGATCACCATCCCCCTCTTCTTCGGAACTCGACGATGGCCCTTTAATCCCACCCCCCTCGAAAGCGCGCCCGGCATTCACACCTGCTCCACCGCCACCACCGCCACCACTTTCATTATCGCTTACCCAGTCCCTCCTACCTCGCGACGGACATGCTCGGCCCATCGACCTTTTCTCCCTTCCTGACCCGCGCTACATAGCGTCCCATTCACGGCAAAAGTTTCACGATCCCGTTTGGACTTCGATTTGGCTCGCAGGTCTTTCGATATGCGTCATATCCTCTCTCCTCTCCCTTTTCCTCACTCACAAGCCTGACACACCACGCAGTTTCACACTCCCATATACTACATTTCTTCATACAATACCGCTTCTTGTCATATTAACGTTCACCAGTGCCGCAGTATCTTATGCTCACATCCTCCTTTTGAGGGTTTTTGTCAAGCCTGTCGTCATCGGCACAAGCATCTTTGTCCCCGCAGCCCTCTTGATATCTTCCATCTGGGCATTTGCAGGGAGTTTCATGTGGGAGGGTGACGCGGTGCCTACCTGGGGTGAAACTTGGGGGTACGGTTAACGCTTCTGCTTTCATACGACCGAGCCACTGACATTCCCGTACTCTAGTTTGCGTCTCTTCGCACTTATCCCACTTACACTGGCGCTTATCACGGGTCGGCGTCTGTTGGCACTGCCACAGAAGATTCACTCAACGTCCTCCATCCTCACACTTACCACTCAACTGCTCTCATCGCATCCCCTTTTACTCCTTTTATCGCCCACTGTCCTACTTGCTGCTCTCCTTGTGTCCATCCCCTTCCTGACGCTTACTTTTCGTTTACTCCTCGTTGGATACGTCACTGCCCGAGTTCGGGAGTTGAGTGGCATCTGAACGGATGGGCCAATTGGGCGATTACTGCGACCATCTCACTATGGTTTTGGACATGGGCAGTCGCACGTGGCACATTGCGTGTGACAACGGCTGCAGTTATTGCCGCTTGGTACTTTGTGGAGTGAGTCCAATTCTACTCTGCTATAGTTTAACCCTATTCATGATCGATCTCCCACGCATGGCAGTCCTACGGTTGCTACCCCACCTCCGATGGACACGCACCGCATACATGCTGCGCTCTATCGCGCATTACAGCCATCACTCGGCAGCATAGCGCTCGCTGGTCTTCTCCTGACACTTACGCGTGTGCTTCTCTTGTTCACTCTCTTCCTACGGCGCGTGCCAGTTTACCTCCCAATTGCGTTGCGCATCTATACTGGCCCATTACTCTTCGCGGCAGGCTACCTCGAGGACGCGGCAGGAAGTTTGAGCAAGTATGCGCTTGTGTATGTCGGCCTCACGGGCGAGGGTTTCTGGCTCAGCGCACGTCGCGCGAGGGCTCTTGTGACAGGTGCAGAGAGCGGGGTAGGGCGATTCAGGAAAAATTTCAAGTCGGAACGTGCGTGCCACGTTCATGCCCCTAGCAGTTGTTACTTACTAGCTCTGACCTTTTCGTTAGCCCCACTGACGCTATTGAGAATTGCCCCACTGACCTTAACTCTGCCGTTCGCGCTCTCGGCGTATCTTTTTGTCGCACATACACTTGGGGCCCCGGATCAAGCGCTCGCGGCTGCGCTCCTTGCAGGCACTGTCACTGCGCTTGTTGGCATGTTCTGCGTGGGTCTTGTCTCTGACACGTACGTCTTACCCGATCCCTTTTGTGTTTTTATGCTAACTTACGTTTCCGGCAATAAGTGCTGATACGTTGTATCTATGCTACTGTATTGACAAGGAAACGGAGACCGGCGTCGTGCTGAAGTATTCGAGCTGGTATGCTCCCGTCCATGCCTTCTCTTTTTCCGCATGGCTTACGATTTACCATTCATAGTTTGAGTACAATTCGCGACGTCAGCCGCAACAACAACAACGGCAGCAACCGACCGCACGCATACATCGCCCGCAACCCGCACCGCCGCCTACCTCTCACGCACCACAACCGATCTCCCAGCGTGTCGAGGGCATCGCCTCTCCAGAGTCATCGCCCGAGCTCAGCCCAACTGACTTTCAGGTCGATCTCGAACGCCAGTACCGTCCACCTCTCCCTGTTCAAGCACAGCAGCAGCATACGGCGAGGCCTCTGCAGCGGCAGGAGAGCAGTGAAATGAACCCATTCTTGCCTGACTTAGATCCGGAACCTGAACTTGAACCTGAGCCGGCGGGTGATGTTGGGGGCTATGACGTTAGCGACGGTAAGCCTTCCTCGGGTGGCCAACACAGCGATGATGGGGAAGATGAAGAGGGCATGACTGCGTCTGCGTTGTTCCCCGGGTCGGACATTTTTTGAGCAATTCCGGGTCTTTAGAGATGTCGTATATATGATGTGCTCTCATGTCTTCTTGCAAACCACTTTTATTTTTCTCTGCTTTTTGTTTTGCGCAGTCGCCTGCATCGCTTAGAGGCATCGCTTAGAGTCATGTATTGTTGTAATTATTTTTTCCATTTCTTATGTCATCATTTGATGCGATGACCGGACCGGACCAATCTTTTCTCTCGACATCCACTCGTGCGGAATTTCTTCTTCAGAGTCACGTCAAGGTTCCAGCGTCTGGAAGAAGACAAGGATCCAAAGAGCTTGAGGGTGTCCACCATGTTCCATATCGACCTGATCGCTAAGGGCGATGTCATCTTCACGGTATCACAGATCCAAACAAAACGTACAGGGCGTTGCTCAATCGATTGTCTGCAGCCGGCTGCGAACACGATCATCACCGAAAAGTGTGTGAACTGTACGATTCACTGTTGACACACAATTCGGTGATGGCGTCTCGTAAGGGGGGAAACCAGCCCGACGCTCGCTCCCTCGCTCCGTCTCTCCCTAGAATTTCGATAGAGGATTTAGGTCTCATATGCAAAACTTGTTGAACATGACCCGTCATCTGTGCCGCACCAGCGACTGCCTGCCCCTCTCTCGCAATGCTATTATCTCGATGAGATATTCGATTCCATCGCTGTGGGGGAGGAAGTGCGCGGCAGAGAAGGTATGGTTCCAACACTGACATTACCTTTGATCCACCCTTGGTTTTTGGTCTCCGTTAGCCAGCTATCAACGAGAAGGAAGGCTTTCTGGCCCGAAAATCCAGGGGATTCATCGAACTCGGGAGGCAAATCGATGCGGCGTTAGCCCGTCAAAGCTGCATCATTCACTTGCTACTGTTCCCTTTCATCACATACTGTACTTTCTTCGCTACCACCATTGACTTGAATCATAATCTTTGTGTCTGCCCCAAACGGACGTACACGTGCGGAACCAACGGGATTACCCCACGTGCGCTGCATGGCGAAGATAAGCAACTGGTGGCGGTCTTCCATCACAGAACTTTATCACCGCTGTGCGTTGAGTTCAGAATTATTCCTTATTCTCATTTTTACTACGTGTGGACGAGAATTCGTTCTGGTATATCGGGGTTCTCGACTGCGGTAAGAAATTGATTTAACTGTACTATACCCTCCACTATAGACACACGTCTTTCCACCTAGATGAACAATCACTGAAAGAGCTACTGTATAAAGGAACAGACCTACTTTCCAGGCATTTGTTTCAATCGCAACCAGGGAAATCGTTGGACTGCATTGGCGAACGATGTCCAGTGCATACTCGAGAGGATTCCAAGCGGGCGGTCTGTCAACGGGAGAGATCTGCACTATGCGTAGATGCATTGCCTTGGCAAGGATCGGTATAAGGTGTGCCTAATGATCCCTATGTGAACGGATTCGTAGGGGAGAAAGAGAGATATACCATTTCTGCATAATGTATGGCCACGAAAAGCTCTTCTAACTTCGAACAACTAACGCAAACATGTTCGACGGCGCCGAGACCGATACATTGTCGGTGGGAAAAAAATCGGACAAGATGGTCACGGTGTTGATTGACAATGCGAACGCAGAGTGTGTCGGCGAGGGCTCCGATCGAGTCCGAGAAGGGCACGTAACTCTGAAAGACCTCGAGGGGAGACACCTTGAGGAACAACTCGGTGGCGTTTATCCATGCCTCGGTCAAACTTTTGCGGTGGATAGTCGATGTGAAGGAGCGCAATGATGTCAAGCCACCCGCCTTCATGCAAGCAACCCCCAGCGCTGACATATCCTGGTTGGAAGTCTCTAATCAGTAAGGCAACTAAAGAGAAGGTAACGATATAAAACTTGCGAAATCAGGGGATAGGTTTTCGAGGGCGAGCTCCTTTATGTTTTTGATGTTATATCTTATGATCGACCAGACACCCTCGTTCGTCACTCTTGGACATCCAGCCAAATTAAGAAGTTCTATCTGTGAAAGGTGTTGTGAGATATTCTCCAGCAAGGTGTCAGTAACGGATGTGTCTCTCTATCCCATAGATGAATGACAAAGTAGGAGCCATGCAGAGGACAAAGGCGTGCCTTGCAAACAAGTGATAGACTTGTCAATGATCGCCCGATCGTCTGGAACCAATGTGGGAGTATCATGAGAACGGGTATGCTGGGCATTATCAATGAGATTTTGCGAAGACGATGCAATTGAAAAAGGTCCATGGGCTCGTAGTGACGGGAATGTCCCCCATTGATGGCGATGTCGGTTAATTCGGGACACCTCCCAAGGCAACGGAGAATTCCGGACGTCAAGGAGCCGTCTCTGGTCCATGTGCAGGCCTTGAGATGCACACAGTTCTCGAGTCCTTTGGTGTATATGTCCATGGACTGTTCATCAGGAAAACTGACACCATAACGCTTCGGGAAATCCCTAATTTCTATCCATACTCATGAAGGAAAGTCATGTTTTCAGTGCATGGGGGGACAAACCTAATTGATGAACGATGCAAGCTAGGTTGGGACACTCCGCGAGAGTTCTAAATAATTGTATTACCTCCAGGACGACGTGCCAGTGAGATTTATATTATTTTTATTTTCCCACATAATACAAGCCACATACCCTGGATTTAGAGGACTTGTGCCAAGGAAGGATGACAATCCGCCTGTAGAGATTTGGCACGGAAAACGAATAAAAGGTACGACTGACGAGGCACAGCGTGGCTATGTGGTCAGGTAAGAGCAAGTAAACTAGGATTTGGGGTAAGAGGTCAAGCGGAAGATCTTGAAAACATGTCATTTTGTCTGTCCTGCCAGTACGGCGGTACAAACTGGCATCGATCATCGATCGATCTCGTGCTCGTTTACACGTGACCAAATACTGCGTCCTCTAAGGCCGTGCATTCTGGTTGCGTGTCATCTATCAAGAAATCTAGTCGTAAAAGTCGACAAAGTCCCTTGTATCGAACGAGTGCATCCAGAAGCTGAGCGGATCCTCGATCATCCCTTCCCGAGTCAGGTCCTGTCGGCGAACTGCAACGTCTCATCTCATAAATTTATTCTCCTGTCTGGGCATTAATCCTCAGGTTCATCCACGTCTACGTCCATACATCTTCCTCCAAGCGCATCGCCTCCACACGCTCATAAGGAACCCTATCTCTGAACCACCTCCCTTCCAAAAAATCAACTCTACACAGCCCCGATCCCGTCGCAGATACAAGCAGTCCCGCAGCAGCGAGCCCTGACCCGCTGTGCCATGCAACACGCTGCACCCCGACGAAAGGATGCCACGCGCCTCCGCCTCCCTCCGGCCGCTCTGCCATCTCGCGTGGCTTGAGGCGGTCTAGCATACGGAAACGCTTATCTGTGCGGCTGTAATCAAGTTGATACACACGGTGCACGAGAAACGGCTGTTCGCAATTTGTCCTGGCGTCAGCCAATATCGAAATGAAGGCACACGTCCATGTGTTTGCGCGCCAATGTATGGAAGAAAAGAACTCACGACATAGCCACCGCGCCGCGTCGCGCGCAAGCCATTCGTCGTACAACACGTGCCGTCCGCGGAGCCAACCGCAAGTTGCGGGTGGTAGTCTGACGCGCTCACGCTCTACGCATCCAGCGTGTCATCACACTTTGACTGCAAAGCAAGGGCGGAACAGGCTCACCCATACGGGCCCACTAGGGTCTAACAGTGCGTGCCCTCTTCCGAGTGTGCTCGGTGACAACGAGTAAGACTTGATCGTGTTCTCATGATCGATCGTCACAACAGCACTCAAATACGGTGAATAGGCGATACTATTGATGGCATCTGTGGTGCGGAAAACGTCGGTAAATCTTCATCACCAAGAGTTGGAAGGGCACCTCGGGTTCGATTAAAAACATGGCCACCAAGTTCCCGGATGTCGGTGAGGCACTGAAGGCCGTCATAGCCACCACTGGCGATCACTGTGGGACCTTTTCCGTGCCTATCAGGTACGCGCACCCATGTAAGAGCACGGATTGCAGACTGGTGCACGCAATAGTAACCGATGGGCAACGCGGCTGTGAGGAGACAAATCAGATGGTTTAGACTAGAAGCAGGGATAGCTGCTTGCGCTCAGAGGGTGACCGGAGTGCCCTGCCAATATTGTATACGGCAATAACGCCTGAGACGCTTTCAGTCGTAGACCAAATCGCCGAAAGCAGTGAAATCGAGTACCGTTGGATAGCCCCGCCGCTATCAGTTCGCCGTTCCCCCAATCGAGGGTACAGAAGGCCGCTTCTTCGAGTTCAATGCGAAGGAAGGGCGCGGGGAGAGTCACTGCCGGAGGTTAGTCGGTCGATGATGCCAGCATTCGGTATATCTACCAAAGATGGGATCCGTCGTCGACGAGCGCTGTGTGGATGCAAGATCTGGCGGGTACGGGACCACATACACCGACAGGGAGCCGTCTTCGAATACACCAGCGAGCAGACCCAGTTTTCTCGGAGAGGTTGTAGGGGGCCCTGACAGCTTGTGGGCGCCTCATAAACTCTAACAACCAGTAGCAGAGTGAATCTGGACATACAGAATCGTGCGAGGGCAAGGGACACCATTTGAGCTCCAACGCCGGCCCGCTGTCCATACACAGCACCATTTCACAATGCATTTCTCCCTGTCACCACCAGTTCCCCCGATTCCGGCGGAGGGACCCAAGCTCCATAATTGAATGCAGGCGCGTGCCGGACGTGGGACTTTGATGCCAATTTTGGGAGAGTGGGTGAGCGAGGGGAGCGGTGCGGCGGCGAGGTAGTACTTATAAGAGCAATCTGGCTCGACAAGGCGTTAATGGGGCCCCACACCAAACGAACATATTCTTACTCGGTCGGTCATCTGGATGGATAGGGCACCAGTCAAGACCCCAAACGGACGCGCCAGTGTTGAACACATGGGCGCGGCTTTCCGGCAAGAATTGAGCTGTGAGTAAGTAACGATGGCAGAGTCAGTCAGAGATGGGAGTGGGAAACGTGCAAAAAGGGGGATCTTACATAGTTTTTGTGCTTCGAGCATCTTGAGGTCGACCCTAGTCTGTTCCCCAAACGGACCAAAGTCGCAAGATACCGATGGTGCCGGAGTAGCAGAGCTGTCAGGACCAGCACTGGCACCACCGCCTCCATCAATCGGCATATATGCGATCCCATCTCTGGCACAACGGCGTCAAAATGCCGACGCACGACTCATTCGTTAAGAATGAAAGGTGGAGACACACTCGGCGCAAAGTGGAACCGCCCATCCATCCGGAGGAACAACATCCTCATACACCATTGGCCTCCGCCTGCGTTCGTCATAGACCTGCACCGATGCCGGTTCCACCGCAGCAGCCTCCCCGCTGACTTGTTGCTCGAGCGCTACGCCAGGCTTCAACTCCTCGGCTTCCCTGAACCACCCGAGATCTTCGACAATTTGCCAGACCGGGCCCGCGCCAACACCCGCGCCCCATGCCTTTCCGACTCTGCGCGTGAGCAGCGCGGAAGATGCGTATGCGTTCGTCGGCAGGGTCTCGTTCGGCGCAAAGAGTAGCGGCGCGCGCTGCAGGCGCTCGACGAGCAACGCCGTAGATGTGGATGTAGGTGCAGGTGCCAACGCAGGCGCTGCTGTCGGGCCGGAGAAGAGCGGGACGGGGCGGTGGCGGTGGTGGACGTTCGGGTTCGGGAGCGCATAGCCGTGGCGGGCGGACGTAATGGGTGTAGCGGCCGGGGCAGTAGATGGATGTGTGGCTGGATTAGGTGTTACAGCGGGGGCGGGGCTCTTCGACCTGCGGATGCGGATGGCCTTCGTCTTCTGCTTCGTCTTCCCCTTAGCCGCGACACTGCCCGTGCTTTTGGCTTTTCCCTGACTTGTGCTGCTCTTCTTCTTGGAGCGCCGCATCGAAGAGCTACTTTCAGAACTAGAATAACCTCTGCGTCCATGCCATCCCCAAGAGACGCAGGATCTTCTAGGCCTCGTCACCACTATGTTCGTCGGTGTTTGCGACTTCTTCAGGGGCAGGAGGCGCAAAGTCACTACCACTATCATCCTCCTGCTGTCCGTCCGGGAGTTGGCGAGAAGGCCCGGGTAGGTTTTCTCTTGAGTTTTCTTGCTCATCTTCACTTTGAAATAAACTTGCGTAACTTTGACGCGTCTTACGAGGTCGAAGGTGGCGGGGCATGGACGTTAAAGATAGCAGTCGTGCCGGCTCGGACCGGCGATGATTTGGCACGCTTTGCTCGGCTCGACCCCGAATCTGATGAAAAATACACTCGTGAAGGAGCTCAGTCACATGAGTTATGGTCGAAACATTGAAACTGAAAAGCTAACTCAATCGCTGTGACGCCAGGAGATTGAGGGCATGGTATTGAGGAAGAAATGAGAAAAATGTGGACGAAGTGGGGTTTGAACCCACGACCTCATGCAACGGAACTCCTGCCGGAGCTTGCGAAGCAAGCGCGCTACCACTGTGCCATCCGCCCGTCGACACGCTCGCTGCAAAAGATACGTACGTGCCCTCCAAGCGTAACATGCTGGACCCTAACTATTCGCGTTGGCGCTCTGTGACACCTGTTGTTTGAAGGCTATCCCCGTATCACAGCCAACGGATGATTTACGCATGTCGTCTCTATCGGGATGATCCTGACTTTATGTCGACGGTACAAGTCGACAGAAGATGCCTGTCGCTGACTCGCTTCGACTCACACTTATTTTACAACAACGAGTTGTCATACAGTACGGTTGATGCGAGTTTGCGTAGACACATTGAGTCATGTCGAGGCTATGTAGACAAAAGTGCAACAGATGAGTGACGTGTACTGAATTTGTCGTGAGTATCGAGTCAAATGAGCGCGACTGGCTCAGTCTGGCTCTTTTCGGCCAAGACGCGCGAGGCGCCGACACAGACCTTCATAGCACACGATGACCTCCCCACCCAATAACCGCCGTTTGCCCACCATTCCTTGTCTGCCTCACGCTCTATTTCCCACCTGTCTACGCGCCACCGCCAGCTCTCGCCCTTTCCTTAACATGCTCAACCCGCTGGCCGCGCGTACCAGGGCTACACGGCCGCCAACCAGTCTGTCCTCGAAGAGGACGAAGAGGACACGGATTCCGCGTCCCCAAGGCATGAGCATATCGACCTTGAGGCGCAGGCCCTCCACACTTCAACATCCAAGGCCCCCTCTGCGTCTTCGGCCCCTACGCAACGCCTCACCCGCGGTGCCTTGGAGGCCAGTTTACTCCGACCCAATGTGCGCGAGGACGATCGCATACAGGAGGAGTCAGAGTCAGACGGTGAAGTCCCGCAGAGCTTTCTGATCGAACCCCCTGCTTCGCGCCGCGCGCCGCTATCGCGCAATGGCCGTGCACGCGACAAACGTCAGGCCTCGAACGCCACCAATCCCGTCGATCCTCCACGGATATCTGTGCCACCACGCCCCTCGGAGATTAACGTGGAGCGTCCGCTCACTCGATCCCCGCCCACCGCTGGACAGTCCAATCCGAAGCGCGGACTGGATGCGTACGAACGTGCGCTGTGGAATTGGGTGAACGTATACAACCTCGATGCGTTTCTTCAGGAGGTGTATCTGTACTACCACGGCAAAGGGATATATTCCATTGCTCTCAAACGGGGGCTGAACCTTGTGTCTGTGCCCATTCGCGTGTCAGAGAGGTTCGCTAATGCCTAGCCCAGCACAGTCGGGTTTGTCATTACCTTTTCAACATTCCTCCTCCGCTGCGTCGATTATTCGCGCATCCACCCTGATCAAGTCACACGACTATCCGATATTGTTGTCGAGCGCTGTGTCTCCCGGTGCGTTTTCTTCTCCCTGAATACGCAGAAACCATTTCTCACCCTCTTTACTTCACAGTTTCTCGGGCTTTTCGCTTCTCTTCTTCCTGCTGTTTTGTGCTTTCTACGTTTGGCAATTGCTTCATTTGTCTTGAGCATAATGCGCCTCGTGGACATGTATTACTTTTATACATATCTCCTTCAAATACCCGACGTGCGCCTTTCACCTATACCGCGCTGTCTATCTCCCAACGCCTTTTTTCAGGAAGATATCCAGACTATCTCTTGGCCCGAAGTCGTCCGACGCATCGGAGCCATTCGTAACTCTAATCCACTCACAGAACTCTCGTCGTCTTCGCGTCCACGCGTGAGCGAGGGTGCTAAACTGGACGCGCACGATATCGCCAATCGTATCATGCGGCAAGAAAATTTCCTCATGCGCTTTTCAACAAAGAGCTACTTGACTTGAGAGTCCCAATCCAGCGCGGTTGGCCTCCAGAGGAGGGCAAGGGCCGCACACTCACGCGTGCCCTTGAATGGAATCTCCAATTTTGCCTGATGGAATACTTGTTCGATAGAAGGGGACGGGTGAGGAAGGTGTTTTTGAAGAGCAAAAACCGAAACGCCTTAATCGATGGGTGCGTAATTTGTAAGGGTCATGCCAAGGCCGGAGTTGACGCGGGTGCGCAGGTTGAGAAGGCGTTTCATTTTCATGGGTATTCTGAACGCCATCTTCGCGCCGTTCATCGTGGTCTATCTCTTATGTATTCGTTTTTCCGATACTTCGAAGTACTTCTTTTTCTGTCGTCAGGGGACAATCTGATAGGGAGAAATAGGAATCGTACAAGAACCCGTCTTCATCAGTGGTCGCACATATACTCCCTTTGCGCAGTGGAAGTTCCGGGAATTCAACGAGCTCCCTCACCTTTTCGAGCGACGTCTCAAGGAATCATACCCTATTGCGAACATGTACATGAATCAGTTTCCTAACGAAAAGCTAGCGATCATTATGAGGTGAGACCCCATCCAGATGTCGTTCAGTTAATTGACGCAATTGCCAGATTCGCGGCTTTCGTGGCTGGCTCTTTTGCTGCCGTCCTTCTTCTCGCCACCGTCATCGACCCTGACCTTTCATCCATCTCGAGATTACTCCCCACCGCTCGGTCTTCTTCTACCTTTCCGTCTTCGGTGGTATCCTTGCGATTGCGCGCGGATGATCCCGGAAGAGAACAGGGTATTCGACTCCGAAGTACTTATGAAGGCTATTGTCCAGTACACGCACTACCTTCCAGACGAGTGGCGTGAGCAGTTGCATTCCAAGGCCGTGCACACGCAATTTGGCGAGCTTTTCGCGATGAAGGCGGTCACTTTCGCGACGGAGCTTGCCAGCGTTGTGTTGACGCCGTTCATCCTTTGGTTCGCGTTGCCCCCGTGCGCGCCGGCTATCGTCGACTTTTTCCGCGAGTTTACTGTTCACGTTGACGGGCTGGGTACGTCTGCAGCTTTGCCGTGTTTGACTTCCAGCGACACGGTAATGTCAAGGTCCGTTTTTTTACTTTTTCTTTACCTTTTCATTCCCGCTTACTGTATAACCTCGGCGCATGTTACATATGACAGTTTGGTGCTCCGACGAAAGTCTCCGACGAGAGGTTGATGTCCAATGACGGAAAGATGGAGAAGTCTTTCGTGTCATTCAAAGCGGCACATCCGGAGTGGATGCCAGCCGACCCTTCCGGCTCACTGTACCTCTCGCGTATCGCAGATCTCTCCGCACGACGCGCCACGGATGATCAGACGCCTCGCCCCACCACTGCCACCACAACGGACCGAACGCGGGAGTACGAGCGCGCGCTACACGAGTCTCAAACCGCAGCCGTGCGGCGGCGCGGCGGGTCTGCCTTCGGCGTTGGAGGTGTAGGATTCGGCACGGCGTCCGCGATGCTTGGGCAGTCGACGGGGACGGTATACCAATCCGGTATAGCGCAGAGCGTTTCTCTCGGCGATTCGGATGGATCCGTCGCTCTCGCGGACTTGCAGCCTCCTCCCATCCTTCCTCGTCGGCGGTGGAAGGCGTGCCTGTGCCGAGCGGTGGGATCGGCAGTGGCAGTGGGGAACTTGGGGCGGATTTGCAGGGTGATGTACGCAGTGCTTTGGGAGAGTCGTATGTTGATGGTAGTGCGCGGAGGCATCCGCGGGGTGGGGGTGTCAGCGCGCGGTCGATGCAGGAGGAGGAAGATGAGGATGGGCTGGGTGCAGACGGGGGTGTGCTTGGTTTATTGGCGCAGATATATAGCGGGACATCTGGTGGTGGGGCGGCGCGCGGTATGCTTTCATGAGTCTAGAGTCTATTAGAGTCGCAATTATCTGTCCCTCATGGCGAACTAATGATCCACGCAATCTCATCTACAGTACACACACGGCCCGCCGTCCGTACGAAGTATTGTCATTATTAGAGCGAGAGCACAACAGAGTAGGGTATAGTGTTGGTATTGTACGTAGATATGACAGCAACGTCCGAGAGTCGTATCCGTCAAAAGTTCACCGGAGAATCGGACGAGAAGGAACCGGCGGTGCGCGCGGACTCGCGCTCGAGCCAGCACGAGCTCGACCGAGCACCTGCGCCCGACGCAACTCCTCATCGATTCGCGACATCCCGCGCACAAACGCGTCGCGATCAAGCGAGCCAGTCCCATCCGGGTCGCACTCACTCCTATAAAAAAGCAAACCAAAAAAAAAAAAAGGTTGCTTCAGCGCTGCCGAACGACAGTGGGAGAAGGCAAGGGACGCACCAGATACCCCGCAGTCGCTGCGGCCCGAGCCTAGACTTGAGCCATATCTCGCGCACGAGCCGTCCGTCCAGTCTGGCGTCGGGCCCCAGTTCTTTTTCTGTCAGCGCCGATCCGGGTGGCGTAGGTGATGATGACGCGGATATGGGCAGTGGCGGTGGCGGCGGCACGTCGATGGACAGCCCACGCCAGCCTGCGTTCTGGCGTTTCGCGGGCATCGGAGTGGGTCGCGGTGACAGTTTGGGTGTGTGTGAGCGCACGTTGGCGGTAAAGAGCGCGTCGTACCGCGCGCGGGTCGTCTGTGCTTGTTGTTTTGCTCCTGGAGCGGATGTGGGCGTTGAGGCTGATGCAGACACCGAGGCACGGGAGGATATGGATGTCCGGGAGGTGGTCGTTCCTTGTGAGAAGAGTGATGAGCGGTCAGAGGTGGTCGTTGCGGTTGATTGGACGGATGTGCGTGCTGATGGCGGGCGCGAGCGCGGACGTGGGGCGTTTGTGGTTGGGATTGCCACTGCTGCTGCCGCTGCCGATGGGGCGGTGGGGGTGGTACACGGCGTGTACTTTGGAGGGAGATGGAGGAACTGCTAGCGGAGGGGGTGCGGGTTACTGGTGAGCCTACGCCGGAGGTTACGGGTGAGGGAGAGAGCTGTGAGAGGCAAAGCTGTTCGCCGAGCCTCGTGGGTAGTGGATTGGACGCTGGGGTAGCTTGGGGGCTGAGAGGACGGTGGTGGCGGAGGCGACTGCTTAGTCGCTAGCCCGAGCGCAGGCTTTCCGGACGAAAGTGGGGGTTGGCGTGGTGTGAGGGTGGTAGAAGAGAGGAAGGAAGAAGAGAGGAAGGAAGAAGGTGCAGAGATGTTCTCGAAGGACTCGTCGAGGCTTTCGCTGTCTTCTGTACCCGTACCTGTCCACTCTCGTTCCATGGGGAATGCGTGCAAAGCGCCAGGTGTGGTGAAGTCGTCCCCGTCGGAGGAGAGCGAGACAGAATGGAATGATGAGACGGAAGAGGCATGCATGTGGCCTTGGATACGTCGTATGCCATCGGAAGGGGAGAGGTCTGTTAGCGTGAGGGGGTCGGTTGCGGGAGGCATGAGCATGTTATTATTAGACTGGAACGTCGAGGTGGCGGTTGGGCTCGCCGCCGGGGCGGAAACGGAACGGGGGGAATTGAACGACAACTTCCGCGGAGGCAAAGGAGGTACGCTGACGAGCTTTGGCGGCGACCCTTCAAAGCTGATGAGCGGTGCACTTTCATGCGGTAGAGGTGTGGCAGCTTGGAGTGGGGAGTAACCGCTTAGGATCGCTGCGGGAGGGCTAGAGCCGAGGTGCCCATCATCGATGACCCAATCCTTGAGGTCTAAGAGAGATGTTCTATTCCGGAGCGAGTTCGGGGACGCAGAGGGAGAGTAGGTTGTAGGCACGATAGGAGGGATGGATGCGGCCGAGGGTGAATGCGGACGGTCGAGGAGATGCTCGGGTTCTGTGTGGATCGCGACGCCGTCTAGGACGTCCTTTGACGCGCCTGAACCAAGAGCTTCAAACGCTTTTATTCGAGCCTGAAGCGTCGAAGGTGGCATGTCAGACAATGACGAGTCGTCAAGTCGAACGAAGGTGCACGCAAGCGCAGGCAGGGCTTGTCTGAATAAGCAGTGCGTCAACTTGAACAAGGCATGTCGTCTAATCCAACCTCAGAGCTCTTCGCCGTCGCAGGCAAGTCACATACCAGGACTTCTCAGAAAAGAATGTCTATCTTATGGGCGTTGTCTAAGACTTTTGCCTCATCCCAATGGGCACAGGCCATGACCCGTCTGTACGTGAAGCTTGTGCTGCATCTGTTCCTCTTACAATCAAAAATCATCTTCAGGTCGCCGAATACATAGCTGAATGCGCCCGTATTCTTGACAGGTCCGGTCTCAAATATCAAGTCCGTACTCTCTCCCGTCCGTGTCTTGAGTTGTTTGGCTGACGCCATCATCAGATGCAGTACGTTCTCGTGTTCCAATCTGCTTATGACCAGTCACTGATATCTCATAGTGGCTATGGTACCAATCTGGGCACGTCACACCCGATGATCTGTTGGCCACAGTCGCTAACACCCCATAGAGGGATCATGGTCTGCTGTCTCCAAGGCGATCCACGACTGCCACGCCGCCGTACACGCGAAGGGTGCCCCGCGTATTGCCACAGATATACGAATTGGTACACGCTCTGAGCTGAGAGTGGATGCGGTTCCTGGTGAAGGTGAGAATGAGCACAAGCTTCGCCGCGTACAGGATATCCTAGGCAAGGACCGTGTCGGCTCAGCTAGATGAAGACAACGGCTGGGACTCGAGTCTTAGCTACTTAAATTTGAGCATTTCAGTTCGAGATCGGTGGCTCCCCCGTCGTAATTTCATGCTATTTTTCCTTCAGTCGTCACCACAGCCCCAGTTGTGATTCACGTCCGCTTCATCATTCCCGTTGCCCTGCTTCTAGGATATAGGCAAGTTTGGGATCTGTATAACCTGCCAGAGATACCGCTTGTCACAAGCCCAAAAGTCCATTAGCGCACGCGCTCTTGAGAGTCAATCTACCTATCTACCTATTCCGAACCATATACCAACGCTATGTATTGAACATTCTTAGACTTCCGGGGAACCAGATTCTCGAGCAGCCTCAGCTTCAGCCTCCCACATCTTGATCAGCGCGTCACCAAGCGCGTCTCCCAGAGCGCGCGAGAGTGGCACGGGAACCGCATTTCCGATTTGTCGGATTTGCTGTACAAGAGTGCATTAGTCTAGCATCGCAGGTGAGAGTTACAGCACGTCTCACGTCGCGCACGATAGTGCTTGGCCGTTCACTGACAGACAGGAACTTCCAACTGTCCGGGAAGCCCTGTGCCCGAGCGCACTCACGAACGGTGAGTACACGCTTTTGCTGTTACCGAATCTCAGTTGACTTTTTCGATAGCGTGAAAGAAATAGGGAATGACGCACCGTGGGGTGGACCACTGTGCTCCCATTCGCATTGGGCGCCACCATCGTCATCGCCGTCCGGAAATGTTTACTGCCGTCGATGCGGGAGTACCTCACGTCCTGGGCTGGAGGGTTCTCACGAGATCTCCCTTCGATCTCTAGCCCTTCTGGCAAAGACGACCAATCTGCGCCGGGTTCTATGGCAACGTTGCACACCCTACAGTCGTCATTGTGTTGTCGCAGACGCAGATATACATATATCAGCACAGAGAAGGGAGAAGAGCTTTGGTTAGCGACGCATGCTGAAGGTGGGTTGACTAACCGCTCAATGACGCCATTCGTGAAGCGCGCAGTGTAGTGAAGTTCGACGTCAGCATCCTCTGCGATACCCTGGCGCGCGCGAGCTTGATAACGTGTACGTGGTGGGCTCGCGTACGGTACGCCGTCGGGATAGCCTGGGAACGGATCATCCTGGTCCAGAACGGCGCGGTTCGACGTGGCCTCGAAGGCGGGAATTCCTATCGCCGCTCGTCTCTTTACCTCGGCCCTGTCAGCCTTGGTGGCCCCGAAAACCACATGTGGATCTATCCTGTCGTTCCGAACAATATGTCAAGAGGTTCAAAGGCATCGTCAGATCGCAAATATACGAGCGACCAAGAGGTGGAGCAGTACCAGTCAAACTTCGGCTGCGAGAGCAGACGAAGCAGCAGCAGCCGGGCACAATGGTGAGATAAAAGTAGGCTTGGAAGCGAGAGAATTAATGACTGAAACTTACCAGGTCAGAGATGACATCGTCCACAGTAACGGCGCGTAGAGGGGCGCCACGATGGGGCCTGTCCGGGTCGCGTGTGACGTGGTCGAGTTTAAGACCCGTGTCGAGCTGAACGCCCCATTGCTTCGAATCGAAATTATGTGTCGGAATCGGGAACTCGGGAAGAGGAAGGCCTCGTAGTGCACCCCAGAAGATAACACGGCGGCGATTCTGCGGCGATCCGTAGACCCCAGCTTGCAGGACGCTGAAGCGCACTTGATATCTGTTTGCAATGATCGCACAGTTCGCCCGTTTTGAGCGGGCGCTTTTCGGGGTAGGAAATGTGGACATGGACGTACCCGAGCGATGTGAGCGTACGAAGGATGTACTTCACAACACCGTGAGCGACAATGTTCCCTTCCTGTGGTCCCTCCTTGTTGACTCGAAGTCTGTGATTCAGGAGGCCGAGTACGTTCTCCAGAAGAAAGAACTTCGGCCTATAGAACTCCACATACGACAGCATGTTGCACACCAAGGAGTTCCTGCCATACGGACCGCGTCAACACAAGGACAAAGCGTTTACCCTGAGGCTTACCTAGGGTCATCTTGTTGCTATTGGTGCGAGATGTAAGGATTCAACGGAGCGGTAAGAAACGACTTGGCTTACGGGATGTCTGTTCGCACCGCTGAACCCTTGACATGGGGGACCTGCAGACGGGATTAAGGGAAATCAACATGAAGATTTGAACAGTACCTACCTCCGCAAATGAGGTCGACCGCACCAGGCTTCGGTAATGGTGGTAGTGGCTTTCCACCATTGAGGCTTTTCAGGAGGGTAAGTTTTTACCATTGTAGAATTGGATGGCATGTTCCAGAAGAAGGTTGCAATCTTGATTGTACACTTTTGCATGCTTTTTGTTGGATCTAATGCACAGTCAGTATGTTACTAATTACACAATTATGCCTTACTGAAATGTCTTTGCAGCACTAGGTGCATACTCAACTGCCCATCTAGTCTCAACAAATCCTGATTCTTCCAGTCCAATTGAGAGGCCACCAGCACCTTTGGCATGTTAGACATCCATTATTATAATCAGTATAGGAAACTAACCTGAAAATAACTCTAGAGCTTGAAGAGGCTTGTTTTGCTCACAAAGTATGTCTTTTCTTTCTAATGTCTTGGTGTGCTCTTTATAACACTGCTCACAATAGGAATGGATGGATGAATCTAACATCTGAAGACTCTCTGGCAATGGTCTGTTGAAGTTATCCTGGACATAGAAATGATTCTTCTGATGTAACCATGCCTCCAGATTGCCAATGGCTGATAGATGCTGTATATAGCACTTGCCAGCTATGTGTTCAGCAGGAATTGTTTCTATCTTTGATGTGTAGTAAAGATGATGCTAGAATAGCACTATAAGTAAATGAGCAAGTAAAGTTATTAGCACATACCTCATCTTTCATCCAGTTTACTGAGTGAAAAGAATTACTATGCTCAGCAAAGTTATCATAGTGCTTTAGCTGCCTAATTTGCACTTGAACAGTGTTGCCTGCATTATCCTGGGCAAAGCTAAGAATCTGACCAATTTTATAAGGAGCATCTTCATCTTGCTCATTTATAATGTAGATGAAGTCCAATTTGTGAAAAAGTGTGCCCAATAGAAAATGCTGCCAAGATTAAGAATGGGAGTCTCAAACTTTCTTTTGGCAGCCTGAGAGTCACAGATAGCACAAGTTTGAGAAAGCTCAGTGGAAGAAGAGACCTGGGTGGAGTCTAAAAAGGCACCAAGATCCTCATCCCAAATCAAGCCACTAAAATAATAAAAGTTAATAAAAAAAAACTTATAAAGTTATAAAGCTCACCTGCAGTGGAATCTATTATGAGAATCCTGTAATGGCTCTATCTCATTAAAAGCCAACCAGTGTAGATTACACTTTTGAATAATAGAAGCAAGTGGGACATCATCACAGGAATTCATAAGAAAAAGGCCATTAGAGTGAGCAGCTTCTTGAAGGAGTGTTTTTGAGCCATGAGCAAGCCATTGGCCATGAAGAAATTGTTCTTCCTCTTTTTCAAAGAGATAACAAATCCTTATAAACCTATATAAAACTTAGACAAGTAAATAAAAGAAAAAGCATTGCTTACCAATATTCTGCCAAACAATTGAGGCTCCGAGAACTTGAAGCTTGAGCATTTCTTCGCCTTATTCTATCAGGATCTTCTCCAGGAAGCACAATTACAACTTCTCCTGGCTAATCAATATAAGATGTAAATTAAAAAATATCAAGATAAATATCACACCTTATAAACTGTTTTTCCAATTTTAACAGCACCATAAATAGAGGATAGAGATGGGCTCCCAATCCACTGAATGATTGGAAAAGTGCCATGAATCTCCTCCAATTTCAAGGGACACTTGTGTGGTCTTAATAGTGTAGTAAAAGGTCTTACCACCTTGAAGTGTTGTAGAAATAGATCCACAGAGAGTGTATAAACTTCAGGTGTGACCACAGTAGACAGAGAAGTCTTGACTGATGCCTTTGAATAGATGTCCACCTTGAATAGTTGATAAATAACTGGGACATTTGCCAGTTTAAGTCCATCAAAGCTAAGGTCTAAAAGTACTTCTTGAATGTAGACTTTCTAAAGCTGTGTTAGAGTATGCATACAATAAACAAAGGATGCCTCACCATGTCTTCAGAAAGAATGTCATCTTTAGACAAGGGCCTCTTTAATATCTGAGAAATAGCTGAGGTATCACCCATTACTTCTAGTGACTGAAGAAACTTGGCAAGAGTAATGGTGGGGTCTGCTAGGGCTGAGGTTACAAGTAAATGAAGAACTTGGTGCTTTAGCCAGAAACCACTAAAGTATGACTTGTACTGCTTGGATGGGGTATCAAGAATGTACCAAGCAAATTCTGTCTTCAAATATATATTCCTTTATACAGAGTTAGGTTGATTTAATAATATACATAAACACAGTTACTCACGCATCTAGGCTTCCTGTTGATGGCGAAAAGTCATGAACATTGAGTTCAACAATATGTGAAAGCTTGATGGCCACAGGTGAGGTATCATCGTCACTATCATCATCCGAGCCATCATCAGTCCAGGGCTTAACAAGACCAGAAGCTCCGTAGCGCACGCCAGCGTCGCCAGGCCCCAAGTCAAGCAGATCCGAGATAGGAACGAGGCACAATGTATCCCAGTTGTAGACAGTAAAATCATCCAGCAGCCGCACAGGAATATCCTCGACACCAAGACCAGGTGCTGTCTCTCCAGGAAGAAGGCCAGTGTTCTCGGTAAATTCATCATCAGCAACGGAGTAGAACTTGTCATCTTTCCGCTGGTGAGACACAGCGGGCATCAAGACACGTGTCCAGACACTTACGACGAGCACTAGCTTGGCGAGCTTGCAAAGAGAGGGGACGAGTGTAAGGACTATTGAGAATATGGCATTCATGAGCAGAGAAATACACGTCGGTGATCAAATACCTTACGGGGATGACGCTGCAGCTTGATCAAATATGTGTGGTCGATTTCCTACGTCGTCGAGAAGGCGGCGCTTCCAGCTGCCTAAGGGCGGAAGTAGAACTTGAACCTGAGCAGAAGGATTGCTATAATAAATGAGACCTCGTGGCTCCTGCAACCGTGGTTCACAAACGTACATTCGTTGAGCGACTCGTTGGGTACCAGACTGCCCATTTGGGGGCGAACTGATCAGAGCACCTGAAGGCTCCTCTTCTCTGAGCTTACGTTTTCGAGAAGGTGAACCTGGTGGAAGTGAGCTGATCAAGACAATAGGTTCAAGCCTTGGCGGGTGAGACATAGCGCAGGGTGGGAATCGTTTGTCGAGGACACGTCGAGGAGATGATGTGACGAACAAAGCAACTGAACGCGTCCAGTCACACTCGCGGTCACGTCCACAACGCGTCTTGTCGACTGCACCAAGCTGCACACCCGCGATGTCCCTCCCAGTGATAAACATAAACGTAAATTATGAAGCCGAAAAAGGTCCGTAGTGTTGACTATGCCAGTCTCTGCTCTCTCATAAGTCTACATAGACAGAATAAGGGACTTTCTGTCGAATTTTGTCGGTTCCGCCAGTAACGATGTATCCGATGGTATGGCCGACATGGACATTGGGGATGAAGGCGGCAGTCCGGAGACACAGAGGACGAAAGGTCTGAAGTATATGTCTCAATTTGTACGTGTCAGCCATATGCCTCTTTGTCTTGTCTGTCTTATCTCAAGTACAGCAACGCATCGCGAACCGTGACCAACAAATGCTTGTCATTGACCTGGAAACATCGTCAAGGTCCGTCAGTGATTTTCCGTTTACAAACAGGATCTTATGATCAGAACAGCACGAAAAGACCGTAGGCGAGCTTGTAACGCGGATAAGAAACAATGCCAGCCGTTACACCAAACTGTTTAACGAGGTCATCGATACACTTATGCCTATACCCACCAAGGATATCAGCGAGCAGGATGAGGTTATTGACATCATTATGCACCAACGACGCGAGCGGAACGACCAAATTGAGGGTAGTCAGGACGGATTCCCAATACACCTGCTCAGAAGATAGTAAGTACCGTCATTGACGTGTTGTTTTGTTTCACGACATGGCCTTCCAGTAATCTCTACTTCAAGCCACTACTCTCCGACATTTCTATGGCCGTTCGCGAGGTAAAAGGCGTGCATCTTGGAAAGCTCATTACCGTCCGCGGCATTGTCACACGAGTGTCAGAAGTCAAGCCACTACTGCTGGTCAACGCGTACACCTGCGATGTTTGCGGTTCGGAGACTTTCCAGGAGATCTCAAGAAAGGAGTTTACACCTATTGCTGACTGCCAGAACGAGAACGAATGCGTGAGGAACAACATCAAGGGCTCTCTGCACATGCAGACACGCGCTTGCCGTTTCAGCCCGTTCCAGGAAGTAAAGATCCAAGAAATGGTATTTACCTCATATTTTTCATGAGGTCGTCTTGCTCATTGTTTTCCTAGGCAGACCAAGTCCCTGTCGGCCATATCCCCCGATCCATGACCATGCATGTGAATGGCAGTCTCACACGTACCATGAATCCCGGTGACTTGGTGCATTTGGGCGGTGTCTTCCTCCCTATTCCCTACACTGGCTTCCAAGCCGTCCGCGCTGGTCTCCTTACCGACACTTATCTGGAGGTACACCATATACATCAACTTAAAAAGCAGTATAGCGAAATGGAAGTTACGGCGGAGATGCGCGCTGCCATCGAACGGCTCCACGATGACCCGACAGTATACCAGAAACTGGCCTTTAGTATTGCCCCAGAGATTTACGGTCATGTCGACGTCAAAAAAGCCTTGCTACTCCTTCTGGTAGGCGGTGTTACAAAGGCCATGGGCGATGGCATGAAAATTCGTGGGGATATCAACATATGCCTAATGGGTGACCCTGGTGTGGCCAAGTCGCAATTGTTGAAGTACATATCCAAAGTGGCACCTCGGGGCGTCTACACCACTGGCAAGGGTTCGTCCGGGGTGGGTCTAACAGCAGCAGTCATGCGCGACCCGGTCACAGACGAAATGGTTCTCGGTATGTTTTTTTTTCTTCCAGCCCCCCGATTAAATTTCTGACGCAAACTCACAGAGGGTGGAGCGCTCGTCTTGGCCGACAACGGAATATGCTGTATCGACGAATTTGACAAAATGGAGGAGTCAGACCGCACGGCCATCCACGAAGTCATGGAGCAGCAGACGATCTCCATCTCAAAAGCGGGCATCACGACGACGCTCAACGCACGCACGTCGATCTTAGCCGCTGCCAACCCTCTGTACGGCCGTTACAACCCCAAGGTATCTCCCGTGGAGAACATCAATCTACCTGCGGCGCTTCTATCCCGTTTCGACTTGCTCTTTTTGTTGCTGGACAAGCCTTCGCGCGACGACGACGAGCGACTCGCGCAACACGTAACCCACGTCCACATGTACAACAAGCACCCAGACCTCGAGTACGAGCCACTCGAGCCAGGCCTGATGCGGTAAAGCGCCTTCTCTCGTCTATCCTCAGCCCACTAAAACTAATCACAACCACCGTTTTACTTTCCACACAGCGCCTATATCGCACTCGCCCGTCAATGCCGCCCCATCGTCCCCCCAGACGTCTCATCCTATATCGTAGACTCCTACGTCCGCCTCCGCAAGCAATCCAAAGAAGACGCCGAGCACGACCGCGCACACACGCACACCTCCGCGCGCACGCTCCTCGGCGTGCTGCGACTCGCGCAAGCGCTTGCACGACTGCGCTTCGCCGCGGCGGTGCTGCATGCGGACGTGGACGAGGCGCTGCGGCTGATGGAGGCGAGCAAGGAGAGTCTGCGCGATGAGGACGGTGAGGGCGACGCGGCGGGTGGAGATGCGGACCGCTCGGATACGAGCAGGATATATCGCATCGTTAAGGATATGGCGCAATCGGCGGCGGCAGCGGGCAGCGGCAAGCCTTCGACGCGCAGACGCTCAAAGCGAATCGGGCGGGGACCGGACGGCGAGCGGGACTATGGCGACGAAGAGGATGGTGAAGAGGGTGGTACGCTTGGCGTGCTTTCGATGGTGGATATCCGTGCGCGTGTGCTCAGGGCGGGTTATACCGAGTCGCAGTTGATGACGACTATTCAGGAGGTAAGGAAGGCCCTTTGGTTGATTTCTTCCATTTTGGTGGTGGGTGCTAAAAGTCGTATTTTTTTTTTGTGCAGTACGAGGGTCTCAATATCTGGACGCGCGTGGCCAACGGTTCAAAGTTGAGCTTCGCATGACATGGATATCGATCTATTTCCTTGCCTTGTTTTCATGTACCTATACGTATATCCTAACTATCACTGTCGTACTGTTGTCGAATATACCTGTATCCAAATTACACGAGCTTGATCCAGACAATCGTCGATGATTATGTCTTTCTGTAGCGACATTGGAGACCGGTGTCGAGCTCTAAACTATCGGCTGGTATAGATCATAGCTAATAAAATATTAGGAATGGGCTAATCAAATGGGATGAGAGAGATCCACACGTCCACGTCTATCGCACAAATGTCCAACAACGTCCCCAATTGCGAGGGCAACGAGCAGAGAAAGAGAACGCTACCCCATCTACGACGCTTGTACCCAGCTCCCATCTCCGCTCCCACTCCCGCTCCCACTCCTGCTCCCACTCCTGCTCCCACTCCCACTCCCAATCGGGCTAACAATGCTCCCCTTGGGGCCTCCGCCGGATCCGGCTCATCCCTGTACGCTGGCGTCGGAGCCGTCCGCGGTGTATGCGGGTCCTCGTCGTCCAAGAAGCCTTCGTGAAACCCAAGCCCAGGTCCTGCGCCACCAGGTGAACTTGCACGGAGACCGGTATTCTCATCCGCGTCGTCGTCATCATCTTGTTCACCAAATGCATCGTACAACTCCTTCGTACGTGGTGTGCCACTGCCACCGCGTGGCAACGCGCCAAGCGCTACATCGTCGTCAGGCAGCGCACTGTAGTGTCCTGCGGCACGGCGATGGCGCCTTGCGCGCCTACATAGGAACAAGCCTGCCATGACGCCGAAGAGGAGGACAATTCCCGCTGCGCCAAAGACCCATTTCTGGTTCGAGACGAGGGAAGACATGTCGGAGAACCAGCCTTCGTCTGCTGTGGGTATCATGGTCCCACTGGCAGTCGCGCTCGTTGACGGTCTAGTGGCATCATCCGTGGGATTACTGTCATCGAAGGCAGGTTTATCCGCTTCTCCTTCGGCCTCTCCGTGGTCCCCAGGCAAGTGGTCTGTGGGCTTCGGATGTGCCTTGGTCGTGGTGCTGGGACGGTCGGACACTATTGGGCCATTGGGACTTGGGACAGAGGGGAGCGCTTTTTCGAATAAGGAGAGTTGATATTCACCCGCGATGGACGCGTCGATCGTCGAACCAAAGAGAGAGAGTTGCCACCCAAGAAAATTACCTGTACGACCTTCGGCACCGATGTCGGAGACTCGAATCGTCCAAGTACCAAGCGGGTCCTCATCCCTTCGGCAGGTTCAGTATTCGTGCCTACAAAGAAGGACGAAAGGTTCACCAATGTTTAACACTCATGAAACGCCACGCTGGGAAACCGTCCCTGTTGAGGTCATCACGACGGCGCGCTGCGAGGATGCTCTTGATCCCATTCGGGCTTACGACCTCAACCTCGACGTCACCACGTCGGTCATGAGTGATCCACACACGCACAGTAACGTGCTCTAGTGCCTCAAAATTGTTTTGATCCAAATTTTCCTGGGTTATCGTGATAGTACTTGTGACACCATCGGGGACGATGGCCAATCCACCGCTCATTTCCCCATTCAAGGTCGACGAGCCATTCCCGACTTGCACAGCAGGTAACTCGACCCAGGCCTGCGGCTTCACACTTTGCCATTCCTGTGCAGCGGTGACGAATTTATAGCCGTTCAGGCGCCCGTAGCCGTACTTGTACGAGAACAATCGGCCCACAGCTGTCCTATCCCAGTCGGGATCTTCTTCGTTGATGATTTCAGCCGTGCGGACTGCCAGGTGCTGCATATCACGCCACGTGAGGTCGGGGCTGAACAAGACGTGATCAACGTCATTGCGCATAATTCGCGAACGAGAGAGCATACCGAACAGAAAGTGCAAGAGCAACGACCCCAGCGGCATTGGGTGCTGCCGCCGAAGTACCACCATGCGTGGTGGCACATGAAGACCTTCCCTTATCAGTGGTGACCTTTCAAGCCTGGTCAACAAAGAGATAAAAGCTGAGCAAGCGAACGTGAACGTACAATATGATTGCCGCTCCCTGAGCTATAAGCTACGAGGAGATTCGCAGCACATGCTTCAGAATAAATAGGATGGAGGCCTTTATAGTCGATTGCGGCAATTGTGATGGAATAAATGCTATTCGTGTAGCCGTCGAAATTGCACTGGTCACCATGCGCAGCACCATTGCCACTGGCAAAGACGAAAATAGACCCCTTGCCGTTACGACCATTTTGAACACCATTCAGTATTGCACGCTCGATGAGATAGCTTGGGGCTTCCATGGACCTGCCATCATCCGGCGGACCCCAGGAACAGCTATAAATAGATGTATTGTGGTATCCGAAGTTGAGTGCGGCGGCCTCATCGACGTCAGAATGGTCCCAGAAAGGATGCGGACACCTGCGACTTTAGAATCGTATGCAATTCCCACGCCGCAGACGTTATTTTTCACTGCGCCAATCTGGCCAGCACAGCGCGTCCCGTGGTGGTCATCGGGAAGCTTAGGTGTGGGAAGGTCTTCGTGGTCGTTGTAATCATGTGAGCCGGGAGCCCACTATCGAGTCGGGGGATCATAGACTCAGGCACGGTGCAGCACAAATACAAACAATGAGGACAGCACGTACAAAGTTATCAGCGAGGTCCTCGCTCTCGTAGTCTAGCCCGTCATCTACCAGCGCCGTGACAACACCGGTACCAGTAATGCCCATATCCCACAGCCGAGTGACGTTCATCATGTGTTCCGGGTATTCTTCGTTGATAAGGTGCCATTGCCGGACAAAGAGCGGGTCATAAATACCAAGCCTGTCAATGACGGGCTGCGCGAGTGGATGAGCGGAAGGATCGTCTTCGTCTCCGGGACGAATGGGAGGTGGAGCGCGTTTTACACGCTGGCGGAGTTCTTGGCGGGCGAGATGTTTCACAGAGTCCGCTATGCTGCGCGTGACGTGACGATCAGGATCTCTTGCAGAAATAGGATTGCGAAGAGCTGCAAGGGCGGCAAATACACGATCGTCATTTCCGTCGCGCTCTCTGAGGGATGTCGATGGGGGTTGTTTTGGAATGCGAACTACCCAAAGGTTGTCAAGCTCTCCGACGCGCTCAACGACTTGAACACTGAGCCGACTGGCAACTTGGGACAGGGAAGGGCCAATGTGAGGATCATGTTCCAAAACATAGTAGTCGTGAGATTCAAAAGAGTGCCTCAGAGCACGGACATAGTGGGATGAAAGAAGGAAGAGGAGGGAAAAGGGTAGCCGCATGGGTGAACGCTTCTGAGCCAAGCACAAGCTAGCGTCAAATAGGTCCTCGATTATGTAATCACACACAATTTACAGTAGGCCGTAAGCGATATCGCCACCCTCTTCGTCTTCAACATGCCAGCTCTCGATCGTAAACTCACGTACTGGCACCCTGGCTTCTAACGTTCTCCCTTGGCTGCTCGCGGCCTGGACAGCTTCTAAGTTCCCGATATATCCCGCTAGGCGCTCGCGAACGTTAGTGCCCGATGCGCCTATTACGTCGTCGGGCCCGAGGCCACTAAGTATGCTACTCTGCTCGCATAGTGGGATGAGCAACGTAGATGAGTACTCCAAAGAGAGTACACACATTCTGGTCGACTGCCACCGTAATCTGTGCATCTGCATGCTCGTCTTGCAAGCGCATGAACAGATGAAAGACGTTCTCCCATTCTGACATGGCCCCATCAGCCGCGGTGCATGGCGTGCAAGTGTCCATACCCGCGGGTAACCTATGCCCAGCGTTAGTTCTCCATGGCCATACAAGAGAAGACAAGGCTCACTCCTCGGAGCAGTTCTTGCAGCAGCGAACGACGCAGTCCTCCAACCGCAGGGGGAACGTCCCGATAACCCGCGCGCGGACACGGAACTTATTCACTCGCTTGTCACTTTTCAGAACGCGGGCAATGGTAGTGAAGCCTTCATTTTGTCTTGCTGTTCCCATTTCTCCTTTCCATCGTTTCCTCCGCCTGTGATACGGCACGGTAAACTAGAGCCAAGCACCCTGACTAATATGATAGATCCGACGCACCCCAGGAGTTTTTCCAGTTCTTCGTTAGGATTGTTCCCATTGAGTTTGTGAATGAGGCGATCAGGGCCCCCGATCCTGCCGACGATTCTGCGGATACCCATAACGCGCTCGATCAGCCGCATATGCTTGACAGTGAAGAACGATCCAGGCTCCATCTTGTCTGCAATCTTGCTCTGCTGGCCTTGCAGTTCTAAAGTCACTATTCGACCTTCCAGACCACGGCTCCACAATGCCATCGGTGGCGTGGCAAGATCACTACGTTCGGTGTAGTCTGTAATGTACAGTATCGACGTGCCTGTTGAATTATACTCTGCATGCAGAACCTGAAGGCCATATACTCAATCACCCGAGTTAAACTGCGAAAGGGAACCTACCTCGACGGTACAGTCAAAAATAGACTGAAGCTCTACTTCGTCGAACAGCTTGTGTGGGAACGCGTGAGGATTCGTGTCGTTTTCCTCCCACACTTTCTTCCGCCTGACCACGAGATAAAGATAATCAGATAAGCAAGGGCCCGAGTTGATGAAGTAACGCACTGTAAAAGCGCTTGTAAATAGGGACTTGTATCTACATCTGCGATGGAAAGCTTTCGCGCCTTCTCCGCCTTGGAGAATGAGCCCTCGATGTAACCACCAGTGCTAATCTTCATCCGCACGTTATCAAGTGACCAGTACTCGCCCGGGTTCATCTGCTCCGCTAGTGCGACTGCTTTGTCGCGCCACATCTCGATGCGCAGCACACGGTCGGCAAGGGATGCGGGGCACCATTCGCTGCTGTGCTCTGTGAAAGTGCCCGGTTTGGACGTGTAATCCGTCACGTAGATGGTGTAAATGTCCGAGATGTGGTTTGCATGCCCGTGCAGAATCTACCCGATCGAGTCAGAAATTGCAAGGTCTGGTCTGGGCTTGGTGCATCAAAACGCACGCACCTCTACTGTGCAGTTGAAGTATCCACGTGGTTCCCGCCCGGGGTCGGCTTCGCTGATGAGCAGGTGTTGTCGAATAGTCGACTTCCTCTCTAATGCTACAATCGGACCTCCTCCGATTTGGACCGCCGTACCCTGGCGCTCGACGCGGGCTTGTTGTACTGCTGCCCACCACCTGGTTAATTGCGCACAGTATTCTCTTTCTTGGGATACTACGTGCCAATTGGGCGGGTTATGAGACCGATGGCTGGAAATGCTAGGATCCGGCTGTAGTACCTCTTCACTAAGAGGGTCATAAATGGCCCATTGCATTGTATTTGAGTAGCAGGTACCAGTAAGATTGTCGTTCCAACGCTGAATCTGATGTGCATCCTTAGCACAACCGCCAACCTAGACGAATCGTAATACGCCGCACCTTGACGTGACGCAACAGGACAACGTCGCCTGGCTTTGGGTTTGGAAGCCACTGTTCCACCTTCATGAAACAATTAACCTTGATGCCTACACCGCTTGCGTAGAGAACACCACCAAACGAGTCCAGGACAGAGGGATCCAGTATAGACAAGCAAATGCACCAATCTGAAGAGGCATGTCAAGAGTGGCAAAGGCCGTTATGGGAGATCTCGTACCTCCTGTTTGGCTTTGCGAGGGTTCCTTCGTTATAGAGGAGACAACCCCGATTATAGACATCAAAACCGAATGTCTAATTTTGGAGAGAGCGGTATACGGCCACTGCGAGAGGGAGGTTGTCAACAAGCGATATTGTCTCCGGGGGGGGAAACTTACCCCATTGACGACCAAGCCTGCTTGCATATTCAATGGGTCATCCAATATTGGTTCTGCGTTTACTATCTCTCCAGTGGCGCCAACACCTTCGCCCGATCCCACTTGCTCACCCCCCGGTCGCGCAATCGTACCTTGCTCAGACTGTATGTTGGCATGCATGGCAGTGGCATCGGGAATCGACTCTGTTTGACCGTCTTCCCGCCGTAAATGATTGCAGACATCTCTATCCTCAACAGCCGTTAGAGTAGTTGGCGTGCTTTTGGTGGGTGATGGAGTTTTCGTAGTTGCGGGAGGCATGGTAGCAGATGACGATGCTTCTTTTGATTCTTCTCTTCTCCTCTTCCTTTTCGACTGCTGCTTACTGGAAGGAGGATCCCTCGACGTAGCACTACAATCACGCGTCTCGGAAGGACCTCCAGAAGGCAGAACTACGTTGCGGCCTGATAGTTGCTTTGATGTAGACGGCACAGGGATCGGGGAATAGTGGAATGAGCAGTTGGGGAGAGTTCCGGGGTAGAGGTAGGATGAACGGGTGAGCTTAGTTGATGGGAAGGAGCGGTTCTGTATGCATAAGTCCTTGCACCGCGACTTTCTCCTGCAGTCAAGGGCGACTTCCTCGAGCTCGACAGGACTACGGGAGTAGTGGCCAATGTGGAAGGATCGGCATCATTTTCCGCCTCCGAGTGACTCGCTTGGGTAGCGAGAGAGGAGGCCCCTTGCGGCAACGGCTCAGCCGAATTCGTTAGATTTGGGCCCACGACGGTGGCGGCCTGCGTTCCAAAAGTTCCATCGCTTTGAGGCGGCGTGGAGAACCATCCCACATCGGGGTTATCGACGTTCGGTCCCTGCTTTTTCTTCTTGGCCTTACCTGTCTCTGCACCAACAAATGGTTATAACCAGCGCTGGAAAGAATAAAATGCTCACTTAGACCAGGCCAAACGGAAAACAATGTCTCCTTTTCTCCTTGAAGGCCCGCTCTCGACATCAACAGTACTGTTATACCTTCATTGAAGCGAAGGGTAACAGACAGATGGGAAGAAGCACCGGTAAACGGTAGAGTTGAGCGCCTTCCAATAATATTCGCAAATGATCTCCCACAGAGAGCTCTCCCAACCTCCTTTGCAGCTTTTCTGCGATGAAGACATCTAGATAGACGGGCTTTGCTTTCACATTTAGAGGACGGACATCGATGCTATACTGATTATTCCTTGGATTCTTTGCGTGTATGCGGCCCTCAATATAGCTTCCTTGATCGTGGATGTCGCCTCTGAGTATATCTGCGGTGGTTATGCGCGAGAGGAAGGGCCCTGCAGGGTCTTGTCGGGCGCGCTTACCCATGATGAAGAGGGAAAGAGAACGCGTCAATGGCACGTGCACGTTCCAGCCCCCCGGAGCAAGCTTAAACTATGTGGATGGACAACTGACACCCTTACATCATGGAATCGCTTCCCACTGTGTTTCGTCGTGCACTGCTAAATGTCTCGAAAGCATCCAATTTACCAACGATCCAAGATGAGACCCAGGTAGTCCGCGATATTTTTCTCGGCGAACGATCCTTTGTTGAACCTGCGGGCCAGGAATTAATTGATATCGCACTTACAGATTGCCGTGACTCGCGTGCGCGTGTCGCAGATCTTGCACTCTTCAGTCCGAATGAGACCCTCGACGACATCTCTACTCAAGATTTGGTGTACCTGTTTGTACCTTATGTCTCCGCAGAGATCGAAAGCAGGGCTCGTGCAATCGAGAGGGACGAGCGCTTGGTGCGTCTGCGCGAAGCCGAGGTGCGTCTTCTTTTCCCCCTCTCGGGCTGAGCCTACCTTAGAGGACGTATTCCTACTCTATGGGCAGCAAGGATTCACCAAATTCGTGTCAGACTTAGAACTGTACGAAATCGTGTCCAAGTCCGAGCAGGAACTACACGGGAAGAACGCCCCTGCCATCGCCGATCCAGCCCGACGACGGGAGACCAAGATCAAGCAGTACCAAGCAGAAAAAGATATTCGCACACGCATCGAGGTAAATAAGCCAACTACCCCATGCAAAACCTAAACAAACGCGCATTCCCCATTCAGACCATCGCAACACGGCATCGCGTCCCTCTCCCACCGTCCGACACATCCCCAACCGACTTTGATCTCATCGCTGCATTGCTACCCCCTTCCGCATCCTCCGCCACTACCGTAAGTGATGAACACGATGACGACGATGACGACGAGCACCGGACGGCGACGCTTCTCCTACTTCGACTCGCTTACGCTCAGTCGCACGCCCAACTTGCGAGCATCGCTCAGGAACTTGAACTCTTGCGCGGCGCGCCGCCCGCACCACCACTACCACCCCAGCCGGGAACATCGGAGCGCGCACGTTCATCGCCCGAGGCAGATCGTGCACTATGGACGCTCGATGCGCCTCGCTCTGTAGGCACATCGCAACGCGGCGGACAATTGCTGGACCCAGTAGGTAAAGTATGTGGTCCCGGTTGTCGCTTTTCTTTCGACATTCTGGCTCATGGGAATGTGCGTATGCAGCCGTTGCAGCCATTCACAATATTACCTTCTAGCGCGGGAAGCGACCGTGCAAGATTGCGGGAACAGGTGTTCCAGCCTGACCACCGTCTGCCCACTATGACCATCGACGAGTATCTAGAAATAGAGCGACAGCGTGGTAACATCCTCACGGGCGGGGGGTAAGCTACCCTCATTCCTTGTGGTCTTGATGATTGTCTGAAGGCTGACCCAACTAAGACCGCAGTCGGCTGCCAACCCTACATCCTCCGAACAGCTCACCATGGACGCAGAGCAGGATGGGACGGCATTCGGCGATGCCAAGTCCGAAGAAAAGAGGAGAAAGGACGAGGAATGGGCAATGTTTACAGATGCTAACCCTCGGGGCGCGGGGAATACTATGAATCGAGGATGAGATTGTCCGTAGAGTATTAAGTATCATACGTTGCTCCTCTAGACCCTATTCCCCCGACAAAGTTGGACGACTCGCTGTCTCTAGAGATGTAGGGAATATGGTGTGACAGGCAGATAAAACAGAAGAAGGTACATGAGATTAACATTGGCACTGAGACGCTTCTGGAACCTCGTTCGGTGGTGGAGAAGTCACGTCAATCTCTGAGAATCGTAGAGGGCCGTCAGAGTCATGACAATAGACGGCAAATGTAAAAGTAGACGCACTCGTATTCTGAGTGTCCGCGTTCTGGCTGTCCTTCTCCATGCCAGGTAGTGACATGGCGATTTTTTTGAACAAGCTTTTCACGTTGTGTCCGGCCTTTGCTGACGTCTCCATGAACATAATGCTGAGTTCTTGAGCCTTTGCAGTGGCTTCTTCGAGCGTTACCTGTCTGCTACACCTCAGCATACACTCGCTGGGATGTTGTTTCGAAGACTACGCACCGCTTGTCAGACAGGTCGGCCTTGTTCCCGACAAGTACGACCATGACGTCGTTCCCTCGCTCCGACCGCACGTCGTCTATCCATTTCGTCGTAGAAAGGAAGGATTGACGATCTAAGAGCGCATGAGTCTCGCAAGGAAACGACACTAATGGGCACCACTCACTGGTGATATCAAATACAACAATTGCAACTGTGGAGTCTCGAATGTAGGAGGGGATTAGGGATCTGAATCGTTCCTAATGGAGAAGAAGAGGGTGAGGAATATCAATGCGCCTGCCATGTGTGGACATACCTGTCCCGCGGTATCCCAAAGCTGTAACCGTACGGTCCGATCATCAAGGTAGAGAGTTTTGCTGAGGAAGTCGATGCCGATAGTCGCCTGGTACGTATTGTCAAACGTGTCGTACATAAACCTGGTGACGAGTCAGGCAAATCCTGAAGGTTAAAGCCTGGATGACGACGCACCTTGTGATGAGACTGGTCTTACCAACGCTCTGGTCACCAAGCAGCACAATCTTTGTACGCTTTAACGTGCCGGACGAGACTTCCGTTGTAGGGGATGTCGGACTAGCCATGTTGTATAGATTTTCGCGCGAGTAGGGGCAATATGAAGTGGTTTTCACTGTCAGCGCTTGGAAACAGGCACTGCACTAAAAGGCGGTAGTGCGCGTGACCAGGGCGTGTTTGAGCCTGTTGACCTCCCCAGCCTGCGACTAGTTTACGGTGATACCGTACGCTGAAGACCCAGACCAGAAAGTCCATTTCTCCGGCTTCGTGCCAGAAACGCTCCAACACTCGGTGCTCCCTGGAGCGCTTTGTTGCTCCGAGGTTGTTCCGCACCGTACCCTGAAGGGCCTGAACCTGCTATTATCATAGGATCCTCTAGATTACATTGCTCTCCTCTGTTGACCGGCCATGAAGCTTGTAGAGAAGCTTGAGCAAGTCCAAGGGCCGTTCTATACTTTCGAGTTCTTTCCACCACGAACGGACCAGGTACGCCGGACCAATCGTAACATGATCACGTTCTAGTGATACCCGATTGTGTATAGGGCTTTAGCAACCTCCTACTCCGGATCTCCCGTTTGGCTGGTCTTAAGCCCCTTGCGATCAATATCACATGGGGTGCAGGCGGGTCGACTAAGGATCAGACGCTCGAGCTTGCGTCATTGACGCAGAAGGATTACGGTATTGATACAGTGATGCATCTGACCTGCACCAACATGCTACAAGGATCGGTGGATGATGCCCTTCGGGTATGTGATTCCCTTGGTGTTGACCCCACGGCGTGCTGAGGTGTGTAGGCTGCGAAAGATATTGGGGTCGAAAACATCTTGGCCCTGCGAGGAGGTCTGCTCGACTGAGACTCTTGACCGCATGGTGGATGCTGATGGCGTCTCCTAGATCCCCCAAGAGGAGAAGAATACTGGATCCCCACCGATCCTCGTTTCAACCACGGTCTTGATCTCGTCTCTTACATCCGATCGTCACCAGAGTTCTCCGATTCTTTCTCTCTCGGGGTGGCAGGTCATTTTTATAGCCACGCTCATGTTTCTGCTTCTAACTTCCACCCACCTCCAGCCTACCCAGATGGCCATGCAGGGAGTGTACTCAGTGAAGATGAAGAGATCGAATATTTAAAAGCAAAGGTCAACAGCGGCGCCGATTTTATCGTAACGCAACTGTTTTATGACGTCGACAACTTCCTTCGATGGTTACGAAAGATCCGCTCCTACGGTTTGTGATAGCGCCTCAAGAGCATACCTGCCAGTACTTACCAAGTTGTGTCAGGCATAACTGTCCCGGTCATTCCGGGTATAATGCCTATCCAAGCATATGCATCGTTTCTTCGCGTCACAAAGCTCTGTGGAACACATATCCCAACTCGATCAATGCGGCTCTGGAGTCCATCAAGGTACTACCATCCCATTCTTTGTCGATTTGCCTACAGGCCCTCATTTTGCCCTAGCATGACGACCAGAAAGTTAAGGACTATGGCATATCGCTAAGCGTCGAGATAATTCAACGTCTTGTCGAGGAAGGTGGTGTCCGCGGTGTCCACTTCTGTACTCTCAACCTAGAGAAGAGTGTGCGGAGTATCTTGGAGATCTGGGATGGGCCCCAGGTCATGCCAAAATACATCCCAAACTGATCGCGGTGAGTTTTTCGTGATTCTGTGCAGGAGTACAGGGTTTATATGTCGACAAGGAGTCTATCGGGCCAGCAGAGCAACCTACAACTACTAATCCCGACTTGATCACCACGCCCGCGGGTGCAACTAGCTCTGCAGCAAACGGCGCACATCGCACGTAACCAATGAAGGCGGGACAGGTAGAGGCGAGGTTAATTACTCGGCTACATGGGACGAATTCCCAAATGGACGGTTTGGCGATGCCAACAGCCCCGCGTTCGGCAGCCAAGATCTGTGGGGAGGCTTTGGCCGCATCGTAAGTGCTCAACGCTTTTGACTGTCCCTCCTTTTGTGACGAATTGAACAGGAGACACCGAGCCACCCACGTCCTCGTACGTTGGCAGACATAACTGCGTTGTCCCTGAGCTTCCTCTCTGGCAAGATCACTTCGTATCCATTCTCGACTGCGCCGCTGTCCAGCGAGTCGCAGCTCATCCTCCCTCACCTGCTTCGCCTAGCTGGCCACGGTTGGTGGCCCGTCAGCTCGCAACCTGCTGTCGATGGTACACCCTCTGAAGACGATACTGTTGGGTGGGGCCCTCCAGGCGGATACGTGTACCAGAAACCATTCGTTGAGTTCTTTGCTAGCGAAGCGATCGTGGAGAGGCTGGAAAGGGCGATTAAGTCTATGAACGGCGTCGTGGACTTCTTAGCTGGGAACAAGGCGGTAGGTTGAATTGCCACCGTCCGCTTCACGATCACTTATTTGTTGTTGAAAGGGCGAACTTAAAACTAACATGCAGGACACTGAGCGGAACGCGGTCACGTGGGGTGTGTTTCCAGGTCAGGAGATCATCCAATCCACCATTATCGAACAGGAATCGTTTGAAACGTGGAAGGTATGTGTCTCCCGTTTACTTTAAGTTCTGGGCCCGTTTGAACATTCATTCGCAGGACGAAGCATTTTCAATCTGGAAGGACTGGCGCGGCAGTTCCCGCCCAACTCGCAGGAACGACAGTTATTGGAACGAATCAGAGATACGCGCTGGCTGGTCAACGTCACACACCATGACTTCAAAACTCCGATGCATTATGGAACTTCTTGTTTGAGGACGTCGGCCTGGATGATGACCCGACGGAGTTGGTCACAAGTGCAGATATTGTATAGAACATGGATGGCCCACGCATATACGGAAAACACATGTAGGATAGACGATTGAAAATTTGGAAGTCAGTGTACTCAGTGTGTACTCAAGAAGCGCCTGTATGTCCACTCAATGATAACGAATTGCCACTTTCTACCACATGGGCCTCTTTCCCTCGTGCAATCGCCTGTCTTGTCGAATACGGCGAACCCTGGCGATTATCCTGGGCACGTCGTCAGTACGGACCCGGGACCCCGACGGCAAAGCAGAACTTTGCCAAACTACATCATTGGGCACTATAAGGTATTCATTTCGTAGTACTCCAAGGATAGCGTACTACCAACGCCGATCAAGGCGGTGCCCGCCCAGGCCACGCACAAGGGGGAAAGCGATTCAATTACTACATACATCGCAGCCTCGCGGTCGGTGTCATTTGCCTATTTGCCCTCGTGTGTGTTGCCGAGGACAGCGATCTTCATAAAAGGGAAGTGTCTTGGTTGAAACGGTAATAATCACATTCGTGCTTTCCGGGTATAAGAACAGGCCGGGGTCCGACTTCAGGCTAGACCACCAACTAGGTCTATGACGTGCCATCACGCGGCCGTGATCTTGTTCTCGTCGTCATGACCTGCGACCCTTGCGACTTTTGCTCCTTACGTAGATGGGAGAGAGCCATTGACCCTGTATGCTTTCCATCGGCTACTTCTGGGCGTCCTCGGCAGAGGAGTAGTGGACGTAGAGGATAGAATGGGACGGCACCCACAGTAACACACTTCCATAGACACATCTGTGCTCCGTTGCGGACTTTGCGGTTTGCTTTGCGGTAGCCTGTGAGAGTCTGCGGCTTCATTCCGCTTGCGGACAGAAATGATCATCGATTACTGTGAACCCGGGACGGTGAAAGCAGTAGCTTACATGACACGGCACTGACACTGCCATACTACCGTCTACTGTTGTCAACATGTCGACACATGACTCAGTCATTACTCTTGCCCAGCACATCAAACTTGCGGTGGGAAGCTCAACGCTTATTTGTACCAGCAAATCCAAAGTAATCTGTATCTGTAGCAGAAAATTCTCGTAGGAAATCGTGATTAAGGGTTGTCACTGACCTCATGGTGTCCTGCAATTTTGCACTGCGAGACTACCACCTTGTGGTCGCCATAAGAGTGATTGTGCGGACGGTTGCTTTACCGTTACGGTCTTTCGGACCGGCTACAACACAATAACTCCGCCGCCGCGGGATATTGAAGTCTTTGAAGACCGGGCCATCCGTCATGTTTACGTTTCGTTAACACACTCTCAAAGATCAGATCTCCGCAAATCAAATACTGTACTACGACAAAACGTTAAAACGTGTCCTTTGACCCAATCTCTTCCAGACCAATACTATCCCTAACCCACTCTTCGGACACCACCCACTTCTCGGACAGTCACACATCGTCACACCCTATATTGAAACTCAGCCTGGCCTCAAGCTCGGACGCTCCGTCACGCCCGCTCCATGTACTGTACTGCGAGAGGAATTACAGCAACACAACTATAGCAACCTCTGGTGTTAGCTATGGTACTACTGGAATGTATTGTACTTAAAATATGGCTAACATGTATTAAAATTACGATGTAACATCCTTGGTAACATCTGCAATGACTGCAATTGTTTCTTGAATGAAAAACTCGCGATTGGGGTCATTTAAATGCGAATCTTGGTTGTTTGAATGTTTTCTCGTACAGTCAAGCGTACTATGCGTGCGGCCATGTCAGTCATCGATGTCATCAGCCACTTTCTTGGCCGCTTTTGGAAGGTACTCAACTTACTTAATCACACCCCGACACGGGCAAGAGTGACAAACAGCCAACTTTCGTTTTTGTCGACACAACAGTATTATGTTTCAGAAAATACCTGGATCATGTTCAGAACTAGTACCAGATGGCGTATCTTGATTTGGCAGTGATTGAATAAGAAATGAGCGAGATATTCGAAGTGTCCGACAAGTGGGTGGTGTCCGAAGAGTGGGTTAGGGATAGTATCGATCCAACTGACAACGGAGTCAAATCCTCTTCAGTGCTATAGTCAGGTGAATTTCATCTTGCTCCTCATGGCTAACCCAACAATTATGGAAGCGCCATTCGGAAGAGGCACCGTGATTGGCATTCGCCCTAGGTGGTGAAAAGTTCATCGTGGGACCCAGGACTTGGTTGCTACCGAACTGGTACCCAGTGTAGTTGATTTCCGAGTCGCCTTGTCCAAGGTTACTGTATGGTGTGCAGTACGGAATACTCGGCTTTATGGAACGGTAGAGTAAGTGGATGATCGACCTTGACATCAGTTGGAACACACTGACCATCGAGTAGTTGGTATTGTACAGGGTTTGAGAGGCCGGGGTCCCCCAAGATGCCGTGGTGTGGTTGAGATCATGCCCAGAAATCGTGCCTCCGAGTCCATATATGGACGCGTCGTTGCCATATACAGGTCCAGTCGGTACGGCGGATTGGTTTCTGTAGAAGTCCTGCTGCATTTGTCGAGGCATCAGAGACGTTTGCTGTCGGTTGAGGGAGGAGTCATACGGTCAAGCATACGGTAGTGTACGGTTGTGCATTGTAAGATGGCACCCTCTGCGTAAAGCCAGAAGTCATAGAGTTGAACTGATAGGGAGTCAATCCGCGATGAGAATACGATTATCAACGAAGAAGAATGGACTCTCACGACTCTGGGAGGCGATGGGAACCCTGAGCCTGAGGTTTGACTCAGAGTCGACGGATACTGTCGGTAGGCTTGTGTGTGCACTGGCTCTTGCGCTGGCTGCATCTTGCCAGCGCGGGACCCATGAAGGACATGATTTATACTCTGTCCACGACTGCGAATTTTCTGGACCAAATGTTCCCTCAGCCCTGTTGCCCCCTTGTGGAGGTCAAGGTAGAGGAATAGGACTACCATTCACGAATTGCGCCCGTGTAAATTACCACCTCTCGTCACATAGAGATCATAAGAGAAACGAAGTGTGTTAACGTGTGTTACACGCGCTCGGGTAAGGATTAAGTATTAAACCCTACTAAAATCGAACGTAGTGTAGGTCCCAGTTTTAGAGAGCTGTTTACTGAAAATACCGTCGCACGGAGAATCGGAAATCAGTCATGTCGTAGGGGACGATAAAAGTGTTCCAGGCACTCTGCGCTCTGTACGAAAGACAAAAATGCGTTTCCATTCCCAGACAAATGATCTCCAAGTCGTCTCTTCGAGAGCCGGGTGAAGACACGGTGCTATTGAGCACGCCCCCGGGGACATGCAGTTGCCCCACAGGTAAACAGGAAGCCTGCCACTCCAAATATACATGGAAGGATTACTGCTTTCCAAAAATTAGCCAAGCTGAGAGTCCCAGCAATTGCCGATCAAATTTCACCTCATCTGGTACTAGATCCTTGATCCTTACTCAAGCCCTTACGTCGTGTAAAGAGACCGAGGCCGTCTCTGTGCCCGTAGCAAGTCCTTAGGGGCAGGGCACTGTAGCCAGATAGCACGGGCAACACGTTGACTTTGAACATTCACAGAACCCACGAAATCCAGTAAAATACCATCCTAATAAGAAAAAGTGGCACAACAATTAGGAACTAAACGAGTGACGGTCGGTTTCTGATGAGAAGAGCCCTCCAACATTCATGATAAGTCACAAGATAGACTAGATCGTCAGAAAAGAGGACATCACGTTACACAAAACGTGTATGACTTAACTGGCCAGACCGCCGAGTCGAGATCTTGAAGTGGAGCAGCCAACGTGTGGGGACGGGAACGCGGTGACGGTCAGCATGTCGTCCTCGAGCTGCTCGGCAAGCACGGGTTGCACAATCACCGCCTCGTTGCGGGATCGTGCGGGGTGGTAGTGCGGGAGAGGCCTTCAGCGCCAAGATGGAGGAGGTAGAGTGTTGAGTGGCCAGCTTTGAGAGTGTCCAGCGCCGACAGGCGGCAAGAGAAAGAGACGGGGACATGGACAGGTGTGGTGGTATGGGCGTAGCTTGGGCTGGTGAAGCTGTGAAGTACAGCACTACTGTATTTCCCACTTCGTTGGGTCATGTCAGCACTAATTCAGCCGACGCAGCAACTTGGAATTTTTATTATTATCTTCTCCCACGCTACCAAACGCGATACGTCCCGCCCGTCGCAATGAAGGTCATCAAAAGCAAGTCCGGACAAGGACGAATGTCTTTGACAACGCGCTATTCCGCGTTGCATCCAAAATGTCCACCAAGTCGTACAAGCCGCCATTGTCGCCTTCCACACACTAGTGATGAATGCGGCCAGGAATTGGCCTTGCACAAATTACGTTTCTGACGAGGTTACCCCGTTGCGCTTTCTAACAAGTCCATGGTTCTGATTGGGCACGGGTATCGATGTTGGGGGTACTGTAGTAGAATAGCGTCCTGCCCCTAGACCCAAGCCTAGACCCGAACCGTCGGTCGTGACATATGACACCCTTGTAATTACGGCCATTTTTACAACTGAATTTGAGATTAGCTCTACTCGTACCACGCAAACACAAAAGAGAGATAGGGCAAATTGATTAGCCACGTTGGAGGGAGGTGCAGCACTTGGGCTAGGGCAGCCAGGCTGGCAGAACGAACGGATGGAACCGGTCCGGTGGCCCCGTATCGTCGCGGTCAGTTTCATTGCCCTCGCGTTGCCAAGGACGGCGATCTTCATAAAAAGGAAGTGCCCTACGCGCAAGGTCGTTCGTGCTTCCGGGCTCGAGAACAACATGAAGTCGGACCCCGGTTTCAAGTTAGACCACCAACTGAGTCCAGTGCCATCACGCAGGCGTGATCTTGTTTACGTTGAAATGACTTGGAATCCTTGGGACCGTTGCCACTGACGTATATGGAGTAGAGCTAATGACCTTGGCATTGGCGACCCTGTATGCTTTCCATCAGCTACTTTTGGGCGTGCTCAGAGGAGGGCGTCACGAGGCACACTAGCACAATGAAATCTGAGTGGATGCAGAGGACAGAAAGGGAAGGCACCTAACATACACCTCCATAGGTAAATTTCACACGTCCCGCATGGCTGGATTATGATAGGCTCCTGCGCTCTCACCTTTGTGCTCTATTGCGGTACTTGCGAAGTCTGCGGTGGCCTGCGAGACTAACAAGCGCCCTTGTCACGGTTTCTCGCATATCGTGGCGGAGAGAACGCTACTTGGCATTACCAGAGGCTTGAACACTGTAACTCACAGTGACAGCACAAGCAGCGCAACTGACTCCTAGGTGACTTTTCTAGTAAGTTCCTTTGTCGGGCTCGTCGTAGCAAACGAAAATTGCAAGAGGCGCCCATCCCCGCAAATAAGTCAGCCTTCGTTACTGTAAACCGCTTGCGGACAAAGATGATCATCGATTACTGTAAACGTGGACAGTACCCCAAGGCGGTGACAGCCTGACTTACATGACATCGCACTGACGCTGTCATACTACTGTACTGTCTACTCTATGTCCTGAAGGTCCAGTGGAGTTATTGGGTTGTGGTCGGTCCGAAAGACCGAACGGAAAAGAATACCGAGGTATCGTCTGCACAATCACAATCTCATGACGACCACGAGGCCGTAGTAACGCAGTGCAATAGACGCAAGATTGCAGGACACCATGAGGTCAGTGACGACCCTTCAACACGACTTTCCCATGCTAATTTTCCGTTACAGATGACTTTGGATTTGCTAGTACCATTAAGAGTTGAGCTACTCTCTCACCAGCGCCGACATTTGATGTGCTGGGCGCGACCGTAGACCACGCCATCCGTCATGTCATTCTCCATCCTATCGTTTCAATTACACGACACACAACTTCTGATTCAAGTTTGAGCAAGTTTGCGTGCGTCTTTGCATACTGGCATGAACGAGGGTCTTTCAAAGATCAGATCTCTCCAAATCGAATACTACAACAAAACGTTAAACGTGTTCTTTGACCCGATCTCTTCCGGACCGATCATCGATCCAACAGTGTCATTTCGAGTCAAGTCCTCTTCAAAGCTATAGTGAGGTGAATTTCATCTTGCTCCTCATGGCTAACCCAACAATTATGGAAGCGCCATTCCGAAGAGGCACCGCGGTTGGCGTTCGCCCCTGGGAGGTGGGGTGAAAAGTTCATAGCGGGTCCCAGGACTTGATCGAAGTGGTACCCGGCGTAGTTGATCTCGCCTTCAAGTTGTCCAAGGTTACTGTACGGAATACTCGGCTTCATGGAATGGTAGAGTAAGTGGAGGATTGACTTTGACATTGGGTGGAACACACTGACCATCGAGTAGTTGGTATTGTACAGGGTTTGAGAGGCTGGGGTCCCCCAAGACACCGCGGCGTGGTTGAGATCATGCCCAGGAATCGTGCCTCCTCCGACTCGGAGTCCATACGCGTCATTGCCATATGCGGGCCCAATCGGTACGGCAGGTTGATTTTTGTAGACGTCCTGTTATATTTGTCAAGGCATCAGAAACGCTTGCTGTCGGAAAGGGAGCCCGGGTCATACGGTAGCATAAGATTGTGCATTGTAGGATGGCGCCACCCTCTGGGTGAAGCCAAAAGTCATAGAGTCGGACTAATGGGTCAATCCGTGATGAGCATTCGACTATCAACGGGGAAGAATGGATTCTCACGACTCTGGGAGGTAATGGGAATCCTGAGCCTGAGGTGTGACTCGGAGTCGACGGATACTGTCGGTAGGCTTGTTGTGTGTACGCAGGCTGCATCTTGCCAGTGCAGGACCATGAAGGACGTGATTTATACTCTGGACACGACTGCAAATTGTCTTCTGAACCTACTGTTCCTCAGCCCCGCAGAGGTCAAGGTCAAGGTAGTGGGATTACCATTCACGATTTTCGCTGCCCATGTAAATTGCTACGTCGTGTTAGGGATGCAATGATGTGTGTTACACGCCCTCGGGTAAAAATTGAACCCTATAATCGGACGTGAGATGGGTGAGCGTAGGTCCCAATTTTGGAGAGCTGTTTACTGAAAGCACCGGGCGCACCCTGTAATTCGGAGAATCGGAGTTGCTAACAATACAAACCACTCTGTCAGGAGTCAGCCTTCATGCAACGGGCAGTCATATCGCAGGGGACGATAAAAGTGTTCCACGCAATGGGCCCCGTACGAAAGACGAAAATGCGTTCCCATTCCCAGATAAATGATCTCCATGTCGTCTCTTCGAGAGTCGGGCGAAGACATGGTGTTGGAGAATTGCTTGAGCCCACCCCTGGGAACACCAAGTGGAGATGCAGTTGCCTTGAGAGGTAAACAAGAAGTGTGCCTCCAAATATATATGGAAGTATTGCTGCTTTTTCAAAAATTAGCCGAGCCGAGAGTCCCAGCGGATTTTCAATTGGCGATCCAATTTAGCCTCATCCGGTAGACCTTGTAAAAGCGACCGAGGCGTCCGTGCCTGTGAGTCCTCAGGGTACTGGAGTGATCAACTCCGGACAGCACGGCAACATGTTGACTTTGAACATTCACAGAACCCACGAAATTTAGTAAAACACCATCCTGACAAGGCGCAACTATTAGGAACTAAACGAGTAGCGGTCGGTTTCTGATAAGAGGACTCAACCCAGCCACCCAAACGTTTCATAATAAGTCACAGGATATACTCCATTGGTGTAAAGAGGACATCACGTTATTCACTTAGCTGGCCAAACCGCCAAGTCGAGCTCCTGAAAGTGGAGCAGGGAACGTGGGAGAGACGGGAACGCGGTCACGGTCACGGTCAACATGTCATCCTCGAGCTGCTCGACAAGCACGGGTTGCACAATAGCTGCCTCGTTGCGGGACCGTGCGAGGTGGTGGCACGGGAGAGGGCCTTCAGCGCCAAGAGGGGGGAGGTAATGCGTTGCGTGGTCAGCTGTGAGCATGTCCGGCGCCGACAATCAGCGTGAGAAAGAGACGGGAACCATGGACAGGTGTAGCTTCGGCAAGTGAAGTACTGTACTGTATTCCCCACTACGTTGGGTCATGCCAGCACTAATCGGGCAGGAACTTGGAAGAAATTTTTATTATCCTCTCCCACGCTACACCATGCATCCGCCCGTTGCAGCGCGATGGCCATCAAGAGCGAGTCCAGACGAGGACGAATGTTTCCGCATTACACCCACGGCGAGAAAATGTTCACCAAGTCGTCCAGGCCTCCTGTCTTACCAGAAGAAGTAATCAGACGAGGAAGATTCCTTTTGAGCTTAATGGACACCTACGATAATAAAGCGGACAGCTGGTGACCATGCTACACATGTCAGCGACCCGAATAGCAATCTACAAGCCTAATGACCTGGCATTCAATCCCAGCTACATGGGCACACAGAACTTGAAGACCGCAAACCGCTCCGCCAAGGCGGACATCACTCGTATGTAACCGTCCTCAGAGACACTTGCGACGTGGATGAGTGACTTGACATCGCGTGAGAACACGAAGTCTAAAAATCATCCTCCACTCAACCATCGATCATGATACGTACCAACGATGCCCCGCTTCGACACCTTCCAATGGCTTACGGGTTCCCTTCGTCGCTCTATTCCTGTCACCCTTCCGCCCCTTGCTTGGGATCCAGCAGCGTTGACGGGATGCCAGGGGGGGATAATAACAAAGGTACTGTCTAAATGATTCCATTCCCTAGCCAGCGAATTTCCTCTGTGGGAGGTGCCGGATCACCAGGATCGTTGGTTAGAGGGCGAGGAGATGCCTGATACGGGGCCTGTGGTGTGAATATGCCATCTTCTCGGCCCTTGCCGTAAACGAGAACCGTGCCGTCTGCGTGTGACATGAAGAAGGGGTTTGGAGACGATGGTACCCATCGTACGGCTTACAGGGCGAGTCGGAGATGCGACCCTACTCGGATCCATTTCGGCGCTCCTGGATGAAATATCGCCGAAGGTCCAACCTGCTTGTTCAATAGTTCGTATCTTAATGCGATCGAGACCCACTGTCAAAAGCATTACAACGAATTGGTGTAAGACACACGGGTCCCACCGAACTCGCCAGTTTGGAATCTGATGATCAGATCTAAATGCTCGTGGGCGACCATGGAATGATTAACGTCGTGATATGTCGGATGCGCGGCAAATGGAACACGAATCAAGCTTTCCTACAAGGCGGGGAGGGGGAGTTGAGTTCGTTCGCAGAGGAGCAATGGGCAATCCTCACCTTCACACTGGCACTCTAGTGATGAAAATTGAAGATGTCGGCCTTCTTGCACATATCACGTTTCTAACGAGATTAACCCCTGCAGTTTCCACCAGCAGGCAGGCTAAGGAGTCCATGGTTTTGATTGGGCATGGGTATCGATGTCGGGGTAGTAGGCTAGCGTCTTGGCCTCTACACTCGAGTCTCGTGACTCGTGACATCACGTGAGATGAATTGAAAACCAGCTCTGCTGAAAAGGCTTGCAGCTCGCAACTGGCTCGCGTCACACGAACCCAAAAGAGAGCACAAAGTTGATTCCGACCATAGGCCGAAGGGTTCTTGGTGGGCACGCCACCTGCTTCCACAGGTGGACGGAACCGGTCCGGTGGACCCGGAACTGCTTCTCGCCAAGGCTTCTCGAACCATTTGTTCTGCAGTTCAACCAAAAGTTCAACGTTTAACGTTCATCCTTGACACAAAATTCCCCTGCAAGGGCAAGTGTTTGGTCACTCTCTGTCCATTTTCAAGACGGCGGTCTTCACAAAAGGGATGCGTCTCAGTTGAATTTGTAACCATGAAGTGCACAGCTCCTGCTTGAGCTCCAGAGTCGTTCGATGGTGCTTTCCGCGAACGGGATCATCACCAACAGCGTCCACCGCGCGGCCGTGATCGGTGATCTACGATCATAAGTAAGGGCTCGGATAGGAAGGGGAGACGGCCGACACTGGCGCAGTTCGACATGGCGCAAACCTTGTTCTCGTCGTCTCGCACGTCATGACTTGGGGTTCTTGCGCCATCTATGAGCACTGTCGCACACTCCGCCGCCGATGGAGATGGTAGGTGGAGCGGAGCCATGGTCTTTGTAACCCCCCATGCTTTCTACCGGCTACCGATGGGCGTGCTCCGGCTCAGCTGAGGTAGTAGACGCAGAGGACACAAAGGGAAGGGCGATCGCACGACTCACTGGCAACGGTAAACAACAGCTTGTCGAACTCGACATCCGCCAAACATACACTCCCTGATAAGACCCTGGGTAATTTCCCATATCCCGCACGGCTGGCTTAGGTTCCTGCGCTCTCACTTCTGTTCCCCGTTGCGGACCTCGCGGTAGCCTGCGATACAAGTGAGCGTCTCTATCTTTCGCGTATCGTGGAGGGAACTGTACCTGGGGTTACAGGAGGCTTGTCAACTGCTGTCCACCAAGTTCATGTGCAACTGATATAATCTGTAGACGATTTTGTCTACTCTGTCGGGGCTCGTCGCAACAAATGAAATTTGAAAGAGGCGCCCATACTGTCAGCTTCCTTAGAGCGCTTGCCAGTGCGGAAATCGATGTGATCATCGACAAACAGGGGCGGTACCAGTGCGGTACCCCAGCACTCAGAAAATTGGCCAACATGACACCACCATCAGCAAATTGCACCAGGCGAAGTTATTGGGGCTCAAGTTGTCATCCGAAGAATGAACAGAATGGAACGCACAGGGCCGGCGGCGGCGTCCGCGTAATGAACGGTCTCATGACACCCACGAGGCCCACGAGGCCATAGTGCGTGTCTACTCAGGCAAATAAGGACACCACGAGGGTAGTAGCAACTCCTATATTTCAAGTTGGTCAAGGCCAGTTTTCGTCTTTGCACATGATACAGCAAGTGATTCAGTACCCGGAAGGGCCTCAACTTATTCTAAAAAATACGACTCGGATGCTGTGTCCAAGGCGCATTTTAATGTGTTTTAAGGGTGAAAGAAACCACTCTAAAAATCGTCATACAGTCTTACGGTGAGATATGTTTTCAGGCGAGCAAATGTGACGCGTTGAAATTCAAGGCGAATCAGGTTGACGATAATGGCGGATGTTAGCGCTCGGCACTTTGGGGCTCTATTGCTTCTATGATCGAACGGCGGCGTGAACCTTCTCCGGGCGCTCTTTGGGTGTTGTTTGGGGCAAGAACCTGGAAATATGAGGCTGCGCCACACAGCCTGGTGATGCGCCCAGGCAGTACAGTCTACAGGAAGTGGTTCTCATTTGCATCGTGCCACCCTCTCGGGTTGTTGGGGCGAAAGATACGCCTGAGGGTCGTTCTTTTGGGGTACTGCAACGAGGTGGCCTTCGCGAAAGGTGTGCTGTGTCCTTCCCTCGATATGTACCTGAGCAACGACATGACAGTTTCGTCTACTGGTGGCGTACCAGAGCCGAATTTATTTCGGAGATCCAAGTCTATTAAAACATTGCCATTTACTGGACAGCCATCCATCCATAGGAATCAAGTCCGATCTTATGTGCGTATAGGAACCAGCTGCAACTTCGGCGATGGAAGCGGTCGGGCAGAGGACTCACATAGAGGGGATCCTTCTGAGGGCTATAGTAACATGAAGTTCGTCTTCCGCTGCATAGCTGATCCAACCGTTGAGTAAACGCCATACGGGAAAGGCCCATTGGTTGTTCGGCACAGCGTATGCTCCCGAAAGGAGAGGGGAAAGGAAATTTGCGGGATTCGGAAATTGGTTGGCAGCGAAATCATTCCCAGCGTAGTTGACTGTGCTTTGTCCGACGTTATATTGAACAGTCGGCTTCATGGGACGACAGAATGAGCGGGTGGACATCCCTAGCCATCATATGGAACACACGCACCATCATGTATCGGCTTTGGTTATGGGGTTGAGGCACTGGGACTTCCCAAGATCCAGCCGTGGAGTAGTTGAACTCGTTCCCCGGGATCAAGCCCTCCACATACACATCATTGCGACGTCCGATTCCAGGTCCAGTAGGTACCGGGGTTGGACCGTGCTGCTTTTCAAGTCATCAGAAAAGGCTTGTCATAGAGAGATACCAAATTCATACAGCAAAGGACGGTGTACTATAGTACGGTGTCGCACTTCGGGTAAAGCCTGGAGTAAAATAGTCGGGCTAACGAAAAGTCAAATTATAATGAATGCCTGGTGTTGAAAAGAAGAATGGGCCCTTACAACACTGGGAGGATGTACGCCGCGTGAAAATGCCCTGTTGTAGGACAACGGCTCTTGTCTGTCAAGTTGCGATTGCATCTGTCTGATACTTTAGGTCTGTCGAACGCGAGGGCCCCAGAATCCTTCAGCACGATTACTTATATCTTCTTTGGGTGTTCCCCCGTATAATAGGAATTAATGAAAGGCCATCCGGTCAGGGGGACCCTTCACATAAATCACTAAAATAGCTGCGCATTAAACTCGCTGCCGAATCGCATTGGCTGTGAGATGCTGAGACATGTCTGATGTCCGTGCATGTCACATTCCCATTTGACATAGATGACCGCAGATCTTGCAGGACTCTTCATATAGTGAAGGAACGCTTGACCTAGTTACCTATAAAGTCTACCGACCCTCCACAAAAAAAAGGATTTGCGTAGAGGTGAGTGTGCATACGATCTAGCCCGCTTCAAGTTGGTTTGAGTGTGATGCGAGTTGGTTTAAGACGGAGCGAGACGAGATATGGCAATAAGCAGAATTGGATCTACTGTTCCTATTCCCGCGATTGAACTTTAGTTTCGGTGGATTCGGGAACATCCTCGATCAATCACGCACGCATTGCCGGATTTACACGCCGTTTAGGGGCTCGCTGTGCACGTGTGGTCCGGAAACCTCGGATCGGATATTCGGAGACTCGGAGTACTGCAATCCGGATTTCAAACCAAAAAAAACGTGGATGATTGTCACTACTTCTCAGGTCAATTGGAAAACACGGTGAGCGGTGACGAGTGAAGGACAAGGAGCATACGTGGCACCCCTACATTCATTATGCGATACATTAAATTTGATGGCAAACCCTCCGTGTAGACCTAACTTCCACACGTTGCGATGAAAAGTCCAGCTGATCCAGTTAACATCTCCACATGGCCTACGTTAGTACCGGTGAGCAGGAATGCGATTGTGCTCAAGATGTGAATTTTTTCCGGGCTGCTGGATGAGCACAGGTTGCATAGTTACAACGTCGTTGCAGAGGGTGCAGGATGGTAAGGCGAGAGAGTGCAGTCGGCACAGAGAGGTGGGAGGCAGAGCGTTGGCCCGTTAGGTAGCCAGTGGTCAATGGGTCGGTGGGCGACGGGTAGTAGTGAGTGAGGCGACAGAGGGGAGGGGTAGTTTCAGAAAGGAAGGTGCGCTTGAAAAAAATGGTCAACTGCATTATGTCAGATCAGCCGATTTAGCAGGGCTGCAGGGGCTTTGAGGATTTTTTTTACAAGAATCCGTTCCCTTTGTTCTCCCACGCAGCCAAAGTGATACCACTGTGATACCGTACAGTATGTCCACGCGTCATATGGGAGGTTATCCGGTTATCCCCCAATAGCAATCTACAATCCTATGTCTGGCATTCACTATTCAGTCCCAGTAGAATGGAACGCGTACTCAATCAAGAAATCTCGTGCGTTAGCGAACATCCTTCCGGGGGTGGTTAGTCCTTTCATTTCCAACCACCATTGGTGATAAATTTGATTACACGGTGACCATCCGCCCAGACTACGATGGGGTGCGCTTGAAAGTCTTTTTTTCCAACCCCTTTTGGTGTGGCATGTCATTTCGCGGTCCTTATCGTAAACAACATTGGTGCCCTCTACATGTGACACGAGGCAGAAGTTCGGGGATGGTACCGATCGTACGGCAATACAGTACAGGGTGAGCTAGAAATGTGACCCTGCGACACGTGTCCAATTCAGCGCTTCTGGATGAGACATCGCCGATGGTCTTACGACTCTTACCTTCTTGTTCTATACCCCTTACCTTAATGCGATCGAGGGTCTACGGTCATAAACAATGATAAGGTCGTTTGGGATCCGGTGTTCAGGTCTAAATGCTCGGGAGATGTCAGATGCGCAGCAAATGGAATACGAACCGGACTTTCCGGCAAGGGGAGGAGGGATTGAGTTTGTTCGGAAAGGAGCAATGCATCATGAATATATGTTTGAGTGGTTCTGATCGATTTGTTGGAAAAGGGTACACAAAAGAGAGGGGCAAAGGCGAGATAAACATGTGGGGATGGCCGAGATGGCCGAAACCCACCTGGTCCGGTCGGGCAGTCGGAACAGCTCTTCGCGCTACGCACGCCACAGACACAACTTCACACAAGTTGAACATTATCATGTAGTAATGTAAGTAGCCATAATACCATTAGCTCGCAAGTAAGACCCTGGGCCACGCACAAGCGGCAATGTATTACTAGATTACCGTCATTATGCATTTGCCCACCGATGCCACCCAGGCGTTTCCCAACGCGACAGTTACAGTTCAACGTGGCGTAAGTGCTGTCCCGTTATGGCACGTCATGACTGGTCCCTTTCCCCCTGTAAGACGCAGACACCAGTGGCAAGTCCTTGTACGACTGTGGATATCGCCTGAGTCTCCTCTCTAGCAAGATTACATCGTACCGTTTTCCGATGCGCTGCAGCATATCCGTCCTCTCACCCATTTCGCTCAGCGAGGCACGGCTGGTCGCCTGTCAGCTCGTAACCTGCGTCAATGACTTACCCCTCTGACTGCGATGCGTGTAACGTGTACCAAAAGCCATTTGTTCTTGCCAGTGCAACCATTGCAGAGAAACCCATTGCCAGTGTGATCTGAGTGATCATTGGCTTTACCGCTGAATGGGAACGGGCCCAACAGGGCAAGCTTAAGACCAGCTAAAGAAATGGATTTGGCGCAAATGAATGGACCTTCTAAAACAGAATGCCGTCTTCGTCGTACTCGTGTCCCTTGAAGAAGGGGCGATGGAAATCGAAGTTGAAGAATCGGGCCACGGGGCATACAGTAAGGAAGCAGTCTGAATGATGATGGCCTTCTGAAACGGAGCGCCGACCATATCAGACTCATGTCCCTGAGACGAAGGATAGGGGCGAACTTGGCGAAGTCTAATAGACAATTGAGAGAAAAAATATGGGAAGAGAAAGGATGTACGGTTGAGCTTGCTTGGCCTACTGTAAAGCGAAAGATCTGTAGTGAGTAGCATATCACTTTGGCGCTCTGCCAGCGGCTCTGGTCAGTGGTCACCGCATCACCGCGATTCGTCAGTGACGCATTGATTGTGTTAAAAAGTGGCGATTGCAGTAATCTCTGAGAAGGGTAGCATAGCTGACTGCAGTTGTAATAGGGCGACGCGGCCAGATAGGCGAAGCAAGCCAAGAAGCAAGCCCAACAGGTTGATAATATGACATGAAGGGCCCGAACGTGTGTCATGCAAAATGAAGCGAAAACCCTTGACCCTTGACCAGGGTAAGGGCTGCGACTTGAGGATAGGACGTTGATAGGATGACACCAGCCCGTCGACGGCCAATGAGAAACTGTGTCGAGTCCCAGTTCTCGGTCAGACTAAAATGTTTTCGTGGTGAACAAACGCCGGTTTTGTGATCATGCAGGAAATGGCGTGGCACCCCACATTCCAGGCTGAATAGTACGCATATGGCATCATCTTGAGAATTGTACCCGTGCTCTGGAAGCAACAGACTGTGCCGCTGGTCTGAAAGTCCCACCGGGAAACCAAAGAAAGGAATCAGTCTTCGCACTTCGCAGAGAAAAGCAAAGCCATGTGGAAAACGGGCTGGTCTCTGGATTCGGACCTGACACGGAATTGTGGCTGAGCAAATCTGCGCTGCGCAGCAACCGTGTTTCTTTCGGAATCTTTCCCCCATTTGCCGTCGTTGCCGATATGTGCCTTTTGTCCACACCCATTATCCTCAATTCAATACTACTGTCACCCTCCTGTCATATCTGCCGCTCCAACTGTCTTCAGTGTCGGCAACATGTCATACAGCAACCTGTCATATTTCGTAAGTTACCACCGGCCTCCTGCTCCCTAGTCTCACACTTGAACGATAAGGACCAGGAATTAGCTTACGGCGGCTCCGATCACCAACCGCGTCCGCCACGTGACCACGATTTGCTGCGCAAACCTAGCTTCGTCATCGACCTACTGTGAGCTATCACTGAGCTATCTCGACACGATGCCACGCTCTGAAAGGTACATCACGGGCGTCAAAATACACGACCCAGATTGGTTGACCAGCCCCGCGGCTAATGTACTGTACATTCATCAAGGCACCAACTCCTAACTTCCCATGACAACAATGAGGTGCTTGACGCTCCCGTCCCCTCAGACTCCCCTGCCAATCATTGACAACGGAGTCAAGTTTTCTTGAGAGCTATGGTCAGGTGAATTTCATCTTGCTCCTCATGGCTGACCCAACAAGTCTGGAAGCGCCATTCGGAAGAGGTACCTTGATCGGGGTTCGCACCTGGGAGATGAGTTGAAAAGCTCGTGGGACTTGGGACTTGGTAGGCACCAAAGTGGTACGGGTACCCAGCGTAGTTGGTTTCCCCTTGTCCAAAGTTACTATATAGAATATTATTTGGGTAACTTGGCTTTGTGGAACCGTAGAATTAGTGTGTGATTGTCCCTAACATTTGGTAGAGCACACTGACCATCAAATAGTCACTATTGTGCAAGGCTTGGGAGGCTTGGGTCCCCCAATACCCGGTCATGGCGTAGTTTAGGTCATACTCAGACCCTCCGAGTCCGTCATTACCATATGCGAGTCCAGTGGGTACGGGGGGTTGATTTCTGTAGACGTCCTGCTGATTTGTCAAGGCATCAGAAACGCTTGCTGTCGGATATAGACATCTGGGTCATACGGTAGTATAGGATTGTGCATCGTAGGATGTAGCCACCCTCTGGGGAAAGCCAGGAGCCATAGAATGAGACTAATGAGTCAATCTGCGATGAGCATTCGATTATCATCCGTGAAGAATGGATCCTCACAGCTCTGGAACGTGATGGGGATCCTGGGCCCGAGCTGCGAATCGGAGTCGATGGATACTGTCTGTAGGTTTGTTGTGTGTATGGTAGCATCTTGCGTCACAACGAAGACATTTTGAATCCTGATTTTATACTCTACCCATGCTTGCAATTTCTCAACCGAGTGTTTCCTTGTAGAGGTATTAGGATACGGCAATGAACGACATGTGTGTTACACGCGCTCGGGTAAAATCAAGAGGTGAATGTAGGTCCCAGCTTCTGGCGAGCTGTTACTTCGTAAAGCATGGTCGATTTTTTGCCCTTTTGGGCCAGTTCTTAGAAAGCGCCGGCATCTTGGCCGGTATGGGCAGTTATAACCCCAGGTCCCCGAATGCCTTTGAAGAGTCGGGTGAAGACGTTCTAGAGATGGTAGGACTTGAGCGCTTGAGCGCCATCCCCAGGTAGACACAATTAGTTCGTACAGTACCTACATGGACGCGCCGGGTGAAAGATGAAAGAAAAATGATAGATCGTTCATTTCCGACTAGAAATGAATCCAGTAAAAAAAAAATTATCGTCGATCCAATCTATCCCCATCTGGATCTTGATTGTTCTCACCACCCTTTCTTTAGGGGTTCTTAGGGTTGGCCGACCACCCGAGCTCCCATCTGACAACACCGGACACTACCCAGCTCCCACATCCGCTTTCATCCCAAATCACAGCGTAAGTTCATGGGTGCAGGGGGGCTTCAAGTTCCAAGTCCTATGTGCAGCTGGCAACACAGCGACGGTGACGACGTTAACTTTGAACATTCTCAAATCCTACGACAAAGCGAAACACCTTGAACCCCAAGTGGCTACGAGGAACTAGATGACTAGCGGTCGATTTCTGATAAGATACTACCATGAGAGGGTATGCACTCAATCCACCACTCAACAGTTCATAATGAGTTATACGATAGACTAGATAATCCTTGATTGTCAAATAAAGTGGAGTTAAGAGGACATCACATCGCACAACACACTTTACATGTATAACTTAGCTGATCTTGCACGTCTGTAGCCATTCGTGATGTATGTCCGTTTTACGCGTCGTCGGGAGTGGGCGGGTCCACAACTTTGTATCCCCCACTTGAGTTAACATGGGAGGTATGGTTGCAGTCAGCCAGTAGGTCGTTCTCGAGTTGTTTGACAGGCATTGGTTGCACAATCACGACGTCGTTGAGGGGCGGTAGCGCGGGATAGGGAGGTGGAGCATTGAGTGGTCAGCCGTGAGCGTGGGCATTGACAGCAAGAGAAAGATGAGGACAGAGAATCGTTTGGCAAGCGTGGCTTCAGTCGATGAGTCTTCTACGAGAAGTCCCCGCTGCGTTTTGTCACAATCTGATTCGGCAGAACTTTACGTTAAAAAATACCTTATCCTCCCACGCTACCAAACGGTTACGTCTCCCTGTCGCAACAAGTCCCATAAAAAAAAAGATCGAAGTCCTTGGCGACGCGCGATGACGCGTTGCTCCCACACTGGCAAGTAACGCTGGCTGCTAGTCTTACTAAAGACAGGAAAGATCCCCCATGAGCTTGATGGAGAATTACAACAATAAACTGGCCGTCCTGTGACCATGCTACACGACCCGACTCGGAAATAAATGGAATGGCAGTCTACAAGTCTGATGATCATCCCAGTTACATGATGTCTCAGAAGAATGCATACTGTTCCGCCAATGTGTCTATCACTAGTGGGCAGCCGTAGGTGCAACGTACTTGACGTCGGGTGAAAATACGAAGTCTGTGAAAAGTCAAACTGATTCTTAACTCGGTCATCGATCGTGCTACGTACCAACGACGGGTCATTTCAGTACCTTTCAATGGCTTACGAAGAACCCCGAGATCATAATACTGTGGTTTTATCTAGGAGCACAACGGTCATCGTACCAACAGAGAAATAAATCAGCAAAGCAAAAAGTGGGTGAGAAAAAATGTCGCGTACGCTATCTAACCACGCCCGAATTGTCGATTACGTTCGAGGAGTCCGAAGTTGTGTAGGGTAATGACGCCGAGCACATTGATGCCTTCATTCTGCTTTCATTTCAAGCGCGATCGGGGAGCGTTGGAGCCTTCGGGGAAATTAAGGTCTGGACCTCGAAGTACATGGTGGCAGCCACCGGGCAGAGGATACACGGTCTAGGTGTAGCGTCGGGTTGGCGTGTATCGACGTATCCCTCAAGTCACTTCACAGTTGCCAATTAATAGAACCAATGGGAAAGAAAATATGAAAAGTTGGCACTCTGGAGTCTGGTGACGTGCGCGCGAAAGTAAAGGACGAGAGAGTGAGGGGAACTCACGCCATGATTCTCATCGTCGAGCTCCTCGCTCCACCGATGCCACCCACCCGCGCCGCTTAGACGTGGCACCCCTCGAAGAACTGCGTGCGGGCTCCCAGTCGTCCTCCTGCGGCTTGCGCACGCATCTACGGTGTCTCCCGTTCAAGTGAGGTACATACAGTATCTCGTGTGCGAGCGTCTTGGCGGTGGCGACGGTCTCCCGGTGCGCGGGTCCAAGGTACGCAAGGAGAATGCCGAGGGTGGAGAGGCAAAAGCCACGTTGGCCGTCTGACGCCAGTTGAAAACGCAAACACCGCGATGGGAGTTGGTGAAGCGGCTGTTGGGGTGTGTGTGGTTTTTTTCACCAAGTAATGGGGGTCGAAGTTTACAACCACACTGTGATGCGTACGCTTGGCATAGTACTTAGATGCGGTGTGTGGTGAAATGCCTCCATCTCATTAAGATGTTATTGTTCGTGTTGTTGTTGAAGGTGGTGGTGGCGGCATCATCCCTGGCCGCTCTATTTAGATTTCGGAGGCTCGTTTCTCGTGTTGTTATATTTACGTCGTGAGATGCTTGTAGCGGCATATGCAATGGTACATGAATATACCGAACACACTGAACAGACGCGGGCGGTGTGGGAATAGATACAGACCACGATGTGATGGTGCATTCTGCCCTGAGTTAGAAGCACATCGATAAGTTCGTGCCAATGATTGCCGTTTGAAACGAAATGTTCCAATTTCTCCAAGTGTCGTCGAGCCCGGTTCAAGGTTCAAGAAGAGAATGTGTTGTTTATAGAATTATGATCCGCGCGGTAATGCTTGGAGTAGCGATTCCATCTAAGCGGGGAAGGTGTAATATGCGGCGATGTTGCCCCTGGTGTATACACACATGGGCTGACGATTGCGCGGAGCCCGCAATCCAAATAAAGTAGTCACGCATGAGTCGCGGCATGAGTCGCAGCGCAGTGCTAGGGGCCGACGGTTTCCTTGGGGCCAAAGATAATCGACGATAAGTGGCGGATATTACGGTGCACGAGTGGCGGTATTAAACAAAACAAAGGGCAGCCGTTAATGATAAGCCGAAGACGTCCGTCAACAGTGTTGAAGGAGCGGAGGCGGTCATGTCATGTGCATGCGAAGCCGGGGACGAAGGAGTACGGTGAATAGGGGTCTAGCGCGAGTCGCGTGACTCTCACCGAAACAGATTGAGGTGCTGATGTCCTCCTTTGTGGGTGGGTTTGATGACAACATTGCGAGGGATGACCCAAAAGAGGGAAATGTTGGTCAGTAATTAATATTAATTAATGTTCACGCTGCGTTGAATCGTTGATGATTCCTGGAAAGGACGATGCATTAATATAGAGGACACGGAGTCACAATGATACCAGCGTTACAGGCATCGGTAACGGGGCCATGAGACGGATAAAGGATAAGGTAGAAGGCCTATATAAGGAGTTGACGATGACACCGTAAGGGCATGAACAGACACAGGAGGAACGCGCCGCAATGCCAGGGACCTGCAGCTGGACGCGGCATGGATTAGACTGGCTTGAGCGACAAAAGGCATGCCGATAGGAAGCGGAAGCGATGGTGAGATGTTCAACTATGAGCGGCGGCAGTTTTCGATCGAATGGCTGCCATTGAAGCGAACGGCAGTGTAGGTGAGATAGATGATGACGAGGACAAGCGTGTGCACCACACGGTGCCTTTGATCGCTTGGATGCCATGACCAAGGATGTTCGGAGACTAGGATTAGTTGCATGTGTGACAACAGCCGCGAGAGGCGCAGTCAAAGGCGCAGTAAATTGCTCCCCAGAGGCGGACAAGGACACCGTGGGCACTGTGCCATGAAGTACAGTGCTGTTTAAAGGCTTTGGACATGTTAGCTTCCGGCTCCGCCAGACTTGCCGCCAGATGTAGTTGTATACTAAATGGATCTGCGTGTGGTCACGGTAAATGAATCCGCGCGCTTGCGACTTAAAATGGTTGGTGAATAAGGAGGTAGACCCATATTGATGTCGGTGTTGCTCGCGGAGACCGCCGCGGAGAGTGCTGCACATCGGCAAGAATCGCACCAGGGGTCGCTTATGTTTTGCCCCTGTCTTAGGGGCATAACCGTTCCCCGCGCGGGAGCGCCGGTATAAGGAGGATGAATACTGTAGGATGAATACTGTAATAGATGCCTGATCCCTAACGAGCTCAGGAGCACAATTTTGAGCACAATGGTCCATCAGGAAAACTTGAGGGTGCTTACTCCTGCCAAAACTCCTGCTTACTTTGCTTAGAATTTCCGATGCTGTAGCCAGGGCGCGAACGCTTCCACGAATGTCCTGGCCCACAGTACAAACGCAGATCAGGGCTGCCAAACACAAGGGGCGAAGGATCTGTCCACGGTGTCACGGTGATCTTGTGTTGGTCACTAACTTACTGTAGATGGGGTCCGGTCCGACGGCCCGGACTGCTCACATTCAACTCAGTTTTATCCTTAACGATGGTCCATTGACTCCATTGGGAAAACTTGAGAGTGCTTACACCTGCTTGTAACTGCAAGACAAGTAGATTTTACAATAGTCAGGGCGCATGCCAGTGAACGGCAAACGCTTTGGCGACTATCCTGAACACATCGTCACTGTGAACCTCGACGTGTGGGGCTGCAACGTGTAACTTGATCAGGCGTAAGTGGGCCTTGGCCATGCAGATCATCTGCGCTGAACTGCATCTTTAGGTGCTGGGGACTGTGTCCTTGTTACAAGTACCGTGGATCAGGGCTGCCAAACACAAGGGCGAAGGATTTGTCATTTGCCTGCCATCGCAATGGACGGCGATCTTCATTGTGTTGGTTGAACTAGTAACTACACTGCTCAAAGGTTGTTTGGTATGCTTTCCGCGAACTGGATTGCCAACCACGTTTACCACGCGGCCATGATTAAAATGAGGGCTCAGAAGGGAACGAGCGACGGGCAACTGTTGCAATTTTCATTTGTTGCGACGAGTCCGAGCTGCCCGACAGAGTAGAAATTTGAATTAATAATTGCACATGAACGCTCTGGATAAGAGTGTACGAGCCTCTTATAACGTCAGGTACAGTTCTCCCTACCACGATACGTGACAGATAGGGTCGCTCACTTGCACTGTCAGTCTCATGGGCAACCGCAACGGAGCACAGAAGTGAGGGCCTGGCCCCAGCCAGCCTAGCCTGGTCGAGCCCTACCGGGCATGAGAAGTTTACCTCGGGAGTGCATGTTAGGGACCTAAGGGGTATAACGTGGAACTGTTTCGCATCGCCGGTGAGCCGTGCGATGACGGCGATTGATTTCCTTTTTTGTCCTCAGTCCTCTGCGTCAAATATGTTTCTGTTGAACGCCCAACTTGAAAGGTAGCCGATAAAAAGCATGCAGGGTACCTGCCATCTGCACCAGCGGCAAAGAGTGAGATGGTGGCGCAAGGACTCCGATCTTAAGTGCAAGACGAGTCGACGACGAGAACAAGGTTTGCGCCATGTCGAACCGCGCCAGTGTCGTACGTAGCAAAAAGAATCATTCAGCTATCTGATCGTCGATAAACAAGGGGAGTGCCCAAAGACTACGGATAGCGGCGGCGGCGGCGGCGGCGGCGCTGGTTGGCAACCCAAGTAGCTGCCGGGTGCGGCTGTTAGGCAGTGTTAGCAGCAAATTGCTACATACGTTACTCTATGTCCCGAGGCACGAAGGGTCATCCGGTCATGTCCCGAGGGCCTGGCGACTCGGAAATTATTGGAGTCCATGTTGTCGTTCGAATGATCGATCAGAATGGAGCAAGTATGGAACACCGTTGTGCCGGCGTCAATCTCATGACGACCACGTTTAGGCAAGTTTCACATGATACAGTACGGAACGAAGGCACCAACCTATGCTACATACAACGCTGTATTTACAGTAAAGGTACATTTCAATATACACCCCCTTACAGCCTCACGGAAGTTATGATGAGATACTTTCCCGGGTCAGCGAATAGCAAAGCCTTCCAGGATTGATTATCACTGGCATGTTCCTTCTAAAAAAAGGCCAGTTGTACTTATACACGACCGTTGGTACTACCTTGGTATCTCAAGTATGTACTCACCTTTTCCGCTTGTCATTTACTTCTACTAGTCAGTTACTAGTCAGTAGTTACTTCGGCGTTAGTTACAAAGCACGAAGGGGCATAGCTTGCTTGTCTGAGCAGCTCAACGGCGGAGTCAACGCGAGGTTACTGTAATCGATCCCCCTTGCCTCCACTCGCGCTTCGCCCCATAACTTGAATCACCCCCATTCCTTAATCATCGATTTGAAATCGCGAAAACAGGGTATCCGATTTGTTTCTCAAGGCCTTCGGGAAGTTCAGGTAAAGTAGTGTTTGGAAGCAAAGGCGATAATATGGTTGGGCTCGCTTCCATTGGTACGCAAGTTGCCATTCTTTTCACTTCGAGGTTGATGATAATGATGGATGTTGGCGCTCAGTTCATTGATTCTATGATAGAACACTGTAGCGCCTTCTACAGGCGCTCATTGCGAGACGTTTGAGGCAAGACGCTGCGGCTGAGTTCTTGGCTGAGTTAAGCTGTATACAGTATAGCGAATCTCATTTGCATCGTTCCAACCTCCCAGGTTATTGGGGCGAGACGCCCGAGGATCATTCTATTGTGGAGTAATGAGTGGTGTGTTGTATGACTTGTATCCCCCTCTGCTTGCCCCTCTGTCGATTTATCCCACGCATGAGTGATATCCAAAGTAAGTTCCGCTCCAGTGGCAATGGACCAGTGCGCAACCTGTATATGCACTGTCGGGTCGCTGCCCGAGTTGAGGCAACGTTCCGAAAAGTTTATTGGACAACTACCAATCAAAAGGAGGAATCGAGTCGTTATTATGTACGCATAGAAGTCTGGTACAACTTCGGCGATGAAGTGGTCTGGCAGAGGAGTCACCTTGGAACTCACGTAGAGGGGATCCTTCTGAAAGATATAGTGGCATGAAGTTCGTCTTCCGCCGCGTAGCTAACTCAAACGTAGAGTAAACGCCATACAGGAAAGGACCCTTAGTTGTTCGGTGCTGTGTATTCCTCGAAAAGCAGTGGTGAAAAGACATTGTATGACCCGGAATCTGTTGGCTGCGAAATCTTACCCAGCGTAGTTGTTTTCACCTTGTCCGACGTTATCATATCGAACACTCAGCTTTCATGGAATAACAGAATAAGCGGATAGACATCCCTAGCCATTGTATGGAACTCACCTTGGAACTCACTGACCATCACGCATCCACTGTGATTATGCAGTTGAGACACTGAGGCTTCATCCACATCGTTGCAACGTCCGATTCCAGGTCGGGTAGATGGGTTAATCCTGCTGCTTTTCAAGCCCTCAGATATGCTTGTCATGGAGAGATGTCTGATTCATATGGTAGAGGACGGCGCATTAGCGGGATTATAGTATGGTGTTGCACTTTGGGTAAAGCCTGGAGTCATCGAGTCGTGCCAATGGCGAGTCAAACTACAATGAATGTCCGGTGTCGACAAAAAGAATGGCCCTCACTACTCTGGGGTTTCGATGGAACCTTGAAATGGAAGAGCGTGCTTGTGCAACTTTCTATATTCACTCCCTGGCAAAGGATAAGAAGTCTGTGATACGCGCTCAACACGGCACCGCTACATTTGATAGGCTTCGTGGACGCACGAAGATCGCAAAAGAGTGGGGGGACCAGGATACTGATGCGAGAGAATTGATACGCTCTACAACAAGTTGGAGGGCAGGATTGTATGCGGCAGAGTTTAGTCCGACTCTGTAAATAATGGAAAAAGTGAGGCAGTGACGGCGAAGTCGGGAGGGAGAGCTGAGTGAGCGTGAGCGCATGGTTAGCTTGCACAGGATGCACTGGAATTGAATGCAAAGGAAAGTTGGTGCGATAAAAGGATGCTGAAAACTGATGGATAAAGACGAGCGTACGGTTTCTGCATGGCAATGGCTAACCTACCAATGATTTTGAAGATCGAGGCTAGTACCATTGTCCGAGAGTGAACAGTAAGAGGAGAAAAAAAAGGTGAGGCGGTGAGGCGAGAGGGGGAAAGAAAAAGTTTGCCACGTTTTTTTCTTGCGCTAGCGACGGCGGGTGATGACGGGCTGTCGACGAAAGGCTATGTAAGAAGGAGCAAAATGCGAGTTGGACCTTTCCTAACTTGACTTCGAGCAATCCTCACCGCTTTCAAATTATCCCCACGGAGGAATCGTAACACCGTACTATCCGGTGGGTTCCACTCCCCGGCTGGTGGGCTCCCTTCGGGTGAAGGGGTTGCTGGAAGTGTGCAGGATTGTTGGTTAGAACTTGGAAGGCGACGGGACGTAGTTGGGGCTTGGGGTGTGAAAGCGTCATCTTCGCGGCCCTCGTCGTACAGAGCTAGTTGGAACTTGGAGATGCGACCCTGCGATACGTGTTCATTTCAGCGCTCCAGAATAAAACATCGCCAATGGTCTTACCTGCTTGTTCAATAGCCCATATCTTAATGCGATCGACTACGGTCATGAGCATTGCCACCACGAGATGGGTGTCGGACACGGACTCACCGAACCATACAGCGAGGTCACCAGTTTGGAATCCGACGATCGGGGAGCTCGCTTCGCCATCCTATGATACAGTAGTGCACGCGCCTGAATTTCGGCTAAGGTATAGAACCGATGTTCGGATCCGAAAGCCGATCAATTGCAGTACTGTAAGCAGATCATATTCGTGCGATTGGCTGGAACCTCAGTTACCTCACCCAGAGTCACTCTGGCGCAAGCTCTGGCGGAGGGCTGACAGACGCTAGCAGGCAAGGGGAAGGGGGAAGCGAGCGCAACACACAATATAAAATTGCCAGAAGGAACAGTCAGGAGGACTCGGAGTCTCGGACAGCGCATGCGGAGCAGATACCTGCAGTGGGTAGGGAAGCAAAAAAGGTGGGCCAAATAAAACCCGCAGATCGAAAGGCGCGATACTTGTCATGTCCGTCATGTCGATAATATACGAAAGATGGTAACCCTACATCCACCGAGAACCATTTGGGACCCTAAACTTCCCAGGACAATGAGGGCGCTTCTGTTGCTGCCAGGCCGTACCTTGATTTTGGCATCTTGCTGTTATGGTTCCACTGGGGTGGGTTGGGCAAATCCGTATGTCTTGGAAAGTCGCCGCGCTGTGACTAGTACTATGGCCACACTAACTGGATCCAACCATTACGCCCTACTCGCTGCCTGGTGAATGGCCTTATATTGCAATTGTTTGGGTCATCGAACCTGGGGGCCAATTCGGGTGGGAATAGTATTGCGAATCCTCGCTCTTTCTTTAGGACCCTCAGTCACACGCCAATTGTCCATCACGTTTGTGTCTCTCCGCAGGATTTCCGGACGCTGTACCGGGAATGGGGGCCGCAATGCGTCACGCCGCATTATGCGTGCTAGTTATTGTGCCCCAAAGTATACGCCAATGGGTCTAAAGAATGAAAAAAAATATACTTGATATCCTCATATGACCGTTTGAATCGGTTCTACCCACGGGCCACGAGCAAATAGAAAAATGTTTCAAGATCAGATACTACGACAAAACGTGTCCTTTGACCCGATTTCTTCTCACCGAGCCCGAAATTGGACTTGAAGTTAACAAACACGAGGCTTCCTCTGAGAGCGGCTTCAAGGGGTCAAGTGATAATGCAAATAAACTCACTTGCACTAGTATTCAGGCCATCGCTTTTCTGTTTGTTCAGGTCGACGATGATGAAGTGGGCAAAGTGGCTCCTCAAGTTGGACCTTGGTGTCACATATGGTACTTTTGGGGCACAAGTTGTCTTCTGGAAAATGTGACCAGTTCTGAAAAGATCATTTCAAATCTCACCACATGAAATGCACACGCGAACTTCTAGCAGGAAGACTGGATGAGGGAAGCTGTGTGACTATGTCGCTCGTCCAGTAGTGTCGGAACAAGCCGGCTCCGCTTATTCCATTGCGGGGTAACCGCGCATGATTTGATAAAGACAATTTTAGATTAGATTAATTTACTTTTGATTCAAGTGATTCGATCTTATTAGATCAATTTCTTATCTATTTATTTTCCGATCGATCTAATCTTTTACATACCAACTATCGCTGAGCAATATGTTGCCAGCTCTACACACTCGTTTTCATATGATAGTTTTATTCTTACTTTTCGTATTTAAACACACTCATTATGTCTCTATCACTTCAGAGCTTCTTATTATCTCTGAACTTACGCGCGTATCTCGCTTATCGCTTAGATCACGCGCTCTATCGGCTCTTTCCATTAGGTTATGGGCCCTGAGCTCGATTAAATCTAGAAGATCATCTAATCATATCACACACGCTCGCGCGAAGACTTCCCCACAGTTTCACTATCTCTCCCTTCCGCGCCGAGCCTCTGTTCATTGCTAATATAATCAACAACCACTTTTGATCTTCAATGTCTGCGGCACCTGCTGGCTCCGCGGGTCAGGCCGCTAATCAGAGCGTCGCACAAGGCACCGCTAATACTGCGGGTGCAACTACTACTGGGGGTACCGCTACTGGCGCCCCTACCGGATCTGGATATCCGCCTCAATTTGTCTTGTCCTTCCCCCCTGGCACTGTTATGGAAACCCTTGACGGGACCAATTGGGCCTCGTGGGCGTCGTTTACGCAGGCGCTTCTTCGCTGTAATAACGCACGTCATCACATAACCGACTCTTCTCCGCCGATTAATGATCCGATCTGGCCGATTGCCGAAGAGAAGTTGCTCGGTTATATGGAGATCTTTGTGCAGAAGAGTGTCTGGCTGACAGTCGCGGATGATAACAAGTTTCCCGCGCTGAAGGACAAATGGGACGAACTCAAACGCGTCTATGGAGGTGTAGGGGCTATGTCTACGTTCAACGCCTGGACCTCCCTGACTAGTACCAAACTGGATGAGAATACCCCTTTCCATACCCAGATCCAGAAACTTAATGACATCCGTCGCTCTCTTGAAGATAACGACATGTCAATCACCGATCTACAATATTGCTTTATATTACTCAAAGCGCTACCCGAATCCTATTCCACCGTCGCTTCCACTATCCTGGCTGCTCACGCGCCCGACAAACTTACTCCGAAGATGTTGCAAGATCGCTTCATCAACGAGGAAGGCCGGCGCACTGATCCCGCCTCGCTTAACAAGATCGCTCCGGTCCAGAAGCCGGGCGACAAATCTGACAAATCCAAGATCAAATGTTATTATTGTCAGAAGACCGGACACAAGCGCAACGTGTGCCGGAAGAAGAAGCGGGATGATGAGGAGCAGAGCGGGAAGGATAAGAAAGATAAGGATAAGGATAAGGATAAATCCGGATCCTCCGGCAAATCGGTCAATACCCATATCGTAGTACCTACTACTGCTACGATTACCGAGATAGCCGATGACGATGAAGAAATCAGGGTTTCGCTTTACTCGGCTGTGCGATCGCGCTGGATGGTCGATTCTGGGGCAACTCATCACATCACCCCGCATAGATCCGACTTCGCTACGTACAAACAGGCTCCGGGCGTCGTTAGCCTTGGTGGCCACGCCGAGATCAAGCAGATCGGTATCGGTTCGGTTATTGTCAAGCCAGCCGGTGGAGACGGAAACGTCCGAGTAACCCTCCACGGAGTCATGCACGTCCCCGAGGCACAAGCGCGTTACTTCTCCGTAAGCGCGCTTACCCGGAAGGGCGGATCGCTGACCTTCGATCGGACTGGGTTTACCATACACTTTGACAAAATCGAAGTCGCGAAGGGATACCTTGAAGGCAATCTATATTGGCTGGATGTGTCTATGGCTTCTCTCAACGCGCATCTGGCTGTCCAACCCACAGAAATCTGGCATCAGCGGATGGGACATATGTCCATTCCCGCGCTCCGGCGTTACACTTCCGCGGTCAGCGGACTATCACTCGATTCCCCATCAGATCACGATTCATCATCTCCGTGCCCCGGGTGCGAACTCGGCAAGCACACGCGACTTCCTTTTCCGGGGTCGAACAAGCGATCCGAGAAGCGATTACAGATCGTTCATAGCGATCTAGCCGGGCCACTCCAGGTCCGGTCCCTGCACGGCGCACATTACATCGCGACATTCATTGATGACTATTCCCGTCACGGAGTAGTTTATTTCCTTCGCACTAAAGATCAATGTGCGGACGCGTTCAAGAAGTTCCTGGCTTGGGCTGAGCTCCAAACCTCGGATAAGCTTCTCGCGTTGCACTCCGATCGCGGGGGGGAATACATTTCGCGCGCGTTGCAGACGCTTCTGAAAGATCGGGGGATCGAACATAAGTTAACTATGCCAGGCACACCTCAACAGAACGGAGTAGCAGAGCGTTGGAACCGCACGATCTTTGACAAAGTGCGCGCTCTAATACATCATGCAGGATTATCTGCAGGCTTTTGGGAGCAGGCGGCTGATGCTGCTGTCCATATATACAATCGGACTCCCACTCGCGTTCTGGGTTGGCGCACACCTTATGAGCTCTGGGCTAATAAAGTTCCGGATGTCTCTTATTTTCGCGTCTTCGGATGCAAGGCATATGTACATGTGCCTGAGGGTAAACGTCAGAAGCTAGATCCTAGATCGAAGCCTATGACGTTTATCGGGTATGAGACGGGTTCCAAAGGATATAGATTCTGGAATCCCGATACCCGGACGATCGTACTGTCTCGCGACGTGACATTCGACGAGCGTTCCTTTCCGGCGAAGGCGAGCAGTCCGCCGTCTGTTCCGCCAACGCGTCCTGCGGTCCTTGATGGACCGGTAATAATATCTATTAACCCTGAGAGTGCACAGCATGGCCCGCGCCTGCTAACCCTCCTGCTGGGCCCGCGCCCTCGGCGCCAGCTCCACAGACCGCACAACCAACGCTTCCACAGTCGGCTGCCCAGAAAGCTCCGGCTCCGCCACCCCCACCTCCGAACAATCCCCACACTCCTAAGACTCCCGCCAATCGTCCTCCGGAATCTCGTGGTAACACGGAATTCTACACGCCTCCTTCAGCGCCGCCTCCGGCTGATACTCCGACGCCGGACCCGCCCCCAACTCCGGAGCCCTCTCCGACTCCGGATCCGCCTCAACCTGAGCCGCAAAGCCGCAAACTTATATCCGTATCCCGCTAAGGGTACTTCGCGGCGCGCTCCTGTTTCCTCACTCCCTGGCCCTCTCCTCGGTCCTCCGGGTGGTCCGTCCAAGACTGTACCCTCGACCAGACAATTGAGAGAGAATCCGCGTCCTAACCCTAAGTACTCGGGGCCGGACAATGTAGCGGAGAAGGGCGTTGGGCAGCGGAAGCGGACTTCCGGGCAAGTAACGCATATCGCGTTATTGGCTGCTGCTGAATATCAAGATCCGCTTACTTTCAAGCAAGCGATGTCATCGGACTATGCCGATGAGTGGCGTGCCGCGTGTCAGTATGAGATCGACGCGCTTGCTAAAAATCGGACATGGGATCTTGTGGATTTGCCGACGGGCCGTAAGGCCGTCAAGTCAAAGTGGGTGTTCAAGCGCAAAGCAGATGGACGCTTTCGCGCGCGGTTGGTTGCAAAAGGGTTCACTCAAATTCAGGGTATAGATTATGATGAAACCTTCTCTCCAGTGGCCAGGTTTGAGTCCTTGCGACTACTTCTAGCGTTGGCCGCGCTATCGGATTGGGAGATCCATCAGATGGACGTCAAATCGGCGTTCCTGAACGGTCTACTGGATGAGGAAATATTTATGGAGCAGCCTTACGGTTTCATCGTGCCGGACCAATCGGACAAAGTATGCCTACTTCGAAAGGCAATCTACGGCCTCAAACAAGCATCGCGCGCTTGGAATCTACAGTTCCACTCAGTTCTTATAGATCTTGGGTTCAAGCGCACTCATTCTGATGCTGGTGTCTATCATCGCCTAGATGCGGGGGGATCCACTCTAATCATAATCCTCTACGTCGATGATATCACTATCTTAGGCGATAAGCTTGCAGATGTCAAAAATCTCAAGATTACTTTAGCCGGTCGCTACGAAATGACTGATCTAGGCGAGATCGAATCCTACCTAGGAGTTCGGATCAAACGCGACAGGTCTATCAAGCGGCTAGATATTGATCAGTCTCGCTACATCTCGGAGATCGTTGATCGCTTCGGATTAGCGGATTGTAATCCCGCGCGCACTCCTCTGCCCTCCGGGGCTGAAGCGCTTCTAGTCAAACACACTGGGCAGGCCTCTGCTGATGAAATAAAGTACTACCAGCAAATTATTGGCAGCCTTCTGTATGTTCAGATCGGGACTCGTCCTGATGTTTCCTTTGCTGTTGGGCGACTCGCGCAGTATGCCTCCAACCCCTCTTCACAGCATCTACGTCTCGCCAAATATGTGCTATCTTATCTTAAAGGCACCGCGGATCTATCTCTGCGATATGACGGCGCGCGTGGTAGTGGTCTCTTCGGCTACTCAGATTCCAGCTATGGGGATCAACCGGATGATTATCACTCAACGTCCGGTTTTGTCTACTTATTAGCCGACGCCGCGATCTCATGGTCGTCGCGGAAGCAAAAGACAGTGGCACAGAGCACTACGCACGCGGAATATATGGCAATAACCGACGCAGCAAATCAGGCCGCGTGGTATCGGAGTTTCTTCTCCGAGATCGGCTACGATGTGGAAGATCCGATCCCCTTACATGGTGATAACAAAGGCGCTGTAGATCTTGCGCTCAATCCTGTCACCGGGAGAAGATCCAAGCATATCCCTATCAAATTTCATGCGATTCGCGAATACATTGAGGATGGCTTCATCACGCTCATACGAACGCCTACCTCCGAGATGCTAGCTGATGGATTAACTAAGCCGCACTCTCATGTGCAACTTGGTGATTTCATTACTGGGTTGGGTCTTATCTGATCTAATCCAGATCGTCTTGATCACGGGGGGATGTCGGAACAAGCCGGCTCCGCTTATTCCATTGCGGGGTAACCGCGCATGATTTGATAAAGACAATTTTAGATTAGATTAATTTACTTTTGATTCAAGTGATTCGATCTTATTAGATCAATTTCTTATCTATTTATTTTCCGATCGATCTAATCTTTTACATACCAACTATCGCTGAGCAATATGTTGCCAGCTCTACACACTCGTTTTCATATGATAGTTTTATTCTTACTTTTCGTATTTAAACACACTCATTATGTCTCTATCACTTCAGAGCTTCTTATTATCTCTGAACTTACGCGCGTATCTCGCTTATCGCTTAGATCACGCGCTCTATCGGCTCTTTCCATTAAGTAGCTCATTCAAGTCACCATTACAACTCCAGCAGGAGGGAATTGATTTCAACTCACGGCGTGCCCAGCTGAGGAGAGTGATATACGTTGCATAGGCACATTGCCTCGACAGCCTTCGAACTGAGTACGCTCATTGATTCCTTTGTTCCCGTAGTTGAGCCTTTGAGGCGATGTGCATTTCCTTGTAGAACAGTAGAACTGGAAGTCGGTGATAACATGTACGGTGAAAGGCCGTTTTGGGAGTAATGAGGGTAAGTCATTGTGGTCTTGCAATGAGCTAGTCTTGGGCAAGCCCCGTATCAAACAAACGTCACATTCTGGAGAATTTTATCGACCAATCATCAACACAATCATTAACAGACAACCGAGTCAAGTCTTCCTGAGAGCTATGGTCAAGTGAATTTCATCTTGCTCCGCACGGCTAACCCAACAAGTATGGAGGCGCCATATGGGAGGGGAATCAGAGGCACCTTGATTGGCGTTCGCCCCTGAGAGGGGTGCATTCATGTTAGAACCCGGGACTTGGTTGGTATCGAAGTGGTACCCAGCGTAGTTCGTTTCGCCTTGCCCAAGGTTGCTGTATAGAATATTTAACTTTATCGGACGGTAGAATAAGTGGTTGAAGTCATACCCAGAGATCGAGCCTCCTCCATACGAGTCATTGCCATTTCCGGGTCTAGTAGGTACGGCGAGTTGGTCTCTGTAAACGTCCTGCTGAATTTTCTAGCAATCAGAAAAATGACAGAAATTCTTCCTGTCGGAAAAGAATTCGGGTCATACGGTAGTATAAGATTGTGCATCGTAGGATGGCGCCACGCTCTGGGCAAAACCCAAAGTCATAGACTCAGAGTGGAACAAATCGGACTAATGGGGAGTCAATCCACGATTATCAACTGCGAAGAACGGACCCTCACAACTCTGGGATGTGATAAGGATCCTGATCCTGAGTTTTGACTCGGAGTCGATGGATATTGTTCGTAGGTTTGTTGTGTGTACGCTCGCTGCATCTTGCGGGACCACGCACGAACTGAAGACATTTTGAGTCATGATTTATACCCTGTCCATGCTTTCGATTTATCCTAAACCAAGTGTTCAACGTTTCCGTGTAGAATTATTGGTACCGGAATGAATAATTCCTGCTGTTAATAGAATTACTGCATCTCGTTAGCTTTTGGCTAGCATGCAGCGCCGTGCGTGTTACACGCGCTCGGAAAAAAATCAAAGATGGGTGAATGTAGGTCCCCGCTTCCCAGCCTGGAGGGCTGCTATTTCGTAAAGCGCCATTTAGGGCCAGTCCTTAGGTCTCAGGAAGGCGCCAGCATGGCCAGTTACAACCGGATGGGCGCAATCATACATCCATCGATGATCGCTCTCTAATAGAAACCGTAAGGGATTGCTGTATCAAAAACACGAGGAAGAGGCATGGATCATTGACGACGATAATTGGGCGCGGCCAACGTTGTGAGGTTTTGAACGCGTCAACTTAGCCAATTTAGTTATCGGATTCTGAGTTCGGAATTGCTAAAAACTACTCAGCCAGGAGTCAGCCCGGCCTGGATCCCCTTCATGGGCCACGATAAAAGGGTTACACACACCGCGGGCCGTCTAGGAGAGCCTTTTAAGGAAGAAGAAAAAAAGGGTTTCCGTTCCCAGACTGATCGAAGTACTGATCGAGTACTACCAATGTTACTGCATTTCGGAACAAGATGAAAAATCGATGAAACCCCACAAGATGGTCACGATGCTTCATTTAAACTTAGCCGAGCCGTATGCTTCTGTTCCCTCGTTCACTGCGACCCAGCCCTAGGCCGTAGGAGTCCACGCAGCCTGAACACTATCTGGTAAAAGCTAGCCTGTGTGTAGCCACGCGACACCGCCCTTTCAAGACCTTTCTCGGCACGAATCTATGTGAATTATTGGTATAAGTGGAGCTCGCAGGTCCAGGGTGGCTTCCAAGTCCCGTGTGCGGCACAGTAACGTGTTGACTTTGGACGGATGACTAGAGGTCGATTTCTCGATGGTCAATTCGCCAAATGGGGTAAAGGAGAGACGACAAGTTACGGTAACATTATTGTAACTTAGACAAACCAAGTACCAGTGAGCCAATGTGGGAGGAAGTGATTGCGGTCAGCATGGCTTAACGCACGGATTGCATAATCGCGAGCTCGTTGCATTGCTGTGTGGAATGGTTGCGCTGAAAAGGGCTTTCGGCGCCAAGACGTGGGAAGCGGAGCATTGAGTGGTCATCCGCGAGCGTATCGGGGCGCTGATGGGCAGCGAAAGAAGGAGACGAGACCATGGACAAGTGTAGTAACGTACTCCACTTGAGGGTTCCCACTTCATTGGGTCACATTAAGCGCTCATTCATTCACAGATACACAGAAACAACTTATCTTTACGAAAATCAATTTATCATGCCTATCCCTCAGACTACGCCTGTCACTGCAAAGGTCGTCAAAAGTTAGGTATCGGATGGCTGCTTCGACATCTTCCAATGATTCACGGGGTCCATCGTAGCTTTATCCTTATGGCCTCTTCCGCCTGGGCCCCTTGCTTACTGTAAGGTCCAATAGCATCGACGAGGCGCCATGGAGGATCCAGGAGGAATCTTAACTTCATACTATCCAGTGGGTACCGGCTGATGAACTCCTTTCGGGTGTAGATAGTTGGTTAGAAGGCGAGGTAGATGCCGGGGACGCAGTTGGGGCTTGCGGTGTCAACACGCCACCTTTGAGTTCGGTATCGTAAACAACAATTGTTCCGTACGTACGTGAAACGAGGAACTGGCTACCAGAGCAAGGAGATGCCAGGATACTATGCGACCATTTCGGTGCTCCTGGACGAAACATCACCGATAGTCTTACTTGCTTGCGCAACAGCCTGTATCTTGATGCGATCGAGGTTTAGCGGTAATGAGTATTTAAAACGACGAAATGGTGTAGGACAAGCAGAGGTCTAAATGCTCGTGAGAGGCCATGGAATGATTCACGTCGTGACATGTCGGATGCTCGGCGAATGGAACACAAACGGGGCTTCCTGCAAGAAGGAGGAAGGAAAAGTTAAGTTCTTTCGCCAAGGAGCGACATCTGATCACTGGCACCCTGGCTTCCTGTCTTCCACAACACCTTCGACCCAGTAAAAGTTCCTTTGCGGAGTTGCGGAATAGATTCACTTTGATCGATTTGCACTCGTGTACATATCATGTTTCTGATACGATAACACCCTGCGCTTGCGAACTGCTGGCAGGCCAAGGAGTCCACGATTCTGATCAGGCATGGCTGCTGGGGATGTAGGCCCGGGTGGTAGCGTCTTGGGGGCTGACATGATATCTTTGCAATTACAATTGAATTTTAAATTTAGTTCGGCTGAAAAAAGCTCACATCACACATACCCAAGAGAGAGACAGGCAAACAGGAAAGACGGCATTTAGAGCACTGGGAATGAGCAGGAGGTTCCGGGTACGACGGCCCGGAACTTCCATCGTGAAACCAGATCACCATCTTGACCAAGCTAAACTTTTCAGAACTCATGACCGTATCCGAATCCCAATGTTCATTTCTTGTTTCTGGTCACACGAATTGCGGCGTGCTTCGGCGTGCCTAAAAGTCGTGACTGCAGGCTGCGCACTCTTCCACCTTCCACCCGAACTGATGGCACCTCTCATCGCACTCGCCACTGTCGCCAGGACACCCGACCTCAAGGATATTCACCGGATACTCCGAGGTGCTGAGAAAGATCGTCAACGCGAGTGTACGCGCACAAGTCGAGAACATTGAATGCATGGGCAGGCCGTAGAAAGAAAATGTGAGTGTTGCCGTGACCTCGAGACTGGCACTTTCGAGAAAACCTCTTGGAACTCCCAAAATGCCGATCAGGGCTATCAACTCGGAAACAAGGTGGCATCAGAGTCATTTGCCCGCCACCACCGGAGTTCCCCATGTCCGCATTACCGAGGGCGGCGATCTTCGAACCACTGGCATAAAAGGGAGGTGTCTTGGTTGAAACAGGAACTCAGTCAGGAAGGAGAAGGTGATAGTGCGTATCAATCCCCGATGTCCGCCACGTGACCTAGGGCTCCAGTCTGGCCTAATTCTTGGACCTAATTTAACCGGGTGCAAAACTGTCAATCCGTCAGCTTCATCAAATGTCATTGCTGTGCCCGAATTCTCGGCCAAGGTAATGGCTGCATGGGTGACTTGGGTGTTCCAATCCGAAAGCCGAGCAGTTAAAACAGATTGATTTGTGCGCTTAGCTGACTGTACCCCGTTACGATGGTACGACCTTGAGGTAAAGCACACCACGACTATACACCCATTGAGAATAACCAAAGGAACCACTCTTAGGCAGCGGCCGGGCAGCTATGACCTAACACAACGTGGTCGTCTTGGACAACAGCGGAATTGCGTTGATGGGCGCGGCCAGGGCGCCACCATACACCCGTCAGTCTATACATGTAAACCGAAGTAAAAGCATTGCCATACTTCGGCATGACTGCACAGTTACGACCTAACAACGTCACAGTTGTCATTTTCGACAACAGGCATTGCGTTGATGGGCGTTATTATGCATGCACCCATGTAAACCGCAGTGAAAGCCCCCAGATTTGGAATTGCTAATAATAAACCACTCTGTGAGGACTCAGGAGTCAGCGCTAGTCAGCCTTCATGCATCACGCACTCACATCGCCAGAGATGTACCGCAGGCTGTCTGAGGGGGAAATTTTTATTATTATTCCCAGACATTGATCACATTGATCTCCGAGTCGGAAGACGTCTAGAGATTCTGACTTGAGCCCATCCCCGGGAACTCGGTATCCTTGCATGGCTGAGGTGTGGTGTGATCTCTGTTTGACCAGCGGCTTTCCTCGTGAGCACTGCCGCCACTGCGTTACCCTCCGTCCCTGTCTCAAACGGGGTAGTTGGTTTCTAATGCCGAATACCAACAAGTGCCCACATACTTTTCCAGCCCAAATCCCAATGTAAGTAGAGCAGCTAGAGCCCATAGGTCCAGGGCGGCATCCAAGTTCTGTTTGCGGCTACACGACATAGAGCATTTACAGAACCTTGGCCGCCAGTCTTACTGTACCAAAAGAAGTGATTAGACGAGGAAATTCGATCCCCACTTGAGCTTGATGGAGACTCGCATAATAAAGCGGCCATCCGGCGGTGACTATGCCATGCCACATGTCAGCGACCCGAAATAAGCGGCACGGCAGTCTAGATCTGACATTCAATCCCAGCTACATAAGACACCGAAGAACGTATACAGTACAGTACTGTACTATCCCTAACCCACTCTTCGGACACCACCCACTTCTCGGACAGTCACACATCGTCACACCCTATATTGAAACTCAGCCTGGCCTCAAGCTCGGACGCTCCGTCACGCCCGCTCCATGTACTGTACTGCGAGAGGAATTACAGCAACACAACTATAGCAACCTCTGGTGTTAGCTATGGTACTACTGGAATGTATTGTACTTAAAATATGGCTAACATGTATTAAAATTACGATGTAACATCCTTGGTAACATCTGCAATGACTGCAATTGTTTCTTGAATGAAAAACTCGCGATTGGGGTCATTTAAATGCGAATCTTGGTTGTTTGAATGTTTTCTCGTACAGTCAAGCGTACTATGCGTGCGGCCATGTCAGTCATCGATGTCATCAGCCACTTTCTTGGCCGCTTTTGGAAGGTACTCAACTTACTTAATCACACCCCGACACGGGCAAGAGTGACAAACAGCCAACTTTCGTTTTTGTCGACACAACAGTATTATGTTTCAGAAAATACCTGGATCATGTTCAGAACTAGTACCAGATGGCGTATCTTTGATTTGGCAGTGATTGAATAAGAAATGAGCGAGATATTCGAAGTGTCCGACAAGTGGGTGGTGTCCGAAGAGTGGGTTAGGGATAGTATGGTTCCGAGTCTGTTCCGCCAATCCAGCCATCCTCGGAGATAGCCGTGGCAGACTTGACATCGGATGAGGTCACTTGAGAATTTGAAGTCTGTGAACACCCGAAGTTTGTGAAAACCTAAATTCACCCTTACAGTAACTCAGCCATCGATCATGAAGTAGTGTGTGCCAACGACGCCCCGCTTCGACACCTTCCAATCGCTCACGCAATTCGTCGGGGTCTCATTCATGTCGCCCCTTCTCCCCTCCTCCTTGGCTCCGGCAACATTGACAGGATGCCACGGAGGAATTGTAAGGACATACTATCAAACGGGATCGATTCCACAGCTCGCTTCGGGGGAGTGGGGTGCTAGATCGTTGGTTAGAGGGCGAGGAGGAGACGCCAGTGCGCAGTTGGGGGTTGTGGTGTGAGCACGCCATCTTCGCGGTACTTATCGTAAACAACAATCGTGAGCCTAGACGTGATACAAGGAAGGGGCTGGAGACGTACGGCAGTACAGGGCTAATCGCCGTAGTCGGAGATGCGACCCTCCAATACGTATCCATTTCAGCGCTCCTGGATGAGACATCGCCGGTGATTTTACTACCTGCTTTTTCAATAGCCCGTATTTCAATGCGGTCGAGTACGGCTATGAGCATCACAACATCAAGATGATGTCGGACATACGGACCTACCGAACCATACGAGGTCGTTAATATGGAATCCACTGATCAGGTATAATTCACGTCGTAACATCTCAGATGCAGACCAAATGGAGCACGAACCAAGCGGAAGCCTTCAAGAGGGTGAGAGGAGTTGAGCTGTTCGCAAACGAGCGATGGAAGATTCTCACCTTGGCCTGCACATCAGCATCGACCAAGTGGAAGTTCGTTCTCTGAGTTTCTTCCCTGAGTTTCAGAACAAAAAAGTCGCTTCTCCCTGCTTGGTCTGCTGCGCTTTTGCAAGGCCGCCTTCCTGGCCCTTCCACGCACCCCACTCTTGGGATAGGAGTTGAAGAAGCGTTCAGATCGGGCAGGGCGATGTTGGGGTAGAATCGGGGGTTGTCTCGGGGGTTATCAGTACCGGGGAGTCCCCAGTCCCTACGGCGACATCATGTGAGATGATACCTGGCAATTACGGCTGATCTTGAAACCAGTTCCGCTGAAAATGGCTCGCATCACAGACTAAAAGAGAGAGAGGTAAAGGCGAGTTGAATTACGCGGCCAATGTGAGGTGCTACCGACCGCCGCCCGTGCGTGGCGTGTATATTTCTCATCTTGCATGTCATAATTTGACCCTCCTTTCCTTGTGAGAGTTGACCGCAGGAACCGAGTGGCAAACCTTCGTGCAACTGCGGACACCACCTATCGTCAATTATTCGTCCTCTGACGGGAATACGGTTGACGGGGGGATGCGAGCGGATACGTGTAACGTGTACCAGAAGCCATTTTGTTGAGTTATTTTGCCAGTGCAACTAAACTTCAAAGTGTGAGAATGGCGACCTTCTAAAACGAAATGCCGTCTTGACCGGACTCGTATTCCTAATGAAGGGGTGACGAGAGGTTGAGAGTCAGCCAGCAGGACACAAGGGAACAGTCTGAATGACGACATTCCGGAACGGAGCGCCGACTTCATCAGACACCTATTTGACTCGTGTCCCTCAAACGAGGAAGTGATAGTGGCGGAGTGTAATCTAATAGACAATAGATGGAGAAAGACTTGTGAAAGGGGAACATGTGAAGGCATACGGTCGAAAACGAAGTTCCGTCGAAATACCGGTCCGTTGTGGTTTACCGGTGGGTAGCAGATCACTTCGGCGTTTTGGTCACCGCACAATCGCGATCCGACAGGGGAGCATTGATCGAGGGCGAGCTTTTTGACAGTGTATTACAGTGTTCCACCACTCCATGTCCCACCACCATTCCTTGTCACAATGGGCTCTAACTCTCTCAAATTAAACCTTTTCTGCCCACTGTCAGAGAGAAAGTTGTTCATATATATAGTGTCTCTTCGTATAAAAAATCCCAATTTTTTTGGCATGGGTCCTGGATGCCGACACTGTCAATCACACCTGAAATCACCAAATTAAACCATTCCCAACTTTTTGGTTGACAATTGTACCAAAATCTGGTGTGATTTAGCAAACCAAAAAAAAGGGGTGTATAGAAATAGGTCTAAGGTAACAGTATGCCAAATATCAGGGTATGAGAACGTGAACTTTGTGCTAAAACAAATCCACAACGCAGACGGCCAAATGAGCGTGACACCTGTGTGGCACATCAGGATGACTAATCCATCATTTGCTGGGTTCCGCTTGCCTATTTGGACGACAAAAGAGATCTTGGATGTGGGTGACTGGGAAAAAGTGTGCCAGCTGCTACCTTCCCAAGGTGTACTGGTAAAAAACCTCCCAAAGAAGCCTAAGCGACCACAGAAGCCGAAATTGAAAGAGATTGAAGAGGAAACAGCTGGCAATGGGCCCAATGAGGAGGAGGAGGGACTCGATGATGCGAGCTGATAAGAGCGTCACAGGGTGTCACACCTTGGGACCAGGAGTGGTTTCGCGTGACATTTGGACCGACATATCAATCAACATCGCACTCGGTGCTGCAATTCCCAATCGCTTTCAAACTTGGTATGAAGTACCCTAAGATACCCATCAATGGTTACAGTAACTTAGATTTTTCAATTAGTGCATGTGGAAACCGTAGTAGCCAATTTTTAATCTACTGGGACACGGAGTGGTGGAACACTGTACAGTAATTCTGAAAAATGTAGCACTGGCATGGCTCACTGCAATCTGTAATAGGGTGACGCGCCAGATATGCCCAAAGTAAGCCCGACAAGTTGATGATACGACACAACCGCACAAGGGCCTGCACGTGGTCATGTCATTTGGAACTGCGGAAGTATAAGCTAAACCCTTGACAAGCGTAAGAGATGTGAGGATAGAATGGCACACCATCCAGACTGCTGCGGATATTCCCGCATTAGGGTATTTCAATGCGGGCACGTCTCTTGCATGTGGCACAGTATCTAAGGCATCGAACGATCTAATTCACGAGGTAGGAGACGATGTTGCAAAATAAGATTCGCTCTTGTAAACGATCGTGTGTTGATTGACCCAAGGGGCCCGCAGGCCGCCTGCGCCAGGGGCTGCATCTTTAGATACCATGCTGTCGTATTTGAAGTGCTGCATTGCTGTCCCGGTAGTATTCAAGCCAGTATTTGTGGGAGAGTGGTACGAACGCTGATCAAGGGCGGAATAACCCATAAGCGACAAGGGGTACTCTATATTCCACCACCCACGGGTAGTCGAAGGACAGGGATTATAAGAGGGAAGTGTCAAACTTGAGAGCAGCTCCGGTCTCCAACCGCCTCCGCACGTGACTACCATGGCGGCATTCAACCAGGTGACCTCAACAGAATTTCAACGTTTCCACGTTCATCGTTCATCATCCAATGGTAGATGCAGGACGAAGGGAAAGGCAATTTCAGGACTCTCGACCATGGCAAACACTTTGACGTCAGCCTCGCATATTGCTTAGGCCTCCGATATCCCGCATCTTGTCCCGCATGGCCCACTTAGACGCTTGCCTAGACGCCACGCCACACTTCCGTGCTCCGTTGGGGTATTGGGGTAGCGAGGTCAGTGTCCTTATCACTTTACATCACGGCGGAGAGAACCGCGCCTCATAAAGTTTTCGTCGATAGATCTTATGAGCGACTCGTTGTGCTTGTTGTGGGTTCTTCTTGGGGTTCTTTGAAGTAAACAAAGATTACAATTACCGTAGATATCGGGGCTTGTGAACTGTTACCAAATGACATGACACGACTCAATGCGAAGCTATGCCCGAATTTTTGGCCAAGGTACAGCACGGGTGTCCGATCCGAAGGCCGAAAGATCAAATTAGACCAGGTTTATAGTCCCATGATTCTACTGTACATCCATCGAGAATCATCAAAGATCACCGCTTTGGGGCCTAACCTTCCCATGACAATAATCAGGCACTTCTGACAGGCGTACCTTGAATTTGCTGAAGTGGTGTCGACTTCTCGGAGTTGCTCCGGTCCTCCACCCGCACGAAGTTCCGAGTTGGTGGGTTGGGCAAGACGGCATAAACCCGCCACTTGTCATCCTGTGTGTTTTGTAAATGGCTACGTGGTGACTCATACTAGTTTCGCTGTGAAAAGTCCAGCCTTTCGAAGTGATGCCCCACGGGGGCGTGTTTATCACGCCGCTTTCAACACCCGACCTGTCGATACACTGGTCAATGCTCAAGACGAGGCCAGTATCCAGGTTTTTTATGAAGCAAGGGTCACATTCTGGAGATTTTTACGGGATAATCATCAATACAATCACTAACAGACAACGTTGTCAATTTTTTTTGAGAACTACGGTCAGGTGAAGTTCATCTTGCTCCACATGGGTAAACCAATAATCATGGAAGCGCCATACTGGAAAGGAACCTTGACTGGCGTTTACCCCTGGGAAGTGGGGTGAAAAGTTCATCGTGGGGTCCGGGACCTGGTCTGCCCCGAAGTGGTACCCAGTGTAGTTGGTTTCGCCTTGTCCAAGGTTATTGTGTGAAATACTTGGCTGTATGAAATGGTAAAATAAGTGAATAATTGTCTCTAAACGTTCGGTGGAAGACACTGACCATGGAGTTGTTGCGCAGGGGTTGAGAGGCCGGGGTCTCCCAAGACGCAGCCATGACTTGGTTGAAGTCGTTGAAGTCATACCCAGGGCCTACATATACGCCATTGCTGTATGCAGGTCCACTAGGTACGGCGGGTTGATCTCTGTAGATGCCCTGTTGATGTTTTCGAGCCGTCAGAAATGCTTTCTGTCGGAAAAGGTCATCTGGATCATACGGTAGTATAAGATTGTGTATCGTAGGGTGACTCCACCCTCTGGGAAAAGCCAGAAGTCATATAGTCGGACTAATGAGAATTGAAGCCGCGATGAGCATTCGATTGTCAACGGAGGAGAATGGATCCTCACAACTCTGGGGCGTGATGGGGATCCTGAGTCTGAATTTTGCCTCGGAGTCGGCGGATACTGTCCGTGGGTTTGTTGTGTGTATGCTGGTTGCATCTTGTGGGACACAGTGAATGAAGATATTCTGAACCGTGATTTATACTACTTGCGAGTTTCCTAATTTCCTTGTAGAGGTATTGGGGAACCGTAATGATTGGTCCCCGAGAACCGGCAGTTACTGTAATGCTGTAAATAGAATTACCACATCTCGTTAGCTTTTTGGCTGTAATGCAACGAGGTGAACGTAGGCCCCAGGGTCTGGAGGGCTGTTACTTCGTAAGGCATCATGATTGATTTAGGGCCAGCCCTTAGGAGAGCGCCGGCATGGGCGAAATCGTAACCCAATAGCTCGGGGTCCTTGGGGCTTGGAGGCTCGAGGGCCCAGCCCTGCCGCGCGGCGTTCAGGGTCTAACAGAACGTGGTGGTGTTTGATGACAGGTTCTGCGTTGATGGACGCCATTATGCATCCATTTGGTTTCTCCTTCGGTCTCTATCCATGAGAACCGGTGTGAAATCCCCCAGATTTGGTTACTGTACTTCTTAATTGCCAATAATACTATAGTAGTAATCCACTATGTCAAGAGTCAGCCTGGATCTCCCTTCGTGCATCAAGCACTCACATCGCAGGGGGCCACGACAAAAGGGTAACATGTACCGCAGGCCATCTAGGAGGAGGGCCTCGTGCGAAACGGGAGAACCCGATTTTTCCATCCAGACAATGATCTCCGAGTCGACTTTTAGAGAGTCAGGTGAAGACGATCTAGAGACTGTGCCTTGAGCCGCATCGCTGGGTGCACACCATCAGACCTTTTGAAATAATGTAGCCGAGCCGCAAACAAAGGTCTTGTCGTCGATCTAAATCTACCCTCATCTGGTGGATGTCAATTGTCCTTACCAGCACCACAGCCGCCTGTGTCCCTGACTCATTAGGGCTTGGTTCCTAAGGCCTGACGCCACCCAATGCCCTACGGCGGAATACCCAACACCTTCATAATTTTTCAGCCAGAATCCCAGTAAAAGTAGAGGCCGTGAGCACAGGGTAGCTTCCAGGACCTGCGTGCAGCACGGCAACACGTTGACTTTGGAATTCACAAAGAACCTACGACATGAGCAAAGTACCTTGAACCCTAATAAGAACAAGAGGCCTCTATAAGGAACTGGAGCGGTTGATGGTCGATTTCTGATAAGAAAACGAAGACTTCCATAAGTGCGTACGCACTCGATCCGGCCACCTCAACGGTTCGGAATAAGTTATGCACGATCCTCTGATTGTCAAATTGCGAAATGGAGTAGAGAAAACATTACATTACATTACAACACATAACTTAGCTGACCCAGTCGAGATCCTGCACGTCTGTAGCCCCTCGTGATGTGTGTCCGTTCTTACGCGACGTCGGGAGCGGGCGAATCCACAACTTAACATGGCCCACTTTAGTACCAGTGAGCAGCCAACGTGGGAGGAACGCGATTGCCGTCAGCATATCGTTCTCGAGCTGCTTCACAAGCACGGGTTGCACAATCGCAACCTCGTTGCGGGACGGCGCGGGATGATATCGCGGGAGAGGGCCTTCGCCGCCAAGAGGCAGGAGGTGGAGCGTTGAGTGGTCGGCCGTGAGCGCGTCGGGGCGCCGGCGGGCAGCCAGAGAAAGAGACGAGGACATGGAGAGGCGATGGTGGTGTGAATGTAGCTTTGGTCGGTGAAGTATTCCACTAGAGAAGTCCCACTGCGTTGGGTCACATCAGCGCCAATTCGACAGGAACTTGGAAGAAAATATCTTTTACGAGAATCAATTTATTGTCCTCTCCCACGCTACCAAAGCGATACGTCCGCCCGTCGCAGCGAAGGTCGTCAAAAGCAAGTCCAGACAAGAAAGATGAATGTCCCTGACAACGCGCAATAACGCGTTGCTCCCAGGGCGAGAAAATGTTCACCAAGTCGTCCTGGCCGCCCGTCTTAGGAGAAGTGATATTAGACGAAGAAGGTTCCCTTTGAGCCTGATGGAAACTCACGATAATAAATCGGCCGTCTGGGGACCAAGCCACACATGTCAGTGACCCGAAATAAGCAGCATAGCAATCTACAAGCCTGATGATCTGACTTTCAATCCCTGTTACAAGAGGACACAGAAGAACGCATACTGTTCCGCCAATGCGTCTATTACTCGTAGGCAGCCGTCCTCGGCGATAGCCGCAACGTATTTGACATCGGGTGAGAATACGAAGTCTGTGAAAAGTTAAACTGATGCTCAACCCGGCCCTCGATCCTGACACGTACCGACGACGCCCCGCTTCGACACCTTCCAATGGCTCACGGGATTCTTCGCAGCTTTATCCCTATCGCCTCTTCCGCCCCCTGCCTGGGCTCCAGCAGAATTGACAGGGTGCCATGGGGGAATAGTAACAAAGATACTGTCCAGCGGGTTCCACTCCCCAGCTGATGAACTCGCTTCGGGGGAGGTGGGTGCTGGGTCGTTGGTTAGAGATGCCAGGGATGCAGTTGGGGCCTGTGGTGTGAACACGCCATCTTCGCGGTCCTTATCATAAACGACAATCGTGCCGTCTGCGTGTGATACGAGGAAGAGGTTCGGAGAGGATGGTACCCATCGTACAGCAGTACAAGGCGAGTTGGAGATGCGACCCTGCGATGACGTATCCATGTCATCAATACCTGGGTAAACCCTCGCCGACAGTCTTACCTGCTTGTTCAATCGCCCGTACCTTAGTGCGATCGGGTCTACAGTCATGAGAAATTGAGAATTGACAGCGACGAGATGGTTTTAATCACAGAGACTCACCGAACCATATGAGGTCGCCAGTTTGGAATCCGATAATCAGGTCTAAATGCTCGTGAGAGGCCGTGGAATGATTTACGTCGTGACATGTCGGATGCGCAGCAAATGTAACACGAGCCAAAGATTCCTGAAAGGGGAGCGGGAGGGAATCAGCCCATTCGCGACAGAGCAAGTAGTGAGGCGCACCTTGGCCTGTACACCAGCTTCAACCCAGTAGAAGTTCTTTGCAGAGTTGTAGAACATATATGTCACCTCTCCCTGTTTTGCCTGCAGCACCTTTGCAAGACCCTCCGCAGGTTGCACTCTAGTAATGAACGTCGAAGAAGTCGCGCGTATATTATGTTTCGGACGAGATAACGCCCTGCGCTTGCCGCCTGCAGGCGGGCCAAAAAGTCCATGGTTCTGATCGGGCATGACAATCGATGTCGGTGTGGTGGTGGCATCCTGCGAGCTGCCAACATCAGGAGAGGTAACATCCTCGGGCGTATCACCGCTAGAAACGCTACCACCATCGTCCTTTGCGGCGGGGGTCGGCGCGAGGCCCTTCTCTTTCCAGAAGTCCTTGCCACCGCCTAAAAGCTGGCCGAGGCCTTGGATGGCCGGTTGCTTCGTTGCCGGGAAGCGAACGGTGATTGTTGATAGGCGCGTCGGGTACAGCGGGTGGGGAGCTGTGTGAGCGAAGGGGATTGACTTGTGGTCCTCTGTGAGGGAGTAGACGCCCTCGGGGCGACGAAGGTGAGCTCGCTCTCCATCGTCGATGGGAACACGCCACTGAGCTGGGAGCGCAGGGGACCAGTAGGGGGACCACGGAGTGGTTAACACGCTGGCTCAGCACCTTGCTCAGCACTGTCACAGCTGATCTCGGATCTTATTCCTCACTTAACCACCATGACCTTCTCCCCCATCGCCCCAGCTGTCCGTGCGGTCAGACGCCTGAGCCCCTCGACCGTGCGTGCCATGAATCCCACTTCATTTTTCATTCGTAAAACCGTTCATTGCCAAACAGTGCTCCAGATTTGGTGGCGCACGACGGTGGGAGTCGACCGGAGCGGAGCCTCCGCCGGCTGGTGGCCATCTTCCGTCCATCTCTACCTCCAAAATCCTTCGTAGCACCCGTGAGGCAGCCCTCCGTACTCCCGGTATCAAGTGGCTAGATGAAGATGGCAAGTCACCTCTACAAAATACGATCGGCGGTCGTGAGACGCGCAAAATGAATGTCTATCAGGCCGTCCGGGACGCGATGGGGTACGTTTGCCTCACTGGCTTGTCATAACCATGACTTAGCTTCCGTCAGTATTGCCCTCGCGAAGGATGATTCAGCTATCGTCTTTGGCGAGGATGTCGCATTCGGTGGAGTGTTCAGGTGTACCATGGTGAGTTATGCGCCCTTTCTCCGATACCTCATACTGACTAGCCTCCTCACTTTTGGCAGGGCTTGGCAGAAGAGTTTGGTAGGCTATGCGATCAAGCATCTGTATCTCCAACGATTCAATTCTTTTGCCAGGTCGGGAGCGTGTCTTTAATACCCCACTGTCGGAACAGGGTATTGCAGGTTTCGGAATTGGTGTGGCTTCAATGGGCCAAACAGCCATTGCAGAGATCCAATTCTCCGATTACATATTCCCTGCCTTTGACCAAGTACGCACCATATTTCATCATCTAAGTGCAACTTTTGACAATATTTCGCAGCTCGTGAACGAAGCTGCCAAGTTTAGGTATCGCAGTGGAGGGCAGTTCAACGTTGGACGCCTTACCGTGCGGACGCCAACAATGTCCGTCGGTCACGGAGGACTATATCATTCACAAAGCCCAGAGGGCTTCTTTATGGGCGCGTCGGGGCTCAAGGTGCGCATCCGTCTGCTCGAGTTTGCACAACAGGCGTAAACCGCAGACAGATCGTCATCCCTCGTTCTCCCGTCCAAGCCAAAGGACTCCTCCTCGCCTCGATACGCGACCCAAATCCAGTCATCTTCATGGAACCCAAGGTCCTCTACCGCTCCGCGATCGAGCAGGTCCCGATCGACGATTTCGAGCTTCCGCTCAGCCGCGCAGAGGTTTTGGTGCCCGGTGCAGACCTGACGCTGCTTACGTGGGGCACGCCCGTGTATCATTGCGAGACGGCCCTGTCGCTGCTCGCGGACCCGCCGCCGTCCCTCGCGCCGCTCGTGCCCGAATCGGCGCGCCGTGCGCGGATCGAGCTCATCGACTTGCGCACCGTGCTTCCCTGGGACGTCGAGACGATATTGGAGAGTGTCCAGCGCACTGGCAGGCTCGTGATTGTGCACGAGGCGAGCCGTACTGCGGGCGTGGGCGCCGAGATCGCAGCTGAGATTCAGTCCAGGGCGTTTCTTAAGCTGCACGCCCCCGTGCGTCGTGTCACCGGTTGGGAGTAAGCGTTTATCGTCATCTACTCACACGGCAGATATTGATCGTCTCTCCCTTCGCGCAGTACACCCGTTGGATTGCAGTTTGAAAAGTTCATCATACCCGACGCTATTCAAATTATGGACTCTGTCCTGGAAACATTGGCATTTTAAATCATAATAGTGTGTAATATATCATCATAACATTGCAAGGTTCCTGGGCGCAAGACAGAAATGGCAAAACTATCGCTAATGTCTCAAGAAGAGGATCGCGAAGCGAATCTGTTCATTGCTCTGATCGTTGTTTAGATAAAATGTTACGCCGATCTACATGCGGTTTCACTCCGCCTCGTGTGTGCCCTGAGTATGAAGGTGTGCCGAATTTCAATGCCGCTGAGGATGCGATGGAATTACCAACAAAAGCCGAGGCACCTTTTTAAAAATCGTACTGTATCACCTGGGGTTGATTAATTGTTATTTCCGGTTTATGGAGGAAAGAAAAAGACGACACCAGCAGGATTTGAACCTGCGCTCCCAGAGGGAAACAGATATTCGCGAGATTCGAATCTGTCGCCTTAACCACTCGGCCATAGTGTCTTGGCCTCTTCAATCTTTTTGTTTAAAAACATGTGCGAAGGTGGTTGGTCGAACGGCCTGTCGTTCTTCTGTTCCGTTCCGTTCCTCACTCAACTTGCACCATCCGTTTGGCATGAGTCACTCAACACAAACGCTGACACTGCACATATGGCCCTCAAAGTGGGATCTCCCCTCCATTGAACCCTCCTGTATTGCAGCCGCATTCTGCCTCCAGCTCGCGCTGCCAGGGCGCTTCTCAATCCAGGAATGCACTGACCCCGACGCGTCCCCCAGCGGTAGGTCAGTATCAGCAGAGGTGGTGCTACCTTATTCGTTGAAACATTTGTCGTAGGCCAGCTGCCGTATCTAACACATGGCCACCACTCTGTCGCGCCTCTGTCTTCTATCGTGAAGTATGTGGCCGCTCTGAACCCCGCGTCTGTGCCCCCCGTCGCGGAGGCTGACGCACCTGAGCCCGCGTTTTCTGCTGATGTTGATGTTCTACTCAACCCCTCCGAGCGTGCACAACGCCTCGCCTGGATTGCCCACATCGAATCAGCCCTCGGGGACCTTGTAGTACGTCGTGGTAGCCTGTTCCAACTTCCAAACTGTAGTAGTAAAATTGCCTTTCTTTCAGGCCCACGCATTCTACTCCGTTTCTGCAAACTACGCCGCCGTCATGCATCCCACCCTATCTTCCTTCTATAAATTTCCACAATCTTATTACGTGCCTCGCCGCATCCGTCAGGCGTATCAAGCCCGCTTCGAGGTTAATGGATTGTGGAATACTCCTGCGGAAGAGTCTGAGGTCGAGAAGCCGAAGCGTTTTGGCAACAAGGAGACGGAGAAGGACGATCCAAAGCAAATGTTTAAAAATGCGTTCCAGCGCGAGCGGGTGGGTTCACTCGAGTAATCCTTCAAGCACGACCAGCTTAATACAGTCTGATTATAACAGGTCTTGGAAAAGTCACGCGCAGCCTTTGATCTCTACAAAAGGCTGCTGGGTGACAAGAACTTCTTCTTCTATGATAGGTGCGCTTGATAGCAACGATGTACCCTGCGCTTGCCGGACTGAAAATATCTCTTGAAGGCCGACAACGCTAGATTTGTCATTAGCTGCGCACATACTGCTTCTCATTAACGCGCCACTCCCCGACACGTTGCTTTCGTCGCTCCTGAGTTCGTCGTACCCCACGCTCATCTCGCATGCACGACGCGTTCTCGGCGCCGCAATGCCCTCTGCGCGGGTGCTTCCACCAGAGCGATATAGACTGGGTGCGCTGCTGCCCTACCCCAGCTTCCGCGCTTGGTGGAACGAGCCGCGTGTACCCAAAAGTGAAGAGGAGAAGCGATTCGAACGTATGCGATGGCGTTGGATTGGTCTGGCCTTCGTCGGATCGATCGGTTATTGGCTCATCTGGGGGCCTAAGCTTCGCTTGGTGAAGGTCGCAGACGAAGATGGAGATGAGAGTCTGGCGATTGTTGTTGGAGGTGATTCGGTGGTCTTTGGTGCAGATGAGGAAGACGAAGACGAAGAGGAGGAAGAAGAAGATGGTGATGAAGGTGGAGACGGAGATGGCAAGGCGGAACCCTGAATCTTTAATGTCCAATGTCGGTACCTGCTTCAAAAACAGGTTCTCTGAAAGGCGTAGCTGAGGGTTGATGTGGCTACTTTGGCACCCGAAAAGGCAACCCTGTGGTTATGACCGAGTGAACGTCAGCGTCGAGGACAGAGATGGCTCCCTTTCGCTTACGACACCCCAAGGGCGTCTCGACTCTACAACTCGACCCAGAATCGGCGACAGTGCAGGATCTCCTCCAGGCCATATACGCCGTATCCGAGATCCCACCGTCTGCCCAAGATCGTGCGCATACTAGCGGCCTCGCCATGTCCATCTCATACTCACACTCGTCGTAGTCAAAGCTGGATACCCACCGAGGTCTCTCACAGCGGTCATACCCGAGCTTCCGCTCTCCAGCCTCGGCCTAGCGCCCGGCGATCAACTAATTGTCGTCCAAAAGTCTGGCTCCGCGACACCTCCAGTCGTCACGCCCGCGGCGCCCTCATCATTACCTGCGAATCCCAATCCACGCGCCCCTCCGGCCACCCGCCCTACGCCGTCATCGAACCCAAGACAGGTGGCTCCGGTGCGCTCAACAACAACAGACGATGGTCCCGATTATGTCGAGATGGATGGCAGTTATCTGATCCACCGGGTGCGCGTCGTCATCGGCTACTTACGTGCGAGGCATGCCATCTAAGGGGTATTGTATCTGCTTTTTCAGGTCGTGCCGGATGATAATTCGTGTATGTTTGCCTCTATCGCGCTCGTCTTTGAGCAAGATATGCGAAAGGCGCCCATGATCCGGCAGAGTACGTCGCCACGTGCTGATCGGGGGGATCCTGGCTTGCAACTTCTCACTCTTTGGCAGTCGTGGCAGAAGCGATTAGGAGGGACCCAGAAACCTGGACTGATGTCATCCTAGGGTACGTCCTACCGCATCTTCCGTTTCTATGCTACTCCACACATTTTGTCTTACAATTACTATTGCTTGGCTTCCCAATTCACCCGACGACAAACTTGAAGGCATCCACGCGATGAATACATCCGCACAATTCTCTCCCCGAACTCCTGGGGCGGCGCGATTGAGCTCACGATACTCGCAGCACACTACGGAACCGAGATCGCGAGCATCGACGTCGAGTCCGGGCGCATCGACCGGTTCGGCTCCAACGACGACGCTGCGGGCGCGGGCACGGGCGCAGGCGGTGGCTCGCCAGACTCGGAGAGCCGCGTGCTGCTCGTATATTCTGGAATCCACTACGACGCCGCGGTGCTTGCCCCTGCGCCGGACGCGCCACAGGAATTCTGCGCGAGCGTTGTCCCCGCGGGCGCTTCTGTGGAGGGCGGGCGCGTAGTCGAGGCACTGCGTGCGCTTGCGGCGAAGCTGCGCGCGAAACGCGCGTACACGAACACTGCGACTTTTGATTTGAAGTGCGAAGTGCGTGTTCAGTCCTTTGCTTTGCTGTTTGCGTTGAGGGACGTTGATGCATGGACGTGTATTGTATTTTCCTAGGTGTGTGGGCAGGGACTTAAGGGCGAGAAGGAGGCGCGCGCGCACGCGTCCGAGACAGGGCATGTCAAGTTTGGCGAATACTGAAATAGGATATCTTCTATACCAACAGTGCTATGTATCCTCTATATCGATTGTCGTACTAACACCGGATGTTACTTTGATCAACCAATGCACACTCAGCGCGCGAAGGATGATAACTCACTCGTGTCAAAGCTGCGCTTCATATGAAACGGCCTTCCCGCTCAATCTCTCCCTTACCACGTCCACCTCCGTGAAATCCTCGTTGGTCCGCGCCCCTGGGCCTATCCATCTATATGCGTTCTTACTGACAAATTCGTCAAATGACCATAGCTCCTTCTCCAGTCCGCTGTCCTCCTCACCCCAGACATACGTCTGAGCTGGGATGGGATGCGCCAACTCACTGGCCGACGGGAGCGGTGGAAGGGCAGCCGGGATGAGGCAGCCCTCTACCGTGGTTTCGGTAGAAGAGGAAGTGACCACGGCGTCCGATGGAATGGCCGTCAATCGGCCCAGTGGATGCACGTTCACCTCCCGACGAACGTATTGCTATCAACCCCACCAGACATTGAAGGAAATGAGAAAGTTAGTCCTGATAAAAGAATAAGTGTAGAGAGCTTAGATACGCACATCTCCCTCGAACACGTCGAGGAATATGATGTCCATCGCCGTAAAGCCCGTGACTAGCGTGCCGCGGATGCTGTTCTCCTCCGGAGTGAGCTCGCGTCCGAGCAGCGTCTTGCTCCGCTCGCACGGCAGGATAGCAGGGTAATCCGCGAACTGAGTGGAGCACGTTAATATGCGTGAGCTAAGAATGCCAGGTGCGGGGGTGCTGCTGCCCAGCGGCCACATTACGGCTCGGTGGACAAGGGAAACGTACTTTTACTTTGTGTCGCGTGTAATCCTATCCATCGGATGAATCAGCAGCCATACCCGGTGCATGCCGTTGAGCGGGGAGGGACAGACCATTAGGATTGCGGGGCAGATCTGCAGGTGGCTGGCATCATTGTGCAGGACCCTCTTTAGGATCTTGGGATGCATCAGGGTTCCGTAGAAGAACGCAGAGGCCATGATGTTAGTAGGGGCAGTGGGAGAAAGCCCTGTAAAAGCGCAGATATCCACCACTCCCTGGCTCTCTACTCTATGGCGGTAGTGGCGGGGTGAGTCACAACCAGGGACGACGATAGTATGTCTTTTATCTTATCAAGATGTTGATCAAAACAGGTCGCCGCATTTGTTTGTTAGGCATGTGAGCTCGGCGCAGTAACGTTCAACACCCGTACATGCCATCCTCCTCTCCCAAGCTAACCAACGGAGATTTGTACAGTGTAAATAAAGTGAAAAAAAAAATGTAGGAGTAGCCGCAACAACCAGCGTGCACTAAACTAAACATTCTCCTACCGAGTCAGGTTCCCAACACTACTGCGACATACTCACTCTTTTCTCACTCTTTTCTCCCGAGTCCCTACCGACCTCTGCAATCAGCACCTACATAATCGTACAATACAAAAGCATGATTCAAGTTCACCCTTTCAAGTTATATGCTGCTCCGAGTCGTCCTCAGCTGGGATGTCCGTGAATTCATCCCTCTCGATACTTGGGTCCCACAAGCTTGCGATGCAGCAGATTACGAGGATGATGACAATCCCGGAGGTAGCCCCCATGAAGACCCGAATCTTCGTCGTCGCGTTCTGGAAGGAGAACAGTAACAGGGCGATAAAGAACACAAAGACGCTGAACAAATCAATCGTCGTCACTATCTGTAGAACGTATAGACAGGGATAACAACGCACGACCACATCAGCAGAGCATACGTTAGGCTGAATATGACGGCCAAGGGCTCTAAGTAAAAGAAGGGCTTCGTCATGCTATCTAAGTAATCGCACTAAAAGCCGATCAGCAATGGAGCACTAAATGTGAAAGAACCAGCGCACTGCCGTTCTAGGGTCTTTCGTTGCCATCGTGCGATTGCGGCGGATTACCAACAGACCGGTAATGATACTTCCGATGCTAAACACCAATGACATGGAACTCGCAATCTGAGCAGGAGAAGCTTTGATCCATCCTCCGCTGGATGGGACGACAATGACACCTTGAATGGCAAGAAAACTGACATTTGCGGTGAGCATCACAGTTGACTATCAATTTTGTGACGTTAAAATAGTGCTTCTTTTGAGTTTTAAGAAAATTGAAGGACGACTTACATATAGAACGAAATCCATCCATTCAGAGACCAGCTTTAGCATAAGATTCCTCCAAACCTCTTCAATAACTATATCGTCACACCACACTTCTTTCAGTTCCCGCAAGTAAGCATCCGGGATGAAAAACAAGATCACGCATAGCAGTCGAAAAGGTTTGGTACGCTTGTGACCTTCGTCCTCATAAATAGTCTTGCACCTATCCAGACGAGATGTTTTTTGTCCGTAAAAGTGTACAAACCTCCCCCGGACTGAAATACAAACGATCAGAGGAAGGAATAGCGTCAAGGGGGAAGCATACGGAAAATAGAGAGTAATCGAGCTGGGGTGGATGACGTTGAGTATTTCAATGTTTCTGGATCGAGCTGTCTCTTCCTTACCTACTGAGTATATTGTGTGAAGATTTTCAGGACCAATGTCTGCAACGAATCATCATCACGATTCACGAGTCTAAGAACCGCGGTAATGGAAGTACCTTTGGTTTTGTTTATGATGTCACACATCGTCTGCATATCAGCCACGCTGTATGGTGCAATCGAGACTTTAGAAGTCAACGAATCTATGAGTCATCAGCTGACCAGAACAGTGGAAGAAACAGACGGATCACCAATACTGCTACTCAGGAGAATTCCCCTTAGCACTTCAGACGCGCCATTAGGGAAGTTGCGCCCTCTGTAGCCAATAGGATATAGTGACCAGTGTACCCTTCAGTTGGTGGGTAGATATAGTCAATGCTGATACAGGCATGAAATATAACCAAGCCCCACCAGTAAAGTGCTTCCAGGAGAATTTCTTTATATAGAATCAGTGAGATAAGCAGGTGTGTTGAACGAAAAATCACTTGCTAACATGACCAGGTTCCTTAACACCTGGAATACCCAACAGATATCTCATGTCATACCCATCCACCCAGAACAAGGTTCTGGTGTTGTGATCAACAAAATAATATTGCCCAATTCTTTTCTTTTCTATCTCAATGATATCCAATACAAGATCATAGTTGGCAGTAGGGAAGGGTATCCCGCTGTATTGCAGTCTTGTCGCAAGCACTTCAACAAGCTTGTGGACTTCTTCCCTTAAAAGGGGGTCATACATGTACACATCGGTGAAAATTTTCTATAGAATTTGATTTTGGACACGGGCTGCCGGAAGAGAGAACAACATACCGTTGTCTCATGATAGAAATAAAGTGCACCTTCAGGGTGGGTAATAGGAGTCCAATCGCCCGAATTGGGAAATAAATTTGAGCTACCAAGAGAGGACTCTATGAGCCTTCAAGATATTAAGTCATGGGTGGGAATGCGTTACTGGGGTAGATCAACCTCCATTGGCTGTAACCGAAACTCGCTGTCTGCCCTTGGCCTAAGTGAATGTCACAATGAAAGCTACTGACCAGTATCCTGGACAGTACTTACACGTCACCTTTCTTCAAATAGCGGGACACCTGATCGGAGTGCATTGGTATCACCCGGGTAGGTCGGCATGGGGAATTTGATGCATTCGTCGTCAAGGTTTGTGTTGATATGTAGGGGAAGAAAAGCTCTGGAAACGTAAATGGCGGTCTAGGGGGTGCTTGGATCGACTGTAAAGTCATGGAATCCTGAAAACTCCCCGTTCTTTGATGAGCGTCTGTATGTGCCCCATACATCAAAGGGTTGTGCCCTCTCGAATGCGACGAGACCACTCTTGGGTTCATGGACTCGGTCGATGGGAACTGGTGGCGTGTAGGGAGACTTGGGTCACTTGGCATCCGGCCGTGTATGGGAAGTCGGGGACTTTCTGCTCGTAATGAACTAGACAATATACGGGGACTGCCTGAAGGAAATGGAGCGGCCGAGAGCCTTGGAGAGCCTTGCAGCGACGGTGCATAGGAGAATGAAAGAGAATGCGGCACACTGGGGGCACTGGGCCGGATAACGACTTCCAGTGGGATGGACTGCTCAGCGTTGCTTGATCCCGATATTGAAAGCCGGCTCGGCCCTGCTACTCCCCCAGTATCCCGGCTAGCGCAAACTACCACGCACTCTTTACGCTTCCGCAACGTTCCCAAGGAAGATGGCTCTCCGTTGGCCCCTTTCGTCTTCATTTCGTCACTGAAGTTAGTTTGGAAGTACCATGACCAGACCTTCCTTAAACTGCGTAAGATGCGCGGCCAGAGAAGCAGGGAACGCAAGATGAGGGCTTTGAGATTGGGTCTCAGGGTAATTGATCGCATGCTCCGGAGAGAAGCGAGTAGGGCAAACTTGGCGAAGGAAACCATACTGTTTTTCAAGAGCGGAAGGGAACGCGGGAAAAACAAACAAAAGCAATACCAAAATCAGAGACGCTGAGCGACAACTCGAGCGCGTCACGAGTGAATGATAGACGCCTGTCAAGTAACGTTCAGTCAAGCCAGCCTTGCATCCACCCCTAGCTCTACGCCGTTTACTTCCTTCTCTCGAATTGGAGGGTAGGGGTGTCCAAATCGCGCATCGTCTCGGCAAAACGAGAGACAGTGAGTCAGACATATCTCATTGTTGGGACGGTTTGCCAATGCCGGGCGATAGATGAGATGAAATGCAACCACCGGTCCGTACCGGTCCACCGAACCTATCACTTCACGTGGCTATCTATCTTCGCCCATCTCAGACTTGCTTGTCGTTCAGGATACAAATGGAGTGGATCAACCTAATGATTTTTCCGCCACATCTTCCTTGGCCGCTGTGAACAGGATTCGTGACAAAGAAGACAGGACATTGAGGCCAGGTTCGCCCTGTACGATCCGAAGGTACGGGCCCGGGTAGGAGTTGTGGCTACACTGTTAGTGGCGGTCTGAACGTCTTGTTCTGGCGTAGGTATTATGATGTGAGTAAACTCAATGGGATTTGGACTCTCGAAAAGATCTGAACCCCGAATTGGCGCCCCACAAAAGACGGATTCGAGAACCAAATCGGGCTCACGGACAACAATCGCGGAGATACGCCGGATTTGAAGTTGGATCTGCCGCCCACTCCTTGCCCACTCCTGGGCCCCATTTCAAGTTTGCTTTCCGGGAATCTGGTTGAGGAATGGCGATACGTGTGTCTTAGGATAGTCATGGACCAGATGGTTATAGTTCTGCCACTCCTGGAGTGGGCTTTCGCGGATAACATCCCTCTCATACAGGGGTTGGCACGGCGCGCGCTGCTTTTTCAGAGGGTAAGAGAGACCCTGTTGTGACAATGGCCGAGGAAACAATCGCATTGCCTGCTCTGACCCAACGGTCAATTGGTCAACTCCGGAACAGTGGAGACAGCGGCGCACACCAGAGATGGCTCGGATCGCCACTGGGCATTTGGTCCGAGTCAAAGCACGTGTTCCGCTATGATATAATATCTTCCATACAAGTTGTACATTCCCCTACCAAGTCAGAGTCACCGCGCCACTGCAATACATTCAATCTTTCCCCCAAAAACTAAGATCAGCACCTACATTATTGTACAGTCCCTTCAACAACAACCCAATTCAGCTGTTCGAGTTATAAGCCCGGAGCCCCTCATCCACAGGTAGGACGTCTATGAGTTTATCACTCTCCGAGTCACTAATACTCGAGTCCCAGGAATTTATAATGCACCAGGTTATGAGGATGGTGACAATCCCAGAGGCGGCTCCCAAGGAGACCCGAATATCCGTCTTCATGTCCTGGAAGGAGAACAGTAACAAAGCGACAAAGAACACACAGACGCTGAACAAATTTGTCATGTCACTATCCGGAGAACGTGAACCAGGGATATGACGACGCACGACCACATCAATAGAGCATAAGTTAGGCTGAATATGGTGGCCAAGGGCTCCAGGTGAAAGAAGGGCTTCGCCATGCCCTCCAGGTAGTCGCACTAGAAGCCGATTAACAAGGAAGCGCTTGGTGTGAAAGGAACAGCGCACTGCCGCTCCAGGGTCTTGCATTGCCATTGTGCGATTGCGGCGGATTAGCAGCAGACCAGTGATGATACTTCCGATGCTGAACACCAATGACATGGAGCTTGCAATCTGAGAAGGAGAAGCTTTGATCCATCCTCCGTCTGATGGAACGACAACGACGCCTTGAATGGCAAGAAACCCGACATTTGCAGCAAGCATCACAGTTGACTGTCAATTTCGTGAGGTCAAAGTCGCGCTCCGTTTGAATTTCAAGAAAAGAGAAGCAAAACTTACATATAGAACAAACTCCATCCATTCGGAAACCAGTCTCTGCATGGAATTCCTCCAAACCTCTTCGATGACCAGCTCATCCGCCCACATTTTTTTCAGTTCCCGCAAATGAACATCCGGGGTGAAGAACAAGATCACGGATAACAGTCGAAAAGGTATCGTGCGCTTGTGACTACCATCCTTGTAGATGCTCTTGTACCTATCCAGACGAGATGTTTTTTGCCCGTGAAAGTGTACAAACCTCCACCGGACTGAAATGAAAACAATCACAAGTGGGAATAGTTTCGAGGGGGAGGAGCATACCGCAAATAGAAAGTAATCGAGCTAGGGAGAGTGGTATTGAGTAATTCAGCACTTCTGGATTGAGTTGTCTCTTCATTACCTACTGAGAATATCGTGTGAGAATTTTCTGGACCAAGGTCTACAATGAATCAATGTCACAAGTCATACGAACCGCGGAAACGGAAATACCTTTGATTTTGTTTATTATGTCACTCATCGTCTGCATATCAGCCACGCTGTATGGCGCAGTCGAGACTTTGGAGGTCAACGAATCTATGCGTCGTCAGATTATCAGACCAGTGGAAGAAACGGAGTGATCACCAATACTGCTACTCAATAGAACACCGAGTAGTTCTTTAGGTGCATCAGGAGGGAAGTTGCGCCCTTCGTAGCCAACAGGATATAGTGACCAGTGTACCCTTCAATTGTGGGTAGAGATTGTTAATGTTGATATGGGCATAAAATATAACCCCCACCAGTAAAGCGCTTCCAAAAGAGTTTCTTGATTAAATAGAATTAGCGGGATGAGCGGCAGTGTTGGATGAATAACTACTTGCTAATGTGACCAGGTTCCTTTACACCACGTACACCACTCAACAAATACCTCATATCATAGAGGTCCAGCCAGAACATGGTCCTGGTATCGTGATCAACAAAATAGTATTGCCTGTGGGTCGTCCCGTCCTCTGTCTTGATGATATCCAAGACAAGATCATAATTGGCTGTAGGAAAAGATATCCCGCTGTATTGTAGTCTTGTCGCAAGCACTTCAACCGACTTGCAAACCTCCTCCCTTAAAATCGGGTCGTACATATACACATCGGTGAAAATCTTCTATAGAGCTTGATATCAGATACAGTGTATCGGAAAAGAGAATAACTTGCCATTCTTTCATGATAGAAATAAAGGGCGCCTTCAGGATGGGTAACGGGTTTCCAATGGCCCGAATCGCGAAATTGATCTGAGCTATCAAAAGAGGACCATGAGCTTTCAAGGTATTTCGTCCTGGGGTGGGAATGTATTACTGGGGTAGTTTAACCTTCATCGGCTGTAACTTAAACTCGCTCTCTTCCGTTGTCCTGGGTGAATGTCACAACAGAAGCTACCGGCCAGCATACAGCACTTACACGTCACCTTTCTTCACATAGCGGGACACCTGATCGGAGTGCATCGGTCTCACCAGTGGCGTACCCGGTCGGGACGAGGAATTTGGTGCATTCGTCGTCGAAATTTGTGCTGACATGCGGGAGGTCCCGGAGGTGGATGGATCTGGATCCATAAATGGCGGCCAATTGGATGCTCGGGACGACTGTGAAGTCACGGAACCATGAGAACTCACCCTGCTTTGGTGAGCGCCTGGATTCACCCAGTGCATCGAAGGGCCATGTTCTCTCGGATGCAAAGAGACTTCTGAAGGGTTCATGGACTCGGTAGATGAGAACTGGTGGTGTGTTGAAAGACTTGGCGTCCGACCGTGTACGGGGGAAAGTTGGGGACTTTCCGCCTGTAATGAACTAGCCAATGTATAAGGGCCGCCTAAAAGAAGCGGGAGGGCCGAGAGTTTTGAAGAGCCTTGCGGCGACGGCACATGGGAAGATGAAAGAGAATGCGGCATACTGGAGGTCCGCCGGATAATGTCATTCGTCGTCAATTTGCGGGAGGTGGAAGGCTCTGGGAAGGTAAATTGGGGAGTTTGGGTTGGCTGTGAAGTCAAGGGATCCTGAATACGCTCCTTGCTGTCTTGAGCGCCTATATGTCCCCCGGACATCGAAGGACATGTCCTCCCAAATCCGAAGTGACCTTCGATGAGTTCACGAACTCGTAAGATGTGTGCTGGTGGCTTGTGGGAAAACTTTGCGTCAGGCCTTCTAGGGAGGGAAGTCGGGGACGAGAAGTACTGTGCATGCTTTCTGTAGTCTCTGGTGATGCCGACCTAGAAGGTGGCTCAACCCCAATAACGACCCCGGAGGCAGAGTCTCCGGGAGAAGAACCCTGCGAATCCTGGGCCATAGTCAGAGGTGTTGGGATGTCGAAATTGGGGCTCGTCGGTGTATTAGGACTAGAGAAATGGGGGCGGAATGGGGATGGAGAACGAGAACGATCACGTGGAGGAAGCTGCATAGAGACCCCGGAGGTGGAGTCCTCAGGATGACCCTGCGAATCCTGGGTCACAGTCCGAAGTATTGAGCGGTCGGGATCGGGTCCCGTCGGCGTATTGGGTCTAGAGGAATGGTGACGGAATATGGATGAGGGACGAGAACGAATTCGTGGAGACGCCCCTCCAGTGAATTGTCTCGCGGTCGCACGAGAATGAGTCCAACTGACCGGAGTGTGCGATCGATAGTACACAGAACCACGCGAATCTTCTGTCCGCAATAAACGAGCTGAAGTATGAGGGCTGCTTGGTGGCGGCGACGGTGCACGGGAGGATGAAAGAGAATGCGGCACACTGGAGGGCCGAATACCATCTTCAAGTGGGATGGACTGCTCTGAGTTGCGAGATCCCAATATTGAGCGTCGGCTCGGCTTGCCCGCTCCTCCAAAATCGCTAGCACAAACTACCACGCACTCTTCGCGCTTCCCAATCGTTTCCGGGGAAGACGGCCCTCCGGTGTCCCCCTTCGTCTTCTTTTCATCTCTGGGGCTGGTTTGAAAGTACCATGACCAGACCTTCCTTAAACTGCGTAAGATACGGGGCCAGAGGAGCACGCAACGCAAGATGAAGGCCTTGAGATCGCGTCCCAAGCTAATTGAACCTACGCTTCGGAGAAAAGCGAATAGGGCCAGCTTAGCGGAGGAAACCATATTGCACGAGCGGAAAGGAACTTCCCAGGTAAGAGGCTGAGGCGTCAAAAACAAACAAAAGCAACACCCAAATCGGAAACACTGAGCGACGTCTCACTGACAAGTGCACGCGTGTCACGAGTGAATGATAGACGCCTGTCAAGTAACGTTCAGGGGAGCCTGTGCGTCAGACAGGACGACCAGCTTGCATCTACCCTAGCTCTCCGTTTCCTTCCTTCGCTCGAATTGGAGGGTAGTAATCGACTGTGATTCCAACATCTGCTACGGTAGACGCGAAGCTTCTTTCCAAGCCAAGTAGAATTTTGCCTCTCAGCGCGGACTTTGAATTACAAAATCGCGCATTGACTCCGACCTCCCCGAACGCCGTCAGAACAAATCTCATCGTAGAGACGAGTTGCGCGACCGATTGAGCGAAATCACAGGATAACCCCATCCTGTCAGGTGAATCGCTAGAGTTCCAGTGAGTTTTAACCACTAAGCCCACATATCAATCTCATTTGCTTGACAATCATGATGCTCGCTTGATTATTCCGATAGAAGAGGACGCGGGACCTGTTTTGCTGAGGGATGACACCAGTGCTGATCAGTAAGACAAGTAAGCACGTAAATTAGGAGACCGAAGCGGAATGAAAGCAATTACCAACTGTTACTCCCCACCGATATCTGATCAGACTGCTTCATGATTGCAGACTCTCTTGCTTTGGCGACTTTCCCTACGTGCCATGCTTATTGTTCATGCTGCATATAAAGAGAACACGAACCTCAACGATTGTCCCGCCATGAACAGATACATCTTGGCCATCAATCTGAACGACTTCGTGATATCAAGAATCTGCTTTGACATCGGGGCTGGGGCTTGACTTGTATGATCCGAAGGCGGCGGCGCCCGGTAGGAAATTGTGATTCCGCTGTCTGGCCTAGGTAATCTGATGCGAGTCAAGTTACCGTGGCGGACCTGACGCGGGCATATCGCTCACATAACAACACTGGCAGGACCGTCCCAATTTGCACTCACAAAAGACGGAATCCGAGAATTTGACTAGGCTCACGGACGTTGCAAGGATAGAGCACCTCGCCTCAAGCAGGACAACTCAAGCTTGTTCGGCATCTCCAAGGTGACCACCCCCGATTTTGCAGTGTCGAGTGACTCTGTGTCTTAATTGGTGACGGCTCGTCTATCAGGTATTTTCCCAGGCCCCCGACGTAAGTATAGAGTTGGTATCGAGTCCTGTTTGCTCGCCACAGTAGGATGCTCGCCCTTGCTCAGAGGAAACGAACAGGGACGACAAGATCCAGGGAGCATGTATGTTACCGTGTTTTATATTTCTTCCACCTTCAGTAACACAACTGGCAGTTGCGATGACGACAGCGCGTTTCTTTTTATCTTACAGTATCAGAAAACGTTGATCGATGGTAGGAGGAAACTGTTTAGTGTGCTGCCACTGCGCATTAGTGAGCTCAACATCCGTCTCTTCCAAGACGCCAGCGTGGCATGGTCAGGACTCGGAGCCACTTGGCCATCGGCGGTGGCCACTCGGTTAACACAGCGAGTAGTCATATCGCCGCTGACATTTGGTCGAAGTCAAAGTACACGTTCCGCTATGATATTACATCAATTATACCACTCCCGTCTTTCGTACAAGCTAAACATTCCCCTATTGAGTCAGGGTCGCGGCGGTACTACGTCATACTCAGTCTTTTTCCCCAACACCGCGATCAGCACATAAGTTATCGTACAGTTTCTCCTACCAAAACACAATTCGGCCTTTTAAGCTTTCGAGTTTTATGCTGCTTCGTCCTGATGTAGGATGTCTTTGAGTTCATCCCTCTCCGAGTCATCAATACCTGAGTCCCAGGAATTTACGACGCAACAGATTATAAGGAAGACGACAATCCCAGAGGCAACCCCCACTGAGACCCGAATCTCCGTCGTCGTGTTATGGGTGGTGAACAGTAACAGGGCGACAAAGAACAAAAAGACGCTCGGAAAATCAGTCATCGTCATTATCTGGAGAACGTGAAACCAGGAATTTGACGACGCACGACCACATCAGCAGAGCATACGTTAGGCTGAATATGATGGCCAAGGGCTCTAGGTAAAAGATGTCGCTCAGCATATTATGCAGGTAATCGCACTAGAAGCCAATCAGCAAGGAAACACTTAATGTAAAAGGACCAGCGCACTGCAGTTCTAGGGTCTTGCGCTGCCATTGTGCGATTGCGGCGTACCAGAAGCAGACCAGTAATGATACTTCCGATGCTAAACACCAATGAAATGGAGCTTGCAACCTGAGTAGAAGCTATCATCCATTCCTTTGATGGGATGACGACGACGCCTGGAATGGCAAGAAACCCGACATTTACCGCGAGCATCACAGTTGACTGTCGATTTCGTAAGGTCAAAATAGTGAAACTCAAGAAGAGAAACAAAACTCACATATAAAACAAACTCTATCCATTCAGAAATCAGCTTTTGCATGAAATTCCTCCAAACCTCTTCGATAACTATATCGTCGGCCCACACGTTTTTCAGTTCCCGCAAATGAACATCCGGGGTGAAGAACAAAATCACGGATAGCAGTCGAAAAAGTATCGTACGCTTGTGACCACCATCCTCGTAAATGCTCTTGTGCCTATTCTGACGAGAAACTTTTGTCCGTGGAAGTGTACAAACCTCCAATGCGCTGAAATGCAAACGATCGGAGCGAGAGTAATGGTGTCGATGACTCGAGGGGGCGATGCATACCGCAATAGGAAAGCAATCGAGCTAGGGTGAATGGTGTTGAGTATTTCAGCATTTCTGGATCGAGTTGTCTCTTTATTACCTACTGAGAATATTATGTGAGGATTCTCTGGACCGAGGTCTGCGATGGATCATTGTCACAGGTCCTTAGAACCGAGGAAATGGGAGTACGTTTGGTTTTGTCAATAATGTCACACATCGTCTGCATATCAGCCACGCTGTACGGTGCAGTCGAGAGTTTGGAGGTCAATGAATCTACGATTTGTCAGCTTATTAAAACAGTGAAAGAACTGACTGATCACCAATGCCGTTACTCAATAGAACACCGAGTAGCTCTTTAGATGCATCAGTGGGGAATTTGCGCCCTCTGTAACCAATTGGATATAGTGACCAGTGTAACCTTCGGTAAGTTCGGTTGGTGAGTAGATAGTACTAGATACTATCAAACGGGTATAAGCCTCACCAGTACAGCGCTTCCAAACGAGATTCTTGATTGGATGAGATTAGATTAGTAAGATGAGTGGTTGCGTTGAACGGAAAACCGCTTGCAGCTTGCTAATATGACCAGGTTCTTTTACGCCAAGTACTTCATTCAACAGAGATCCCATCTCATAGTGGTGCGGCCAAAACAAGGTCCTGTTATTGTGATCAACAAAATAGTATTGCCGGATTGTCTTGTCCTCTGTCTCAACAATATCTAAGACAAGATCATAGTTGTCTGTGGGGAAGGGTCTCCCGCAGCATTCGGTTATTGTTGTAATCGCTTTAACAATCTTGTCAATTTCTTCCCTTGAATTGGCATCGTACATATACACGTCGGTGAAAATCCTCCGTAGAATTTGTTGTCAGACACAGTCTAGTACTGGAAGAGAGAACTCGCCATTCTTTCATGATAAAAGTAAAGTGCGCCTCCCGGGTGGGTGACGGGAATCCAACCACCAGAATCGTCAAATACATGTGAGCTATCAAGATAGGACTCCATGAGATTTCAAGATATTAGGTCCTGGGGTGGAATTATGTTACGGTAGATCAACCTCCATCGGCAGTAACCGATACTTGCTCTCTTTTATTGGCCTGAGTGAACGTCACGATAGAATCTACTGGCCAGTATCACAGACAGTACTTACACGTCACCTTTCTTCACATAGCGGGACACTTGATCGGAGTGCATCGGTCTCACCACCGGCGGCCGGATACCCGGTCGGGATAAAGAATATGCACTCGTCGTCGGGATCTGCGTTGATATGTGCGAGACTGAAGGCTCTGGAATCATAAATGGCGGTCTAAAAGGAGCTTGGAATGACTGTGAAGTTATGGGATCCTGAGTACTCCCCTGCTTTGATGAGCGCTTATACATACGCCAGATATCGAAAAGCTATATCCTCTCGAATGCAAAGAGGCCGCTGATGAGTCCACAGACCCCGTGGATGGGAACTGTGGGGTGGGGAAACTTTGCCTACGGTCGTCTATGGGGAGAACTCGGGGATGAGAAGTACTGTACATGCTTTCTGTATCCCGAGCCTCTAGTGTTGGCGACCTAGAAGGTCGCTCAACCCGAATGGGGTACTCAGGGGTAGAGTCTTCAGGGGAACCCTGCGAATGCTGGGTCATGTCCAGACGTGTTGGGATCTCGACGTCGGATCTCGTCGGTGTGTTAGGTCTAGAGAGAAGGCGACGGAGCGGGGATGGGGATGGGGAACGAGAAGGACCCCGTGAAGACGCCCTGGTGAACCGACTCCCAGTTGCACGGGGATGGGTCCAACTGACTGGCTGGATGAACAACTCCATAGCGCCATGCGGACTTTCTGCCCGTAATGAACTTGCCGAAGTACGAGGGCTTTCTGAGCGGAGCCGAGTGCCCGAGTGTCCTGGAGAGCCTTCCGGTGACGGTGCATAGGAAGATGAGAGAGAATGTGGCACACTGGGGGTCCGCACGTTTTCTAGTTGGATGGACTGCTCTTCGTTGCTAGATCCGGATATTGAGTGCTGGCTCGGTCCTCCCACTCCTCCAAAATCCTGGCTAGCACAAACTACCACGCACTCTTCGCGCTTCCCCATTGTCCCCGGGAAAGACGACCCATCGGTGTCCCCTTTCGTCTTCTTTTCATCTCTGGAGCTGGTTTGAAAGTACCATGACCAGACCTTCCTAAAACTGCGTAAGATGCGTGGCCAGAGGAGCACGCAACGCAAGATGAAGGCTTTGAGATTGCGTCCCAGGCTAATTGATTGCATTTGCATGCTCCGGAAAAAAGCGAATAGGGTCAGCTTAGCGGAGGAAATCATATTGCACGAGCGGAAAGCAACATCCTAGGTGAGAGACTGAGGCGTCAAAGACAAAGATAAGCAACACCATAATCAGAAACGCTGATCGATGCGTCCCTCAAGGATCACGAATCATGATGATAGACGCCTTAAGCTTCGGTCTAGAGTGTCAAATAACGTTCAGAGTCAGATGGGGCGGCCAGCTTGCATCTAACCAAGCTCTACGTTTCTCGACTGCAATTCGATTTGCTAGTCAAGAAGTTTCCTGCCATTGTATTGTAAGTGAGACGAGAGACTCGAAACTCGAAAATACGGACTTTGCGGACTTTCAATTACTCCGTTGCGTGGACCGATTGAGCCGGAATAACTGTCAGATGAATCACGATGCCAGTGAGTGCGTCACTAGAATTGAATGAAGGCGATCTCGAGTCACCAACATTTACTCTCCATCGAAGATTGTTTAGGTTGCTTTATTCCACTCGTCGTCGACCGGTCGAAGGCTCTCTTGTTCTTGCAACGTTTCCTACACTGGCATCATGCCTTCCGATGCCCTCAAGTTGCGTCATAAACTTGCGGTACTGGACTGGCTAATAGCGCCGCAGCCTGCAGATTTAACGGTGGCTCTCTTCGCCCATCTCCCAGAATTGCTGTTTTAGTTGTTAAGGATAAAAACAAAGCGGCAAGTAGATGGGATGAACCAGTGAGTGTCCCGCCACAGAAGGGAACATCTTCTTGGCAATCAGTTTGAACAGAACTCGTGATAGTATCAGATAATCTGCTTGACATTGGGGCCGGGGTACGCATTGTACAATCCAAAGGCCAGGGTAGGAATTTGTGGTTCAGTGTTAGCGACGGTCCGAACGTGTGGCCCTGGCGTAGGTATTATTCTGTGAGTCAAGTTAGTGAGGCTTATGTGCTCACGTTACGACAGGATCCTTCCGAATATGTACCCACCAAAGACGGAATCCGAGAATCGGATTAGACTCGCGGATGCCACTGCAGTCAGAGTTGTGTCTGAAGCTCAATCCTGATTTCAGGTTACTTCCGGAAATCTGGTCGAGGAATGGTGATAAAAGTGTCTTGAAAGAATCTTGGATCAGAGAGATGTTGTCCGCGAAAGACCACGCTTAAGTGGGCGTTTGCGGGCGACATCCCCCTAGCTTGTGGTGGGAAGGTTTATGACGCTAGCACTCTCATGCAGGAGTTGGACACTGCGCACGCTACTGTTGCGAAGGGTCAGAAAAACCCTGTCGTGGCAATGGTCGAGTACCGGGAGAAAAATTGTATCTTGCCTGCTCAATCCCGGGACAGATGCAGCGGCTCATACTCAGGGATGCCACTGACATTTGGTCCGAGTCAAAGTACGTGTTCCACTATGAGAATATATTTCATACAAACTGATCCCGCATAGTCAGGGTCGCAGCGCCACCTGCAATACACAGTCCTTTCCCCCAACGCTGAGCTGGCACCTACAATATCGTACAGTCCCTCCTACAAAAAGTTGTCAAAAACACAATTCAGCCTTTCAATTTGCAGGCCGCTCGTCCTCAGGTAGGATATCTATGAGTCCATCCTTCTCCGAGTCACTAATACTCGAGTCCCAGGAATTCACGATGCACCAGAGTATGAGGATGACGACGATCCCGGAGGCGACTCCCACGAAGGCCCGAGTCTCCGTCGTCGTATTCTGGAAGGAGAACAGCAACAGAGCGATAAAGAACACAAAGACGCTGGACAAATTGGTCATCGTCACTATCTGGAGAAAGTGGAACCACGGATGCGACGCACGACCACATCAGCAGAGCATACGTTAGGCTGAATATGACGGCCAAGGGCTCTAAGTGAAAATAAGGCTTCGTCATGTCAACTAAGTAATCGCACTAAAAGCCGATCAGCAATGAAACACTAAATATGAAAGAACCAGCGCACAGCCGTTCTAGGGTCTTGCGTTGCCATTGTGCGATTGCGGCGGATTAGCAGCAGACCAGTAATGATACTTCCGAGGCTAAACACCAACGAAATGGAGCCTGCAATCTGAGCAGAAGCTTTGATGCCTTGAATGGCGAGAAACCCGACATTTACAGCGAGCATCACAGTAGACTGTCAGTTTGTGGGTGTCAAAATGAAGCTCCTTTTGAGTCTCAAGAAAAGAGGGGCACAGCTCACGTATAGAACAAACTCTATCCATTCGCAAACCAGCTTCTCCATGAATTTCCTCCAAACCTCTTCGACAATTAGATCGTCTGTCCACACCTTCTTCAGTTCCCGCAAATGAACATCTGGGGTGAAAAACAGGATCGCGGATAAAACCCGAAAAGGTTTCGTACGCTTGCGACTAGCGTCCTTGTAAATGCTTTTGTACCTATCCTGACGGGAAGTTTTTTGTCCATGGAAGTGTACAAACCTCCACTGGGCTGAAATGTACACGATCAGAGAGAGGAATAGTATCGAAGGGGGGAGGGCATACCACACATAGACAGCAATCGAGCTGAAGTGAGCGGTGTTGTTGAGCATTTCAGCATTCTGAATTAAGTTCTATTCATTACCTACTGAGCTTATTGAGTCAGGATTTTCAGAACCAAGTTCTGCAATGAATCATCGTCGCAGGTCCAGAGAGCCGAGAAAATGGAAGTACCTTTGGTTTTGTTAATTATATCACACATTGTCTGCATATCGGCCACGCTGTATGGTGTGGTCGAGACTTTGGAAGTCAACAAATCTACGGCTTGTCAACTTATCAAAACAGTGGAAGAAACAGAGCAATCACCAATACTACCACTCAATAGAACTCCCATTAGCTTTTTATATGCATCATCGGGGAATTTGCGCTCTTCATGGCCTGCAGGATATAGCGACCAGTGTACCCTTCAATCAATGGGTAGATGTTGTCATTTAACTTGACCATGCTAATACAGGCATAAAATATAAGCCCCACCAGTAAAGCGATTCGAGGCGATGTTCTTGATTATTACAGTAATAAATAAAATTAGCGGGATGTGTTGGAAAAATAAGGTACTCACTAATATGACCAGGTTCCGTTACACCAGGAACATACAACAGAGTCCTCATGTCGTAGTAGTCCAGCCAAAACAAGGTCCTGGTGTCATGATCAACAAAATAGTATTGCCGGATGATTGTCTTGTCCTCTGTCTCGATGATATCTAAGACGAGATCATAGTTGGCCGTAGGGAAGGGCATCCCGCTATATTCCAACTCAGAAAGTTTTGTCTCAAGCACTTGAACAGACTTGTGGACTTCTCCCCTTAAATTGGAGTCGTACATATAGACATCGGTGAAAATCCTCTACGAAACTTGATTCAGACATAGGGTACGGAAGAGAGAACAACACTTACCTTTGTTTTATGATGGAAATAAAGTGCACCTCCAGGGTGGGTAACCGGAGTCCAATCGCCTGAATCGTGAAACCGATATGAGCTATTAACAGAAGACTCCATGAGCATTCAAGATATCAAGTCCTTGGACGGAATGTGTTACTGGGGTAGATCAACGTCCATCGGCAGTAACCGAAATTCGCTCTCTTCCATCGCCCTGGGTAAATGTCACGATAGAAGCTACTGGCCAGTATCACGGATTATACTTACACATCACCTTTTTTCACATAGCGGGACACCTGATCGGAATGCATCGGTCTCACCGGGTGCGTATCCGGTCGAAACGAAGAATTCGATGCATTCGTCATCGATACTGATGTTAATGGGCGGTGAGCGAAAGGTTCTGGAAACATAACTTCCGGTGGCAATCTAAAGGGAGCTTGGAACGACTGTATAGTCACGGAATCCTGAAAACTCCCCGTGCTTTGGTGAGCGCCTGTATGCACCCTGTGCATCATAAGGCCGTGTCCTCTCGAATGCGAAGAGACCGTTGATGAGTTCGTGTACTCGGTGGATGGGAACGGGTAAGGTGTGAGAAGACTTGGGATCTGGCCGTGTACGGGAGGATGTCGGGGAGTTTCTGCCCGTAATGAACTGGCCGAAGTATGAGGGCTGCCTAGGGGTAGCTGGGTAGCCGGAAGCTTCGGAGAGTCTTGTGGCGACGGCGCATGGGGAGATGTACGAGCATGCGGCACACTGGGGGTCTGCTGGGTAACGTCGTTCGTCGTCGAGATTTTTGTTAATTTACGGGAGGTGGAAGGCTCTGGAAACGTAATTTGGGGAGTTTGCGTCGGCTGTGAAGTCAAGGGATCCTGAATACTCTCCTTGCTGTCTTGAGCGCCTATATATCCCCTAGACATCGAAGGGCTGTGTCCTCTTAAATCCGAAGAGACTGCAGATGAGTTTACGGGCTCGGTAAATGGGCGCTGGTGGCTTGTGGGAAAAATTTGCATGAAATCATCTAGGGAGGGTACTCGGGGACGAGAAATACTGTGCATGCTTTCTGTAGTCTCTAGTGATGCCGACCTAGAAGGTGGCTCAACCCCAATAACGACCTCGGAGGCAGAGTCTCTGGTAGAAGAACCCTGCGAATGCTGGATCCCGGGTGGACGTGTTGCGTTCTCGATATCGGGACTCATTGGAGTATTAGGTCTAGAGAAATGGCGGCGGAATGGAGAACGATCACGTGGAGAAAGCTGAATAGAGACGGAGGTAGAGTCTTCAGGATGACCCTCTGAATCGTGGGTCATGGTTGGAGGTGTTGAGATGTGGGGATCGGGTCTCGTCGGTGTATTGGGTCTGCGGCGGGATGGGGATGAGGGACGAGAACGACTACGTGAAGACGTCCCAGTGAATTGTCCCGCGGTTGCACGGGAATGCGTCCAAGGAACAGGAGCGTTCGATCGAGAGTTCACTGAACTTCCTGTTCGGAATGAACGAACAGAAGTATGAGGGCTGCCTGAGGGGTGCGTAGTGGCCGGGAGCCATGGAGGGTCTTGTTGCGGCAGCGCATAGGATGATGGAAGAGGATGCGGCATACTGGGGTTCCTCGGGATACCATCTTCCAGTTGGGTGGACTGCTCAGCATCGCTAGATCTCAATACCGAATGCCGGCTCGGCCCTCCCATTCCCCCAAAAGCTTGGCTAGCACAAACTACCACGTACTCTTCGCGCTTCCCCGTCGTCCCCGGGGAAGACGGCCCTCCGGTGTCCCCTTTTGTCTTCTTTTCATCCCTGGAGCTGGTTTGAAAGTACCATAGCCATACCTTCCTCAAACTGCGCAAGATGCGTGGCCAGAGGAGCACGCAACGCAAGATGAAGGCTTTGAGATTGCGTCCCAGGCTAATTGATCGCATGCTTTGGAGAAAAGCGAACAGGGCCAGCTTGGCGGAGGAAACCATATTGCACCAGCGGAAGGGAACACCCCAGATAGGCGGCTGAGGCGGGAAAAATAAAGATAAGCAACACCATAACCAGAAACGCTGTGTGGCGCCTTGCTGACTCGAGCCTGTCACTGACACGAGTGAATGATAGACGCCTCGAGCTTCGGAGTCTAGAATGTCAGGTAACGTTCACGTCAAGTAGCGTTCACGAAGCCTGAGCGTCGAGCGTCAGAAGGGCGGCCAACTTGCATCTGCCCTAGCTTTACACTGTTTCCTTCCTTCGCTCGAATCGGAGGGTATTAATCGACCCGGGATTCAAACACCTGCTAGCAAGAAGTTCCTGCCATTGTTATCTTGATTGAGGACTCGACCACTGTGCGGACTTTGAATTATTGTCGGAATTTCTCCGCGGATTACAGTAAGCGAGAACAGACACTTCAAAAAGTGAGAACAGACTATTTCAGACGTTTAATCGCGATAAGGAAAGCCAAAGCGGGTTGCGTGGCCGATTGGAATCGCCGCCTCGAGGTGGTCGCACGATAACCCCACTCTGTCAGATGAATCACTACAGTGAGTGCAACCACCTTAGTCGCTTGTTTGATGCTTCCAACAGAAGAGGACGCGCCAATGCGGCACCTGGTTTTCCTGTGGGAAAATACCGGTGCTGATCAGTAATACCAACCAGCACGTAAAGGATGGTGACTAGAACGAATGAAAGCGATCACCAGCATCGAAGTCCGATCTCATCGTTACAGGCTCTCCTGCTATGGCAACTGCCTCTACTCGCTATTGCGTCCTAGGTAGCGGCATCGCTCTGTGTCTGCTTTGACATTAGGACCGGGTTTCACCTTGTACGATCCGGAGACCGTAGGAGTTTGTACCTGCACCGTTAGCGGCGGTCCCAACGTGTTGGTCTAGCGTAGGTATGACGCGAGTCGATCTAGTGAGACATGTATTAACGATAGGATCACCCCAAATTTACACCCAAAATGACAGAGTCCGAGAACTGGATTGTGCTCGCGGAGACACACCGGAATTGGAGTAGGATCTGCCTCTGAGCATGATCAGAATGATTCTGCACCGTCAAGCGACTCTGTGTCTTAATCAGCGATGGCTCTATCGAGAAAAGCATACTCCCTATCCACCTGGTGAAAGTAAGCAGTCCCTTGGTATCGAGTCCTGTTCGCACGCCACCGTGGGATGCATCTCCCTTTCCCAAAGGAAACGGACAGGGACGCCAAGACCATCAAGCGGGATGTATGTTAATGTGTTTATTTTTCTTCTCCCTTCTTTCCTGTGGATGCTAGAGGGCCGCAGAATCGAAAAAAAAAAATTGGGGGAAAAGCATCAGTGCTGCATCACAATACGAATTCACATGTTATCTCTTTCCTCGTAACCCGCCGAGCGGGCTGCGTGTGGCTATAAGATCTGCTTCGGGAGTGACAGTGGGCCCATGAACAGACAAAGTGTTAGCTTCATGCGTCAAAAAAGCAAAAAAGAACATGGCAGCAACAGACCTGCAGCCTGCGTGACCTGCTAATTAGCGGCAATGCGCGTCAAACACGCCGCGTCGCGTAACTGAATGGCCATCCTTTACGATTTAGTCATCAACCGTGCATGGTCAACACGTCGGCCATTTTATCTCTCATTTAGGTCTTATTTAACCTCATACGCTGTCCCCCCTATGCCCCCGAAGCGCGCTGTAAGCTCAGGCAAACGAAAGGCAGACTCGGACCCGGAGGGTGAAAAGTCAGTTGGGTCCGAACAAACAAAGAAGGCGAAAGTCACCGCGGCACCAGGCTCCTCCGCCGAGCAGACGGGCCTTGCTCCAAATGGGCAGCCAACGAACAAAGTCCTCCCCGTCAAGATCTCGTTTCCGCCACGCGTTGATGGCACGGCACGTATCGCTTCTTGGAATATTTGTGGCCTGGCTTCCAGCCAAAAGAAGGTGAGACTACACACAACAGACGGGAATGGGCATCGCGGAGAATTGAGACCGTCTAGGGTTTCAAGTACTATGTGGAGGCTGAGGACCCAGACATCTTGATTCTCACGGAGACCAAAGTGAGCATTGACCACTTAACTTCCGCTCGACGTGGCTCACTGCGGTGACAGGTCAACGATGAACCCGTTGACCCAGCACTAACTAGTCGGTTCCCGTACCGATACTGGTCGATATCCGAAAAGAAAACATATTGTATGCTATCCTCGCTAGCTCATTTTGGCCATCTATCGAGCTTTTTATGCCAGCAGGAACTGCCATTCTATCGAAATTCAAACCTCTCAGTGTCGATAAAACGTTGCCGGGTCATCCAGATCCTGGCTCTGTAAAAGGTCGGATTGTCACCCTTGAATTTGAGGATTACTATATCATCGGGACCTATGTTGTGAATGCCGGGCAAAACTTGAAGGTTTGTCCATCCCCCAAGGATGCCACGCCCCTCTCCATCATGACGTTTTGCTATAGACCCTGGATGCGAAGAAATTGTGGAACCATCATTTTGAAGCTTACATCCGCGACCTCGACAAGAAGAAACCCGTTATATGGACCGGAGATCTCAACGTCGCGCCGACAGCCATCGGTTCGTACCCTTCTCCCAAGGTTCTGCGTCACTCACATGACGTACATAGACCTTAGCAATCCGAAGACAAACTGGAACAAAACCGCTGGTTATACAGAAGCCGAGACGACGGCGTTTGCCAATATTTTGAACCCGCCAGCAGGGGACGACGCTGCCAAGTTCGTCGATATCTGGCGGAAGCTTCACCCGGACGACCGCCATTACACCTACTTTTCGTTTCGTTTCAATTGTCGCGCGAAAGGTATAGGATGGCGGCTTGACATGTGTATGTGGTCACGACAAAGTGTGCGATGCTGATATTGATTATGCTGGTCAACGCAGTCGTTCTCAGTGAGCGGATTGCGGAACGCGTCAGGATGTGCGATATTCGAAGCGAGATATACGGCGCATCTGACCACTGCCCGATTGTCCTTGAGGTTGTTCCAGCCGTCGCCTGAAGCGTGTCAGTGCAACAACTTTAAAAACATTACATTACAGTTCTTACAGGCTCCGAAGGGTACGTTAAGTAATCCGTAGAGTTAGTTATAGTACCCTCAAGTGACACAACTCGATGACCTCACTGGTTGGGAAATTTGGTTGCTCCTCTGCCTCCCTCGAGTGGAGCTCTTCTCGCCCTTTGCCTACCCTTGCGCGACTTCCCATCCATGACGACACAGAATTCTCTCTTTCCATTGAGAAGTGGCAAAGGGATCACGGCAATCTATCGTACGACAACAAACTCCCCAATGGGTTCCAGAACCGCTCCCGATGGGCATCAGGAGTTTCTCCTCCTTGTAAAGAGTCTGCAGGGCGGGTAAAACTTCTCTCACTCTTTCCCCGAGGATCCCTTGCAGGATAGGCGTGATACGCGGCGCGAATTCATGAGATATGTAGAGATCTTTCACGGCGGTAAATGGATGTAACAGTTCTACCCATTGGCTGTTCTCGATATCGTCTTGCCAACACAGTCGCGGAGAAGATGGAGATCCGGCCTCATGAATGTCGAGGTGTTTCACCGCGCGAATGAGAGTCTGAGGAAAGGACGAACTGCAGACCTGCGCCAGAGACGAAAGCTGCCAATCTGGCTGACTGCATGAGATTGCCAACTCGAGCACTCTATCATATTCCTGTGGAAATTTGACCCGGACGCCAGAATTGGAAAATTCCACACGTGCTTCATGGTGTGCCTTGAAATTTGATGTACGATTGATGAACTGGGTGAGTTCTGGAGTGTCGAATATCAGTTGATGGAAAAAGGTTATCTTCAACTTGTAGAGTAGAGGGGCATCGATGCGGGCCATGAAGTCCTCCAGATATTCACTGGCCCCTTTGAAACACAGCTCGGTGAGAACAGGAAGGGGAGTGCGTGTCGGCGGAGGTGGACGTCGGCTGTTCCGGTCAGGGCGACTTTGAGGGGATTCGAATCCGATGAAGAGGCTTTTGAGCCCGGCCAACTCGGAGAGGCAAGGAACTATCCTCTCGGGTGGAATGTACCCAGAATGAGGAATGTTCCGAAGGGAAAGATGAACAAGGTAGGTGGCGGACAAAAGTAGTCTCGGTAATCCCGGGAATGGAATGGAGTCCAGGATGAGTGTTTGTAGATGTGGACAATATCCCCCAAGAACGAATCTGGAACGACCGGTGTCGTCTCATCTCTCGACTGGAGCCTCAGATCTGTCAGTACAGGGAATGGAGCCTGCATCGCCGCCAAGACCTTTTCCCGTTGCGAACTTGGAATAGGCCCAGACCCGAGTCTGATTTCACATACGCGTTTGTTGTGCTCGAGTGCCGCAATAATGCTATCCGCGCCCAACTTTGGGTAGTCATCTTGCCGTATGACGATAGGCAACTCGGGCCAGACGCCCAGCGTCTCCCTCACTGGTGTTCTGGCTCTGCAGTAAAGTCGGAGACACAGGCGGCGTGGTGACCCAAAAACGATTTTTCGCCATTTTTGACACACTTGCACTAGCCTATGCCACTCCTGTATCCATTCGGCTTCTTTCACATAGAAATCGAATATTGTTAGGAGGGCATTGTCGGGGAGAATGTTGACTGTCACCCGGCCTAGTACATCGCAGCAGTGAGCAACTGTTGTAGGGCGTTACGCATTAGACGTACGTGGACCTGGCTCTGTCAGTGGTTTCATCTCAATCCGATAACGTGCATGGATATTTGTCGTCAGCGGGCTTTCGGAATGGCCAACTATCAACATCGATGACTCAAGGCGTAGGAGAGAACGGTAGGGCAGTGCTGGAGTGTGATGGGGTGACTTGATAAAGGATACGCTTTCGGGGAGAACAATTTGAAACCATGTCAGTTACTTCAGTGATCTGGTGAGTGAATTTCTCACAGTAAGCTTATGTATGAGGATCCGGCGTCAGGAGCGAAGGGGTTGCTTTGAATCAACCCCCGCTGCAATTTTATACGAATCAAGACCCTTATCGAGGCCTTATCAGTCAGGCATGGCACGGTCTCAGCAGACATGTCATTGGCACTCTCAATCGGCGCTCACTCTCGAGCTGGCACTCCCAATGTATACGGCACTTGAGAGGCAGCCAAAACACGTACAACTTTAATTGTACGTGGTAATGCATAATGTCCTATAAGGCATAGATTGGGCACTCAAATGGGATCTGGGCACTCACCATGAGTAAATGGAGAAAGAATGGACAGATGTGCCTCAACACTGCCTCTCACATGAGTAATCAAGTGGCGGTTTGCTATCAAGGGGCACTTCTGGCACACTGTCTCAGGCACAGTCAAGTGGCACTTCCTGAAGCGGCAATTTCTAAAGAAACCATAGTGCTGTGGTCTTCGGTGGCGCAACAAGCGCACGGAAGGCTGGTGCGGACCGGAGGCCGAAGAGCGGCAGTAGAGCGGCTGGGCTTACTGTAACGTAAACGTAGGCCTTCGACGTGGCGTCACCACCGCGAATTTGCCACCCATTCCACAAGTCGCGCAACTTGGGCTCAACTGGTCAGGTGATGCGCCACAGATCCCTTCCCCTTATAAAGCTCGGCCAGCTTGGTCACCAGCTCGACATACTTTACTTCATTCTCAATGGCGAACACCCCAATCACATTGAACGACGGCACGACGATACCCTTGTTGGCGTTCGGCACTGGAACTGCTCATTATCAAAAGGATGCGCAGGACTTCGTGACCACTGCTATCAACGCGGGCCTCACGCACATCGACGGCGCGCAAATGTACAAAAACGAGGAATCTCTAGGCGCGGGCATCATCGCCGCAGGGAAGCCCCGCGAGGGGCTATACATCACGACGAAGCTGAACAAGCCGGCTGAGGGAAAGACTGTGCGGGACACGCTCGTGGAGTCCCTCCAAAAGCTGCAGCTCAGTTATGTCGATCTTTTTCTCATCCACACCCCCGTGCAGTTTAGCAAAGAGCCCGGAAGGTTGAAGGCGGTGTGGAAGGAAATGGAGGCGGTCAAGAAAGAGGGACTGGCGCGCAGCGTCGGCGTCTCCAATTTTCGCGCCGCGCAACTGCGCGAGATCATGAATGGCGCAGAGTTTCCTCCTTCGATCAACCAGGTAGGCTTTACTACACCGCTCGCACTGCCATGCTAACATCTGATCTGCAGATTGAATTTCATCCGTATGTCTACAAAGATGTGCTACCCACGCTAGAGCTGCAGAAACAATATGGGATCGTCACCGAATCATACAGCGGGCTTTCGCCAGTTGTCCGCTTCAGCGGTGGGTCACTCGACCCCGTGTTGACGTCTATCGCAAAGAGACTGTCCGACACAACGGGAAAGCCATTCAACGAAGCTCAGGTGCTGCTACTATGGCAGCGACAGAAGGGCATTGTGATAGTGACGTGAGTGATCGTCGAAAGAGTTGCAGCCGATGTGAGCCGCCGGTTGACAAACCGCTCTAGGACATCAACGAAGGAGTCTCGTCTGGTTGAATATCTCAATGCATTCGATGCACCTGGGCTTACAGATGCAGAGATCGCGTTGATTGACGAAGCTGGAGCAAAGGAATACCACAGACAATATGTGCGATCATCCTTTGAGACTGGCTTTGCTGAGCGCTGACACTCCCAAATAGCCGACGGTCTTTCCCTCGGAAGAGTGAAGTCTAGATCCAGAGATAATAAGTGCTTGTTGTTGAGATCGTCTTCTCGTTGTACGTAGAGTAGTAGAGTTGTTCTGGTGTGATACTGTATATGTATTTGTTGCTGGCGCTCAGAATCGGACCAAATCAGGCCAAGGGCCGATCATGGTGGCGATGACCTTCTCTCCTCTCCTACAGTACGGCCAATACGGTACAGCACACCGCGGCTGCTCTCGTATCTCGCCAGGATGCCAAGGGCCCCGGCTTCGTTGCCTCTATCAGGCCTCTTCGGCATAATAAAGCCGTCTGGACCAACGTCCATGCACGTCGTGGACCAATTGAAGAGGCTCATCTGTAACTCTCGTCTCTTCGTCGACGAAGAGAAACTCAAGAAGGCACCGAGTAAAAAGAGGACGAGAAAACACAATGTGAAGATTGGACAAGGAGGCACGTTGGATCCGCTCGCAGAGGGTGTTCTCGGTCCGTGCAATTTGGTTGGAAACTCTCGGCGTTGTGCGCTGCGCTGAGCGTTGGCGGCACCTCGCAGTGATCGGTGTTGGCAAGGGCACCAAGAAATTGAACGACTTCTTGGATTGCGCAAAGGTGCGTGTTGTGTACGTACTGTACGGATGCTTGTTCACACCAAAGTTAATACCTTGATAGGAGTATCGCACGACGTGTTTGCTCGGGTGCGAAACTGATACGTACGATAGCGAGGGTGCGCGCGTGCGCACCGCACCTTGGCGACACGTCACCCGCGAGAACGTCGAAGATATACTCTCGCAGTTCCGCGGCGAGATCCAACAAGCACCTCCCATGTACGTCCATTCCCGACCGCCGCACCTCGCTCTTTTTTTCCCTTTCCCTTTCCCCTCTTCCATTCCCTCCTCTCCCACTCGGGGCTAAAAATAACGAACACCGTGATGATCGTGGGATATATAAAAGTTTCTCCGCACTCAAAATGGACGGCATGCCGCTCTACGACTACGCGCGGAAGGGAATCCCACTCCCGCGGCCGATTGAGAAGCGCCAGGTGACGGTTCACTCCCTCGAGCTGGTCGAATGGAAGGGCGGCGATCATACGTATCGCTGGCCCGAAAAGTCGTTCTCCGCTGAGCAGAAGAGGGCTCTGGCGCAGTCCCTCGCCAACGTGGACCCTTCCGATGCCCCCATCCCGGACGACCCGGACTCGGGCGTGGCGGATCGCGAGGGCACGGAATTGGATAAAGTCGAACTCGAAGTCCCTACGGCGTTTGTACTGCGGATGCGCGTCTCTGGTGGCACGTACGTGCGCTCGATCGTGCATGACCTCGCTCATGCGCTCGGCTCTGCGGGACACGTCGTTACTCTTACGCGGTCTCGACAGAAGGACTATGTGCTTGAGCCGACGGAGGAGGGTGACCGTGCGTGCGTGCCGTGGGAGGTGTTTGAGGCTGCGTTGGAGGATGCGGGAGAAAAGGATGCGGATGGGTGGACGGAGTGGGAGCGTGAGGTACTGGATAAGCTGGTCATCGTGGATGGAAGCGGGGGGAAACAATGACGACTTCGAGTTCCTCAAGCCATTGTGCTCACCACCCAAAACTGCAGTTCAGCACCCTCGATTATCATTGATACTGAGTGACGTCAGGGACCATAAGCAGATTGAAGTCAGATTGGGGTGCTTTGTCTTGGCGATTCCACTTTCCACTATTCGGCTGGTTCAGCGTCCCTCAAGTAGGGCTTTCATGTAGGTTTTATGCAATTTTTATGTCCTGCGCAACTCCCTTATTGGTTATCCCTGAGTCGAGCACTTTGCGCCCGCAGCTCGTCCCTGTTACTAGTGCCAATCTGTTAATTGATTGTAATCACCGGTGTTCCATCTTCCCCCCTAAGCAACTGTACTGTGTGATGATACCTTTCCATTAGCCCTTGGAACTTGTACGGCTCCTGCTATGTAACACAAAACTTCACCTTCAGGCTTTGGTTACCGTACCATAGATAAAGAACCGAAAAGAACCGTGTACAACAGCCACCGTGTTTGCCTACGCCAGCCAAGTTTGGCCAGACCTCATGTTCCGGTAATTCGCACCGGGCGGTCCCTGGTTAGTGAAAACTCCACATTTATATTGCGGTGCTTGGAATCGGCTTCTCTCCCTGACTATGGCTTCTATCGGCACCAAAGGCACCCCTCTTCGTGCTTCACGACCACTGACCCCTGGTATCATTGCACCCTTACCCACTTTCTTTCTCCCGGATAGCGAGGATCTTGGTGTGTCCTGCCGTATCATGCATGTTTCGTTGTATAGACGCCCCCGAGGAACATAGATTTGAAGGCATTGGAGGCGCATGTGGTATACTTGGCGCGTGCTGGGGTGCGCCCACTTCTGGCAGGCACGATGGGCGAGGGGATACACCTTGCACCTGGCGAGCGCACGAGGATCATTCATTCCGCTCGTAAAGCACTCGACGCTGCGGGTTTCTTGGATGTCCCCATCATTGCTGGTGCAGGTGGCGGCAGCACGCGGGAGACGGTCGCGCTTTGTGAAGAAGTCGCAGCTGCGGGTGCAGACGCCGCTATCGTCATCACGCCCGGATACTTCGCTGGTGTGCTTGCGAATCATCGGCTCGCATTGAAATGGTTCTTCGAGGAGGTTGCGTGGAAAAGCCCTGTGCCCGTTATAGTGTACAATTGTGGGTGCTCGTTTATCCTCCTAGGCTGACCCATTCGCTGATCCGTGCACACTCACAGATCCTGGTGCCAGTGCAGGGATTGATCTCGATTCTGATTTGATCGCTGAGCTGGCGGCGACCTGTCCGAACTTGTCAGGTGTAAAGCTCACGTGCGTTACCTCCCCTAAAGAACGTATTTTCTCATCCCCTGTACTCTTTGTTCGTCAATAGATGCGGAAGCGTTGGCAAGCTCACGCGGATTGCGGCTGCTGTCGCGGATCCGACGTTCGATGAAGCGCATCCGCGCAAGAACCCTAGCGCACCGTTTCTGGTATTGGGAGGTTTTGCGGATATCATCACCTCATCTGCCTTTGTTCACGGACACGGCGCCATTAGTGGTCTCGCCAACATAGCACCTGTGGGTAGTTGGCGTGCTTGGAGGTAAACAGACTGACTATCCCATTAGCATGCTTTGGTGAAACTGTTCGAGCTATCGGAGGCAGCAACGAAAGACACTTCGCGTTTACCCGAGGCTCAACAGTTGCAGGGGATCGTTGCGCGGGGAGACTTTACTACCGCGAAGGCATCGATTTCGGGCATGAAATTCCTAACTGACAGATTGTACGGCTATGGGGGTTTACCTCGGAAACCTTTGCCCCCGATTCTTCGCGAGGAGGCAGAGCGCTTGTGGGAGCACCCCCACGTGCAAGAACTGATTAAGACAGAGCGGGAACTCAGCGGCAAGCCTTTGCACTGAGGAAAGTTGGGATTTCTTGGAAATTGTGTTTCATGAGTGTACTTGTATGCTAGCGGCGCACCTTTGATGGTTCCTCATTTGAGGGATTTATCATGTGCCAACTGAATGACGACACCTATTACGGCAACTGATGGGGGGCTGTCAATCTTGTGATGCGTACATGGGAGAGGTTACAGAGTGCCGTGACGGCAGCTGGGCTAGACTAGAAAGTGTGTGGGCATTTGATTGGAAGTGACGTGTGGGCTCTGACGTATGGCTGTCAAGAGAGCATGTGACTGAGATCGATGAGAAGTTGTCCAAATTGAGACGACTCGGGACAAGCGCGGGGTAATCCTCTCCCTCTCCCTCGCCGCTATTCACACTCTTTCCTCTCCCACCAACACGGCTTCTCCAACCTCTCCCGCTGGCTCCTCTTCCTTACGTCCTCCCTGAGGATGGCCATCTCTACACCCACCATCCTCTGCTCTCTCCGATCATCTCACCGTTCTCATCTCTCTAAGAGGTTCATTGCCGGTGAGCGTCCATGCGTTTCTTCATAGCTTTCTCACTGCCACGGGACGTAGCTGACAGTTGTCCTATCTATTAAGCCCTTTTTTCTCGTTCACTTGTATCCCGGCATGTGCATTCGGAGGCCACAGCGTCTGCATCAGCACAAGTAGAGTCCGGTACGTCCCTTGACATCCACTCAACCCCCCGCTCTCCCTGAACCGACTCTCCGTTTCCAAGGTGTCCCCTTCTCGTCATTGAGAGTTGGAGTCCCGCGAGAAATTTTCCCAAACGAACGTCGCGTCGCCCTCACACCACAAAATGTCGCCCTCCTTCGCAAGAAGGGCTTTGCTGAGGTGCTCATCGAACACGATGCCGGGATGCATGCACAGTTCTTGAATGAAGACTACGAGAAGGCTGGTGCGACGCTCACATCGCGCGATCACCTGTTTGCCAAAACCGACATCATGCTCAAGGTCCGGCCTCCCTTGCCCGACAAGGAGATCGACCACATCAAGCACGGGAGCACTCTCATTTCGTTCTTATTTCCGAAACAAAACAAAGAGCTCGTAGAGGCTTTGGCCAAGAAAGATGTCAATACGTTGGCCATGGATATGATACCCCGGATTTCGCGTGCCCAGACTTTTGACGCGCTGAGGTCGGGTCTCCTCGTCTTTCTAGGCACACCCTTTTTCGCTGAATCTTCGGCATCGAATGCAGCTCTATGGGAAATATTGCAGGCTACAAGGCCGTGCTGGAAGCTGCCAATCACTTCGGTCGATATATGACCGGTCAGGTTACTGCCGCGGGGTATGTGCCTGATTTCTTTCGTATTCTTAAAACTGATCCGCGGTTTCTTCCACAATTCGCCTTTATCAGAAAGGTACAGTCAACCTCTTCTCACATGAACAATGGCTTAATATACGATGTGTGTGTAGATCCCTCCATGCAAGGTACTAGTCATCGGCGCAGGCGTGGCGGGTCTCAGTGCCATTGCCACCGCACGACGCTTGGGTGCTATTGTGCGCGGGTTCGACACGCGTTCTGCCGCTCGTGAACAGGTCCAATCTCTTGGAGCAGAATTTATTGAGGTCGAGATAAAGGAAGAAGGAAGTGGTGGTGGTGGCTATGCGAAAGAGATGTCAAAGGAATTTTTAGAGGCCGAGATGGCCCTTTTCTTAGAGCAGTGCAAGGAAGTGGACATTGTAATAACTACCGTGAGTCCTCGCTCTTACCTTTTCGTCACCTCGACTGATAATCCCCTCTAGGCTCTCATACCTGGAAAAAAGGCTCCCAGACTGATCACTAATGAGGCACGTTCGGTCAATTCCATTAAACGCAGTGGTTTGCTGACCGGTATGCCTCTGTAGATGATTGGCGCTATGAAGCAAGGTTCTGTTATAGTGGACCTAGCGGCAGAGGCTGGCGGGAATTGCGAGGCCACTATCCCTGGAAAGCTTCATGTTCACAAAGGAGTCACAATTATTGGTCAGTCCCGTTGCTTTTCACTTGTCCCCAAGTACGAATTCAATATCCTCCTCAGGTTACAGCGATCTTCCGTCCCGACTACCGACCCAATCCTCGACGCTCTACTCGAACAATATCACGAAATTCCTTCTTTCTATCACCCCGCCTAACTCGCCTTCAAGTTTCCATATCAACTTGGACGATGAGGTAGTCCGCGGTGCCCTTGTGGTACACCACGGCGCTCTTCTAGAGCCCGTCCCACGGGCTGCCCCTGCGCCTCCCCCAACGCCGCCCACACCCTCGAAGGTAGCTGAAGCTGAGAAGGAGGCTCGCGCGATCACACCATGGCAGAAGGCTACGCGCGAAGTTGCGACTATCACGGCCGGCATGGGCACTACAGTTGCACTCGGCAAGGTGACAGGTCCTCTTTTTATGACGAACTTCTTCACCTTCGGTCTCGCCGGTTTGATTGGATACCGCGTTGTCTGGGGCGTCGCACCTGCCTTGCACTCTCCGCTGATGTCCGTCACGAATGCCATTTCCGGTAAGTGTTCGCTTTATTGCCGTATCCGTAGGCCCCAGGGCTTATAGCGCGATATCAGGTATGGTTGGTATTGGTGGAGTTTTTGTTATGGGCGGTGGCTATTTTCCTGGAACCACATCCCAAGCACTTGGCGCGTTATCTGTTCTCTTGGCCAGCGTGAACGTTGCTGGAGGCTTCGTGATTACGAAACGCATGCTAGACATGTTCAAGAGTAATGATTGGTTCACTGCGGTCTCCGATTTTTCATACTAAACCGATCATTGTAGGGTCTGGAGATCCTCCTGAGTATTCGTGGCTTTACAGCATTCCTGCCGTAGTATTCACTGGGGGATTCCTGGCGGCAGCCCACACGGGCATGGAGGGTCTGGTGCAAGCTGGGTATTTGACTAGCAGCATCCTTTGCATATGTCCGTCGTTTGCACCATCGCTTTGAAACTTTTGATCCTGAAGAGAAGTTTCCACCAGGTTCATTATCCGGCCTATCATCGCAGGCCACCGCACGCCAGGGTAATGTGCTTGGGATTCTCGGAGTCAGTTCAGGAATCCTCGCTTCTCTCGCAGCGGTCGGCTTTCCGCCAGAAGTACTCGCGCAGTTTGCCGCCGTTGCGACTATTGGCGGGACAGTCGGCACGATCATTGGACGCCGCATCACCGCAACAGAGCTCCCGCAGATGGTCGCAGCATTGCACTCAGTCGTCGGACTTGCGGCTGTTCTCACGAGTATCGGTAGCGTAATCGGCACTGCCGCGGATCACATTTCTACGCTCCATCTAGTCACGGCGTACCTTGGCGTACTCATCGGTGAATCCTATCTCTTCTCCCTGACTGGGCCAGCGTCAGGACTGTTTACTGACGCCGTGACGGTGAAGGTGGGGTGACGTTCACAGGCTCGATTGTCGCATTCCTCAAACTTGCTGGGAAGATGGCGTCCAAACCTCTCGTGCTTCCTGGCCGGCATCTCATTAACAGCACTTTACTCGGTGCAAACGTGGCGGCGATGGGCGGGTTTTTGGCTGCTGCTCCGGCTGTGCCGGCGGTGGCCGCTGGATACCTCGGCTTGAACGCGTTGCTCAGTTTCATAAAGGGATATACTTTAACTGCGGCTGTTGGAGGAGCAGATATGCGTACGTTTCCCTAGGTCCTCTTCGCCGGAACGTGCTTTGATGTTGAGGGTCTACGCTAGCCGTCGTCATCACCGTGTTGAATGCGTACTCTGGGTTCGCTCTTGTTGCTGAAGGTTTGTTGTAGAGGCCTTAATCGTGATTTTGTTGACCTGATGTTCTTAGGCTTCATGCTTGATAACCCATTATTAACAACGGTTGGGTCCCTGATTGGCGTGAGTGGTTCGATTCTGTCTTACATCATGGTGCGCGTCCCTTTTGTTCCCGCGGCCAACTCGCATGCTAAATGATGTGTAGTGCGTTGCTATGAATCGTTCACTCACAAACGTCCTCTTTGGCGGCACTGCTCCGGTAGCAGACGCCTCTGAATACAAGATGGAAGGTCAGATAACACAGACAAACGTAGATGACGTCGTAGAAGCGCTGGAAAATGCCGATAACGTCATCCTGGTATGTTCTTTGTATCTCTAATCCTGCTGCAACTTCACATGGCTTGTGGTACAGGTCGTTGGATACGGCATGGCCGTGGCGAAGGCGCAGTATGCGATATCAGAAATCACGTCTCTGTTGCGGGCAAAGGGCGTGAACGTACGGTTTGCGATTCACCCTGTCGCAGGACGCATGCCAGGCCAGTGCAACGTACTGCTCGCAGAAGCGTCGGTGCCCTACGATAGTACGGTTCCCATCTTCTTGTCGTCATCTCTGTATACAACATTTAAAATCTCTCACAGTTGTGTTTGAGATGGACGAGATAAACGACGACTTCGGTGACACGGACGTAACGCTCGTCATTGGCGCGAATGACACAGTCAATCCGATTGCGCTTGAGCCGGGCAGCGCGATCGCGGGTATGCCCGTCTTACATGCATGGAAGAGTAAGCAAGTCGTCGTGATGAAGCGTGGTATGAGCAGCGGCTACGGTACGCGTTGACCCCTAACTGTGGGACGCGCGAGCACGTCACTGACCGGAAATTTGACATAACCTTGACATAACTGGATATATAGCGGATGTCCCGAATCCGATGTTCTATATGTCGGGGACGAAGATGTTGTTCGGCGATGCGAAGGACTCGTGCGAAGGTGCGCGCTCTCACTCGTGTATGCTTTGGTCGCCCACGTGGAACTGATCCAAACCCTTACATGTACAGCCATCAAAAGAGGGCTAGAGACCAGAGGGTGAACGGCTCCCTGTGTCACGAACAATTTTCCAGGACATTTTCTCTGTTCTGGACAACAGTGTATGTATATACCAGACACAAGACGATCTGTATTTGGGCCGCGCGGCCAACCATTTAAAACTTAGTGCTGTTTTTGGTGTATTAACGTGGTTTACCGAAAGTGCTTTTGTCTGCCACTCACCTTGTCCGTCTTCACCTTTGAAAATTTTCTTATTCTGGGTACATTTATTATGACCTGAGGCGATGGTTACTTGTCGTTTCGCGTTGACTGGGCTTGAGGGACTTGACCTGGAACCTGGACACCCTCTATCTATCCCTGACTGGAAATACCAATGTCCGCCTCTGCCCACATGCTCTGTTCTCCCAGGTATCTTGGGTTCATTGGGGTCAGCGAACTTTTCAAGAATCAATGCCCCTTTGTTCGATACTCCATGACTTGCCCACAGGCAGTTCATCACACACAATGATGCACATGTGGTCTTTTCCTCTTCAAATATTAGCATTATAGTTCCATGGATATTTGACAGAGAGCTCCAGTTGGAAATCTTATGCAGATAGTCAGATTGGTGGCCTTTTGTTTCTAGGTCTAGCTCAATGACACTCATCCTTCTCTCAGATTCTCATTCCCTTGTTTACAGCCCTGCAACAATAAATATTTGCAATAATGACATCATTTGGCTGGCTGAGACATTGATGACAAACTAGAGTAGCTGTGAGATCTGTCATTGTGTTAGGGGTGCTAGGGGTGGAGGGCCTCTTTAACCTCTTAACTTCCATCACCTCTGTCACCATTGTCAATTATGATCGAAATCCATCTGAACACTCATAGGTCCCAAGTTTCTTTCCTCTCTATCCCCAACAGTGATGTGCAGAGACTGTCCATCTACCCATTTAGATGGCTTCGATATGTTATGTTTTGCATTTGTGGAGCCTATGGAGACCTTTCTGAGACACCATATGGCCCTCCTGTTGACTATGGTAGTACCTCATTTGCCAACATAACATACTACTATAATCCATTAGGTAAGGTTTCTTGTTATAATGATTGTTGCTTATTGTTTACCATATTCCATTTCTTTAGAGAATTGCATTTTTGTAGATTATCAAGGCATGGATGAGGAGGGGACAACTAGTGATCAAACCTATCATTGCAGTAATTTCAGAACAGAAGTTGTGCAACGAGATGGGTCATGCATGGCCACACAAGGAAATGCTAAGTATAGTGATGCAGCACACCTGATCCCCCATAGCAAAGGTGATGAAGTAAGAATATTTATTATCATTCTATATGATCTGTTAACAATGATTTTTTAGTACATTAAAAGGGTCATTACTAATCGGTCTCCCCTTTATCACTCTGTACCAACAATCTCTGGAATCAATGATGTTCAGAATGGGGTGCTGTTGTCCAAGACTATCCATGCAATGCTTTCTCAGGGGGATGTTGCCTTCTTAAAGGTGAGAATCTTTCCAAGAATCTTTCACAGTTTATAGTTTGGCCTCATAAAAATGCATACATGTTTAGACACCAAATTATGGGCTGGAACATGGTGACATACAGAGGGTCAACCAAGATTCTGCAATGCCTACACACATCACACTACATAATTTGAAAAAGCCCCAGGATTATAACCCAGACCTATTCAGCCATGTGGACCCTTCTTTTGCATTCTATATTGGGGGAAATGTAGATGTGAATCATGAAATACCCCTGGACATCAGATACTCACTACCCCCTGCCATTATCCTTGATTACATGTATGGTGTTGCTGCTTACAGCTGCTGGAAAAGCAAGCAGGGTGTTCACAGTGTAATGGAGAGTTACCACCAAGAACATTACTCAAATATCCCAGTAATCTACAGATCACCAAGTAAGTCTGAGTGACAGCAGTGACAACCATAACAACTCTGATTCATTTTAGGTGATGTCCCACCACACCAGAACCAGTACATGACCAAGAGGAATGTAATGGCAGAAGCAATGGATGACTTGAATTCCCTTTTAATGTCAATCGAGGGAATAACACCACAAGAGGCAATTTACAGAAGGGAGAAACAAAACGAGGCAGAGGAACAGAAGGCCCAGGAAGCCAGCCGAAGCAAGGTGATGGAATGGAAGAAGACGATGGACATCAGTGGATCGTAATTTGCACCATTTGATGGCCACCTATGGTCTCCTCGCGTTGTGTTGCACGTCAGGCCATCAGTAGCACGACACTTAACACGACATGTTGTCCAGAAGCAGTCGTCGTCTCACCTCGTACATAAGCACCTCCGAGTATCACGCGCTTGCATACAAGTTGCGTAGAGTCCCAAATACCGACACAAAATGCTGATGATATATTAGCCGTGCGTTCATGAGTAGAGATACAGAAAAGCAAGGATATGTTTGCTTTGTGGTGCTGAAACGTCAAACGTACGCATACAAAAGGTAGAATGATACTGTACGGTGCCTTGTTGCGCTGAACATCATTCAGCAAGCACCTGCTCAGGTCTACGGTCTGGTGCATTCGCATCTCGTGTGCTCGTGTGCTCCGGACTTCGCTGGGGCGCATCGGGAACACTCCCACGGCGGGTCTCCCTCAACGCTACTGACTGCTGTGTTCCCTCCTTGGCGCGTGCATCAGCCTTTGCTTCGGCCTCGAGGGCTGCAAGCTCGGCCTTGATCTCATCCTCGTCATCCGGCGACATGTCCACGCCGAGCGCCACATCCATACCAGAGCGCACGGCTTCGTCAAGCTCCCGCGCATCGGCATTAGCGTCAGCCAGCGCATCGAAGGTGCGCTCCACTGCATCACGCTGGAGCGATGGGTGCGCCAGCAGCGCGCGAAGAGTGGCGGTGCTACTCTTATACGTCTTTACAATCTATCAGGGAATGCATACGATCAGTAAGCGCAGGTACGACAGGTGGGAAGGAGGCATATTACCTGGATGTTTTCCGCAGCGCCCTCGACACGCAGGAGAGTGCTTTGCAGAATCTCAAGGGAGCCGAGACGCTGTGTGAGTACGTCCTCAAACTGCTTACGGGAGCGAAGATAAGAGAGCGCGAGGGATTTGTGTTGTTGGCGGATGGCAGCCATTGTTTTGTCTTTGTAGCTAACATTAAAGATGTTAGATTTATGAACCATCCAGTTAAGCGAGAACGGTATATTCACGAGTCGATCTTTGCGGTAATATGATCTACCTGCGTTGAGAGGTTCGCGATGGCAGTTTTCAGCTCTAAGATGCCGTGGTCGATTGCTGTAACTTCCGGCGTACCCAAGTTGGCCGCAACAAACTTGATTACCTGAGAACAATAAGTGTGGTCCGACGAGAGTCGCCAGGACGTACCTCGTTCTCGGTAACTACTACCCCCCTGTCACGTTCCAAAAACTTGATGAGAATGCGCAAATCCTTGTCGGATAAGGTAACCCCGGGAAGGGCGGAGGCGGAAAAGACGGTGCGGAACGAGTCGAAAGTGTATAGGGTGTCGGCATGGCTCACACTTCGTGCGCGCTGCGAAGCAAGCACCGCATCGGCTGCGCGCTCAGCCACACCGACAAGGACGTAATTTCCTTTGATGCGGTTCCACCGTTCTGTGTCACTCTCATCTTCCGAGCTGTTGAGGTTGAGCTGATGAAGTGCCCACTGCAGCGGCTTTCCGACGACAAACGCAGCAACCCGATATGGGAACCAGCCAGGGTCGTGTACTGACTGTGACATGGTCAAGAACTGTTGTAGAGGCACTGCAACACGAGAGTTGACTAGCTCAGTCTTCGCTAGCAGGAATGGTGGTCAGCTACACGTCATCGTCCCGTATGTAAGGCGGCGGCTTACGATAACAGTACCCAAACAGAGAGGCTTTCCAACGCGTTCATATCTCAGAGTTTCCAAAAGGTTTTGTTCCGCATGGAGAATGAGCCTGTCCGGTGTATTGGGTAACCAGCCACGAGAGACGATATCTTCCAAAGTGGCACGCCACCAGGCAATGTTAGAGTTGTAAGTTGTTGGATTTGAGTGTTTCTGCCTGGATATGTCTGAGTAGAGAGACTGGATGCGCAAGTTGGATAGGCTATTGTAGGATGGGAGGGAAGACAAGGGTGTGGAGGACATCCGGACAGTCAGGTCGTCGCGGTTTCTGAGCAAGACTGACGCGTGACACGACTGAATTGAGCGAGCCGCCCATATCCAAATGGGGGTGACATCGTGGCCCGCACTGCAGCCGCTCACTCGGCTCGCCACTCGGTCAACTCGGTCAACCTCCAAACGTCCTGCATATACTTTTAACCTAGGAATTGTCCAATTGTTGTCTTGCGGCTTATTTCCAGGGAATTCCCAGATGCGATTGAGTGACTGATACTAAGTCCTGAGGCGTGGGCCCCCAATCCGCCTTTCCCATGGTTGGGACCTTCCGAGCTTCTCTACTTCTTCGTGATGGATGATGAGTTATCATGATCATGAGACGGGTGTCTTTCTGCGTGGCTGTGACGTTATAGATACTGTATATAAAACTCCATCGCAGCGTCGCCTCGGTCGAGGGCTATCTCCCATCACTTACTCGATCAACATCCATTTTGCGATGTTCGACGCGCCTCTCGTCGCTCTTTTAACCTTTCTCTCCATAATAGACTGGGCTAGTGCACAGGTCAATGCGCCTCCTTGCACAATCTCCAATTTTTCGTGGGTGAGTTACTCCTGGCTAGTTGCTGCATTTATGATAATAAGCCACCTTACCCCCCTTACATTCGTGACTAGTCATTCAACTCGCTCGAGCAGAGTCCATGTCTAGTTGCGGCGCACCTATTTGCGCAGTGTAACAATGGCTGTCAGTGGACTCTTCTACTGACCGTGAAGCTTTGCATGCGATTTGATCAACCTGTGCAGCATTTACGATCCTCCCCTTGCTTCCACAGAACACCTATGCCGGCCCGAGCGTCGGAGACGACGGCGATCTATGCAAGTGCGGTACAGTCGGATACAATCTCATCAGTGCCTGTGATGCGTGCCAGGGAGAGCCGTGGATTCCGTGCGTAGATTCGTTCTGATAGCCCTCAGTCCTGGATGTCGAAACATATCACTATGGAATCAGCTATCCTTCGTGGTCGGCCAATTGCACCACCATCCCACCCACCGGAACGTAAATTGCACCTCGTCTTCACCGGCTTCTGAGCTTAACCGATCCTCCAGCTTCCCTGAACCCATTCCAGTGGGGGTACGGGTGCCGAATTGGGCGTATCTCGACATACCTGCAGTAAGATCCTCTCACCGCCCTTTCTCCATACCAAATCCCCTCACATTTCCCCCGCAGTCCAGTTACTGGAATGCAACAGAGGCGCAGCTTACCGGCGGTGCGTATTTTTGACAACGAACTACATCTTATATGCATTCTCAACTCTGCCACAGATTCGCCCGAGGTTACGGGAAGCGCTTCTGTTAGCCCGAGTCTGGTCGGCGGAGGGACCACTACTACGTCCAAGACATCCTCCTCCCCCGTGCCGTCGGCCTTCAGAGGTAGCTCGAATACTGGCGCGATCGCGGGTGGCGTCGTCGGGGGCATCATCGGGGTAGCTCTGATCACTGGTTTCGCGGCATGGTTTACAATTCGCCGCCGGCGCGCTCGCTCTCCGAGGCCGCCCTCTGTGGACTATTTCGGCGGCCAAGAAAGCGAGATGGGAGTTGTACCTTACCCACCAAATATCGGGAGAAAACTTTACGTTAGTCTTTTTTACGCCTAACCACCTGCAGGTGTACAAGAGCGTGATTGATCTGTTCATTGCGCTCCCAGGACCCTTCGGACCCAAGCACATACCCTACGACTGTACCTTCCCCGACGATCAATGCGACGGAATCAAGTAGACAGTACTTCAGCTCTTCATCCGACTTGCACCCCAACCGAAAGGCATACACTGGCCTACCGGAGATCTGAAGGTCCGAAACTCGCCTCTCCCACCATTCCTTTTTCGAGAACTGAACAAAACTTCCAGCAGGCCACGTTCTTACCATCACAAGCATTCATTAATTTTGTTCAATACAAGTAGGATAACATGCTCTCGGACTGTTTTCTTCTGGTTGTCAGTTTTACAGAATTGTCAGATCTTTATATTTATGTCGTATGCAATGGGTCACGAGCAGTGCACGAAGCATTACAGGATGAGATATGATTGTAACCACTGTATAGTAGGATATGGTCAGGCACCAGAAGAAAACTTTTTGTCTGTTCGTTTCTGTTGTTGGTGACGCCAGGTGACTGAACCACCCATCTGGAAAGCCTGCCGTGAGCTCAGCTATTCCAGGATGCACAGCCAAAGAGCGCATCATTCGTTCTGAGGCTGCTGATGATGAACAACCTGACTTGTGCATAATGCATGGCCAGTCGAACATGTGGTATAACAGCGCCTCAGTGTTAAAAGATAGGGAAAAGTCTCACACGCCTCCGCGTCGTTATGTAGTCCCTCAAAATTTAGGGCCGGCAAGCATTGCATAGTCACGTGTCTACATTTTCTTGTCATATGATTCAAAACGCGTTCTCCACGACGACTGAGACATGCCCAACAAACAGAAGGCATCTGGTGAGTTTACGCAGGCACTCTCAAAGATTCCTATTGATCAAAATAATAGCTGCAAAGCGTGCGTCGTTACAGCGATCACTAGCCAACGGACACGACGACGAGATTGCAAGTATTACAGACTTTTCCGACGACGGAGAAAACGAGATGTATGCAAATTTCTCTATTTCTTCTACTGACGATTGGCTGGACTCTTTCCTACCTATCAGCGATAGCGTGGAATATTTGCTTGTCCTCCAGCAGATTCGTCGTAAGTGTGAAGATGCAAAAGGAAACCTAAGATATTCATCATCCGTACAGAAGAGGCTCAAAAAGCATCCCAAGGCAACTTTAAGCGGCAGTTTGCGATGTTCTCTTCCGACTTCCGTGGGCATGCAAACGCAATGGTTGAAGAAATGAACGCATATATGCACGTATTCCCGTACAGAGTGACATGTGAGCTGACGTAAGGGTCAGAGATAAATTGGAGATGGACGCCCTCGACACGCGGGATGCAAAATGCATCAGTACACAGGCGGTCGTCAACGCCACGCAGGAATGGAACGCCCAACGTGTGAGCATTCTATTATACGTACGAACCACTCAATTATAGTAATTCCACAAAGAGCAAGGTCAACGAGGCGAGAGTCGTCGACTTCAGTGGGATCCAGCGTGAAGAGGAGGTGAACAAGGTCAGCCAACTCAGTAAGTCGTCTGCCTGTGTTTTGCGGCCCCTATCAGTCATGCCACAAACGGGCAGTTGAAGCCACCGGCAAAAAGCGTAGTCAGGCACAGCGTCAAGTGCTGCGGAAGGTAAAAACAGACATAGAAGGACTGCGCAAGCAGGAAAAGGTGAATGCCAGCGAAACCAGTTGGAGCAAAGATCGTTATACGCTGTTGCAGATTGTCACCGACGCGAGAGCACTGGTGAAGCGGTATAAGAAACTGGTTCGGGAGTGACGTCACGCGTTTCAAGGGGGTGGTTCCCACGGTGGAATGGCGCGACTAAATGATATTTGATGGAAAAAATGAGAGGCGGCGCTTGCTGGTTTCGTCCCTCACCACCGTTGTCATTCTCCCTATCGCTTAGGCCCTTTCCCCCTTCTCTCCCTCTCTTTCCCTCCATACGAGACTTGTCCGTTCAGAGATTCTTCCCCACACACAGCAAGGTCTCAACGGTGTCTCTTTCCTATATCAGATGGCTCTTTCAGACTCTAAGGTTCTGTTCTGGAACGGAAAAATCCCTTCGAAATCCATCCATTTCGATGTAGTCACCGATAAGGACCACACCGAGCAACCGGCCCCAGCACCTACTGCTGTGCCCACCCTCTGTGGCATGCCCCTCAAATATATCTCGTATGTCTTTCCCTTTTCTTGCCCCCTGATCCAATCTCCTGTTGGCTGAGGCCACATCGCTCTGGCCAAACTTATCACCAATTCTGACATTTTTGCCAGCTTGGTCACCTTAGCAGTTCAGAATGCTGCCCTTTCATTACTTATGCACTACTCGCGTGTTTCCATGCCCCCATCGCGTGCATATTCCGCAGCGTCCGCAGTTCTCGCGACGGAACTCCTTAAAGGCCTTATATCACTATTTATCGCACTAATCCGGGTACGCCCAAACGCCTCTCAGCATACCTTCGTCCTTCCTTCCCCGCTCTCGAGCCGCCTGGCGAGTTCTCCATTGAATCCCAAGATCTTCCTAGAGCGGTGTAGGATTGTCGGAAAGGAAGTTTTTCGGCCCGATTGTTGGAAGCTGTCCATCCCGGCTATACTTTATGGTCAGCCATGCCCAATCATTTGATATAATTGCCTTGACGCTTCTTGCAAACAGTTATTCAGAATAATCTTCAGTTTGTTGCCGCCGCTAATTTGGAGGCCGCTACCTTTCAAGTCTCCTATCAGATGAAAATCCTCACGACTGCCGCTTTCTCCGTCGTCCTCCTTCGCCGCAAGCTTACCCCCCTCAAGTGGTTGGCCCTATTTTTCCTTGCACTTGGTGTCGGTCTTGTCCAAATCCAATGCATTGTCGCCAAAAGCCCATCAGATGAGCCATCATCTGCTGATGTGCACACCATGGTGCCATTCAAGGGCTTCCTTGCAGTTGCCGCTGCCTGCTTCACGTCTGGTCTAGCTGGTGTATACTTTGAGATGGTGCTCAAGAATTCCACCGCAGACCTGTGGGTGCGCAACGTGCAGCTCTCTCTTTTCTCACTGCTTCCTGCCCTCGTTCCCATCATCATGGCGCCTTCACATTCCCCCGATGCTCCCGCGCACAGTGTTCCCTCGCTTACACACCTGTTTGCGAATTTCACGCCATGGGCCTGGGCGACCGTCATCACCCAGGTCCTTGGGGGACTCATCACAGCCCTTGTAATCAAATACGCCGACAACATCATGAAGGGCTTTGCCACTTCTCTGTCGATTGTGATATCGTTTCTCGCCTCCGTGGGGCTCTTCCATTTCCATATCACGGCGTCATTCATTGTCGGCGCGAGCGTTGTCCTTACTGCTACGTGGCTCTACTCTCAACCAGACAGCAAGCAACGTGTCTCCTGCACGGCACCCTTCAAGTTCCTTCGTGCTCGCCGGACTTCTAATGCCCCTATGCCGGTGAGCCCGGTGCCAAAGCGCCCGCTGCCCAGCCCGATCAACCCTAACCTCGTAACTTCGCTTGGCCGTCGCACACCCATTGGTTCTCCCTACTCATCTCCTACTACGCCTGTGCCGCCTGCCCTTGCATCGATGCGTTCATATAGCATGCCATCCATCCTACCCGCCGCCGCCACCGCGGAGCCTCCCGTATAGTGGCCCATTACAAGTTTGCTTAGATTTTTTATCATTCACATTTATTCTTAAGACGCGCACCCTGTGGCGTTCGTCAATATCTCGCTTAACTTTATCATGAACGGTATCACCCTAACCCTCCTGCACGATGCTGTATGGACCTTGCATGACCTATGACCTCACACTTCGTTGATCGGGCCTTCAGGCTTGTTTTTGGCTTTCCGCTTACCCTTTACCATCGTCAACTTATCCTTGGACCTGCACACTACGCCCTTTCTTTTTCTGTCTATCACGCTACCGGACTGTTACGCTTCGCCGTACTGAAGTGAACTTGCAATTCATTGACTTTCGTAGACACTTTTCGTCTGCTTTGATACCACAGTGCACACATGTTAGCTTATACCGTCATCACCCTACATATTCATATTTTTTTCGATATGAACAATAATTTGGAGGCTATGCCTGTGTTCTTGTGTTTATTAGAAGACTACGCGCTGAGATCATATAGACGGGAAGCTATGCGACGTAAGCTGACTCATAACAATCAATCATGTGTGATGTGTTTGGTGCCTCACGCAAGAAATCGATCTAATTGTACGGAATACCTGTAAAAGGTTAGCCGAGACTATTATCGGAAGCGTCGTGACGCGAATAGACTAACCGTTTTGCAACTACAACGTGCGCGTCACACCGAGTATCAGTGAACCCAGAACTCCGAGTTATCGACATTTTACTCACCCGCTGGAACTCATCATAGACTGTGCTGCGCAAGTTTTCGTGCGCGTTTTTGACGACAGCCATCATAAACTCGGCAGCTTGGCGTTCGCCGAGCCCGAGCGCGAAGCGGTCACGCAGTCGGCGAATCGTGCCATCGCCCTTGAAGCTGGGGAGGCCCGCGCCCAGCATAAGCTGCACGGTTGCGATTAGTTGCGGTGCGTGCGGGCGCAGAGCGAGGAAGGCTGCGATGCAGAGCTGTTGGAAGAGCGTGTAGCCTTGCGAGTTGCGCCCGCCCATTAAGGCGACCATCTCGTGATTCAGCTTGAATGAGCTAGGCTCGAACTTGACACCGCCAGGACGTGCACGCTTTTCGTCAGCACGACCTACGACAATCCGCAAAATTCACTTATCTATGTCAAACAAGAAGCCAAAGTCTTTGCCGGAAGCTTTAAAATGCAAGGATAATCAAGTGAGCTCAAGAAGTAGACGGACCTATGTGGACGATATGACCCTCCCCGTCAATCATGATGTTGCCATTGTGGCGGTCCTTGATCTGAAGAATATAACACGCTACGGAATATGCAGCCATTGACTGAATGAAATTCAGACGAGCTTTCTGATACTCGACTGAGTCTTCTCCGCCATACTTGGAAACGAAAAAGCCCTGGAGATCATTGACCTTCGCCCGGCCCAATTCATCTCGCGAAGTAGAATCCGGTACGACGTCGATAACACCACACTGCAACTGTTTGGGAACTACCCATGGGAATAAGAAGGCGAGTGAACGTACCCCAGGGGCAGTGGCTGTCACGCGGTAAGGATAAAGATAGAGCGTCAGACCCACGCCCGTGAAGATGTTCTTGAACATGGCAATGAGCTGAAGAGCGAGCACGTCCTGCCGACAGTCGTCGCCAACTTTGAACATTGCCTGAATCCACACGTCTTGCTCCGTGCGACGTTCTTCATCTCCGCCGTCGCCCGTGATCAGCGAATCGGGGTCAGCATCAATGACCACCAGGTGTTTTCGCACTTTGAACGTCGCCATAAAGGGTGCCTGTGAAACTACGTCTTGATCAAATCATAAGAACGGAGAAGCAGCAAACCTTGGCATGGCTCTGGAGTGGCCGCCCAGAATTTTTATCAATGTCGATAACTTTCCCTTCGGGATTGCTTGGGAGGTAAACGCCGACATCGATATTGATTTTTGCCATCTCCTCATCAATCTTTGCCTACATCAGGTCTCAGTACCGTATGTTTTCTCCACTTCACTTGACGTACCTTTTTCTCTGGCTTGGACTTCTTGATGTAGGGCTTCAACTTTCCAGAGATTGACGTCACCTCGCCGAAGAAACCAAACTCGCGGTCGTAGAAGTCCCTTTCCGAACCAGACAGAGACTCTACAATGTCATGAATCATACGGTCCAAGGTCGGTTTCATCGGATCCTCCTAACAGATATGTTAAAGTTCTCTGAGTGCCCCCAAAAAGACTGGAATAACCGTACCACTTCGATAGAATCGTCCTTGTAACAGTTGGCCTTCATATTCCATATAATTTGGTGGCAAAATAGCCGAGATATCCTGGCCGTATCAAATATAAAATGACCAACATATCCTGCAAGGAGGTTGATGTTACGTGTATCTAATAGCCGAGCATCGGACGACCCACCTAGCTCGTCGTAGCGCAACGCTTGTACGATTTGTGGAACGAAGAAGAACGTCACTTCCACAGGGTGTTGAGCTAACACTCTATGAGCGTATTGAATGATGATAGGGTTGCCATGATATCGAGGTTCGAAGAAAGTAGCCGCAATGATGGGAGGCACTGAATCCCAAAAAAGGAGGTACTGCTCATGGTCGTCAACAAGGTCGAATCCATGAGCCAATAAGCTTACTCTAATATCACGCCGAATCCCATCAAACCTGTTGCCCACGAGGAACTCAACAGCTTCAGGTATATGCAGAACTTCACGCGGGCGTGAACGGACAAGGTTGCCGACTTCCCTTCCAACAACAGGATGCTTAAATCTCTCCACGAAATTTACCGCCAAAGCTGGATCAATCTCCCAGGCTGCTCGTATAACACCCTTCCAACTCTCCTATAACGTATCTTGTCATCCCATGACAAAGAAAAGCCAAAACAAAAACTTACATCTGTCATAGATCTTTCTAGATTGGTTGAATAATCCACCCCACGTTTTGAGTCGTTCATCGGATTTGACCACACAGAGAGTCTGTGGAGTTCGTTTTCCACCAGCAGTTTGAGTGGGACATTGTGACTTTTTAGACGCGACACGTAGGCTAAAAAAAAGACATAACCATTTATATACTCAGGAAAAAGAAGTGCACCTACTTGAGTTCATCGATGTTGCTTGCGCATGCCCAAGGCTCGAAACTTCATGAGCAAGTCGGGCATTGTCTGCCTGAAGGACGGACAAAAACTCGGTTAGAAGCTTTGAGTCTGCATCCACCTGTAGGCGATTCGAGCCATGGGACCACCTGCCCGCAGTGAGAAACTTGATCATATGAAAGACGTTCGGGCTTACTGAGGGCGTACAGAAAACCACGAAAATGCCACTGCATAGAGACTTTCCCGGAGAGCATGCTCACAGTAGGAATCAAGTCTTGAGCTTCCGAGGGCTTCGAAGCCAAAAATCAGAAGAGAGAATCGAGCCTCTCTCGCCAAAGCGTGTGTGCTGAAACAAACATCTATCTCAGAAGATCGGGGAGTGCGGCGTGTTTATATCACCTCAATGAGCGATAAGCCCTCGCCGAGCGAAGGACTAGGCGCTGGATGAGCAGCATTAAGCCCGGTTTGCGAAATTTCGCGGCGTGTAATCTACTAAAGAGCATTTGCAAGACGAGTGTGTGGGGCGAGAGCAGACGACGGGCATGATTAGTAGCGCGGTCAATGACGCCTTTCTCCGTAGGCGCGTAGTCGATGGGATGATAGAATGGATCGTCATAGCTAGAGGTGGTAATTAGCAGTGAGCCGTCGACTTTCGGGGTTAAGACATACTTGAGCGTCTTTGAGAAAATGCCCCTTGCCAGCCTAATGCTCGTCATCCAAGCTGTGTTGATTTCTGCCATCATGGCAATTTCAAATGTTGGTCGCTCCGAAATCACCCACGTCCATGTCTCGATGCCAGCGGCGATGGCAGATGGCGTGAAGACCTCGAAAGGCAAGGCAACCATATAGTACATTAATGTATAGTCACACTGTCATGCTAGTTAATCGAGGACACGAATAAGCGGTTGGCCATACCTTTGTTACTGCGATGAGAGATGAAGCGCAACGAAATAGTAACCTCTTCAAGTCCTGGATGGTGAACGAGTTACGCTTATCGCGCACCGCAGCAAGGGCCGAATGCATCTTTTCACGAAGAGCCGCGATCTCAGGGACTGGATCTTTTTCATCTGTTGGTTTCTGGAGGTTCTTGCCTAGAACCGCCGTGCGTAAGTTTTGAGAAGGGGTCATGAATACCACAATAGTACTAACCTCCCCGCCCAGCAAGGCGTAGGCCAGCTATCTCTCCCGTGTAATACGCCTTCGATGCAATTTGACTTGTCACAATCTTAGCGCGATCAGGCTTGTGCTTAGAAAGTGCAGCAAGGGAAGCTATGCGATAGTGAAAAATATGGAACAAGGAGCTTCGAATATACGTACACAGCTTCCGTTGTACAGGGCCAATAGCCTTTCCATAATTCTCAGCAACTGAGGCACCGAGATCGACCGAATCAATAGGCGAGAGTGATTGATTAACGGCGAGGTATTTCTTGTAAAAGCGGTAAGTTTTGTCGTCATGTATGGTGGGTAATGGGGGCAATTACCTGCAGCGTGGATTGTAATTCCATGGGAGCACGACCGAGTGCAAGCTCAAACCATCGACCAGAATTACGCTGCAAATTGACGAGAATTTCATCCCTAACCTTGTAGTCATCAGGAAGCTGGAGAGTTATGTCTACTCTGTCGGAGTGTAGTTCGTAGACAGGATTATACTATGACACCGGCTGAGCAAGATACATGGAACAAGAACTGGTGCCTTACCTCGTCCACATATTCACCCTCACATGAACGCCGAAGCAGCGTAAGTACCTCGAGGATTGAAAACACAAGAGGCGGGTCGCACATGAGCGATGGGAAGAACGTGATGACTCTGTCAAGATATTTCGATGCTACGGCGCGTGCCTTTGCGACTCGGTGTGTGCTGCTGGTTAGCAGGACTTGCAGTTCCCCGAGTAATCCCCCTGGTAAAGATTGGGTCCTCGCCTGGTGATTCAGATCCTGAATTGCGTCTGTAATAATCTGCACAGTGTTCGGTTGCGAGTCGCGATAGAACTCATGTTTCACGTACCTTATCAGCCATGGACTCCAAACATGCGTTTAGCTCAGTACGACTGTTAATGCTACTGTTCGTGAAGTAGGGCACCAGAGATGAGGGGAGACCAGCGGTAGCACGCATTCCTTCTACATCATGCATGGCTAGAAGAAAAATGACTTCTCCGGGAGACAAGGACCGAATCTCCCTGTGATTGTACGGTAGATATTTGCTGAGCAAACTGCGATGCTTTTGCATAACCTACTATGCTGTCATGTGCCGTATATGTTGAATCGACGGAGGGACTCACATTATCCGCATATTCCTGTCGAATCGACGAATTGAACTCAATGTCGCTGACGAGCAAATCATGGGCCTCCTCAAACACAAGGGCAGGGGTTTTTGCAGCGATGCGGGATAATGCAGGGCGGCGCCACTCCGTCGCCGAGCCACCCTTTTCATCTGCCGCAGTAAACTGGAAGAGAGTACAAAGGAACCACATTTTACGGAACAGGGCTACCAATTCAGGAGATGAGCCAGAGCGAGGATTAAGGTCAGCATGACTCAGAAGCGCATCAATTGGTAGGAGAAGAGAGACAAGTTGTTCGGCCAGATCATCCGCCTTCATATGCCGGTTCTGAACGGACGCTTTTTGGATCGCGATCCCCTTGTCCTCAAACAATGAGAGGAGTTCCTGCAAGTAGATATAATAGAACACCGGTCGTTGATCCAGCTCGTGCGCGAGCCTAGTTTGTGCAGCCAGAATCTGTGGAGGGTTGATCAGAATTCAGTTTAATCCTAAATTGGCCCTACCATATTGTTCGAGAACCTTGGGTCGTCGGAGTACATAGAGAGACTAAGAGAAGAGAATGCCTTGATAATATCTAAGAATGAAGCCTCGGAGGCCTTCAATGCTAAATCCACAAGATTATGAGCGATGGCGGCCTCAGCATATGGTTCAGAGACTGGAAGTCGTTGAATAAGCATAGAAATGGTTAGTCTAGTAGCCTGTATAACCGATTATAAGCTGGGGTTGTTTTGATGCCAACAACGGCACTCACTTCATCGCGCTTGAATTCAAGAGCAAGCCTTGATACCACCGATATCGTACTAGTTGTAATGAGTCGTCTTTCCTCTTCGGTGCGACCAGGAGTAACTGTATCAATGGAGTGCACAGTGGCACGATCCGATTGCATGAGTGTGTATTCGCCATTCGAACAGGAGAAGAGGCTGAAGGGCGGGAAGTTATGCGGTGCGTCGTGTATCTCCTTGCTCGTTGCAGCGACGTAATTCAGCAGCGAGTACATATTCGACATAATTAGGTCGTCACCCGGTGCCAACTACCCTGGATAAGAATGTTATAAATAGAGAACAAGTTTCAAATACCTGGATGCACAAAGCAAGACACTTGGCGGCAGCGTATATAGGTGGAGGAATTCGAGACTCGCTAACGAATTCATTCTCAAATGTGGCCACCGGCGAGGTGACAAAACTTCTAAGATGAGATACCATGGAAGACGCCGTCTCGGGGAAACTACACATGAGTAGTAGGACACTCCAAAAAAACAAGGAAAGAGAGGAACATACTGTCGCACTAATACGGTGACTGCTTTGGAGGCAGCCACTTGAACGAGACTGTCAGCGATTGGCGAATCCATGCTAAGAATGACTTTGAGGCGCAAAAAGAGGTTGCTGTCGAGACCCTGGAGAGCAACAACGCAGACGGTGCCAAGTTTCTAGCAGGGGTTGAGGTATAGCGTCAACCAAAGCTACGGCCGGATCTTACCAAGCTCTCGGACATGGTCTCCCATGCGTATGCATCCAGTGACGGCTCAGAATCCATCTCCTCAATCTGTACAAGGAGATCGGTGAACGTTTGTGTGGATAACTCGAGAGACTTTTTCAGGGCACTTTTCAGGCGCGGCTCAGAGGCACCAGTCTCAGCAGCGTCACGGGTTAGTGCTGACCAGGCCTTATTAGCAGCTGCAGCCTCAACCTCTTCCCCAGAGTTAGGATAGACGAGTGCTTGTGACGGATAAAGAGCCTGAGCTAACATGGTCCACTGGGCCTCTTCCACGCAGCACAGGAGAAAATAGCCATTAAGGGGTCGACCGCTCAACGCATAACGCGACAGGAGAGCTTGTATGTAGTTCTTGATGTCAACTTCGCCGTCTTCAGCTTGAACGACGTTGAGGAGAGAGCGATTCAAGCGCTCGATTACGTCATGTTCAAAGAGGATATTGAGGTGCTCAGAGATTGAAGCCCAGCCATGATAGGTCCAAGAAAACTCAGTGGAGATGATAGCACGATATAATCCATGAAACGAGAGCGCATGGAGGGTAAGTATTTCAGCCGCTGTCTGGGGCTTAAAAATACGGATCCAGCAGAATATCAAATACTCACGAGGACTATCTTGTAGTTTGTTGACCAGGACAGATGTGAAAATCGTTATAGCGGTCATGACGCCCTCCCTGTATTCCGAATGGACCGCGGAAAGCTTCAAAAGAGCGGAGACCGTTGTGTAGGCTAATTGGTCCGGTAAAGACCAATCTGGCAAGAACATTCGTTCGGATATTCATCTGGCGAGACCAGGGCTAAAAGCTTACCATCCCAGGTTAGGTTCATGTCGAAGTCAATATAGGGAATGTCTCGGAGAATGTCGAGTAAGACAGGAACTGTAGTTGGAAGAAGAGCAGTCGATATGTTCACTGAGAGCTCTGCGAACCCGATATTGCACCTCGCCCTCGAAGCCGACTGGACTCGAAGATAAAATTATCATGCTAAAGTATGTGAGGACACTCACCATAAACACCCTCTGCTCCAAGCCGGCATTGACGCCACTCTCGTCCGCATCATCCGTAAAGATAGCCCTAGTCGTAACATTGGAAGTGATCAGGTCGACAGAAGAGTCGATTGTGGGGTCCGCAGGGTCATCTTTGGAAGCGCCCACGCTGGCAGCGAGATCGGAGAGAATTAACTGATGGATATTGAATTCAAGACTATACACGACGAATGACCATTCTGAAAGCTCAAAGGTAATATCAGGATGAAGCGTACCCGTCCATAGTGCGGCAGAGAGTCGTTGGCTCTTGGCTCAAGTTGGACCAAAGCAGAGAAGGATTATCACGTGCCCGCCATGCCCGCTCCACCCCTATCTCAGACTCGCCCCAAGTCAAGGATTTCGACTTAACCAGGTTTTGGTTGACCTTGGCGTTTAACTGCCAGTGGTGTACAGTGCACACTACACACGTCCTGCTACTTCAAGGTTACATCACATTATTACATCCTCCTGTTGTCGTGCTGATGACCCATGTTGCCGCTCGAATGTGAGACACCAGGTCGCGCGAGGTCAGTTCTGACTCGGAGTAGTCTTAGTCAGCCAAACATCACGTGCTTGAACTGTGCAGTCACTACTTAGACCAACCGATGGAGGAAGACCTGATCGTTGTCGACGATCTCGATTCTAACGCTCAGGATGCCGCAGGTACCTCGAATATTGCCGCAGGTGCTCAACCCACACAAGCCGCCGCCACTGGCCGCCCACAAAGAGCCGCGACACTACGCGCTCGAAGGCAGAGCTCCCCGGCGTATTCTGACGGCGGTGATACGACTTCTGCACGAGCAATGCGTTCTTCCGTGAAGGCAAAGGCCGCGCCAAAGCTCAAGCTCAAGTTGAGCGAAAAGACCGCCGCCCTGGCTCCGGGCATGTCCTTCCTTGGCCCATACGATCGCGAGCTCGACTCCGATGACGAGGAGTTGTCGTTTGAGGAACAATTCATACTTCGCATGCCCCCTGGAGAGGACTGCAGCAAGCTACGTGAGATGGTGGCTGCTCGCGAGATCTCACCTGATGTCTGGTTCAAGTTCAAAGGTAAGCTCCTAAGTGAGCGTTTTCCAAGTACAGTCTGATATCTTAGAACAGACTCGCGTCGCGCTGTTTTTCACATGGCGGACAACATGTATTCAGCAAAACTGGTTGATCTACCTTGCGTTATCGAAGCACAGAAGACCCTCGACAATAAAAGAATGTTCAAGGTCGCTGATATCTGCCAGGTTTGACCCCCTTTTATGCTTATAATCCCCTAATTCACGCGTGCGCAGATGCTTCTCGTTGAACAAAAGATTTTCAGCGAAGAGGTAGTAAGTAACCAGAAGAGTTTCAACATCGATGACTTCATTTGGCCCCACGGCATCACGCCACCACTCCATCAAGTCAGAAAGAGACGCTTCAGAAGACGGGTAAACAGGCGGACAATAGAAAGCGTTGAACAGGAGGTCGAGCGACTACTTGAACAGGATGCTCTGGCGGATGATGTCAAGTACGGTATGTCTCTACGCTATCAATCCCACTCCTCTTGCTTAACGGGGCTTTGTAGAGGTCTTGGACAATGTAAACCCCGACTTATCTGACTCCGAGTTCATCGAACAAGACGACGGATTAGAGGCGCAAACGCCCGGGGCCCATTCCGAGCCCGGCGATGCCGGGACGCCTGGTGGAGGGGCCGACGGCGATGATAGCGACGATGACGAAGGTGAGGCAGACGGGGACATTGACGAGGAACTCGCCGCGGAGCTCGATCGCGAACTCGAGGGCGACGACGACGATGAGGACGACGACGACGAGAGTGAAGATGAGGATGAAGAAGACGAAGACGAAGACGACGAAACACAGCAGGCACGTCAGCTCCTGAACGAGGAAATTGCCGACCTCGAGTTCGCCGTGCGCAAGAAGGAAGCGGAGGTCGCGAGCACGGGCAACCCTCTGATTCGCAAACGTTTCGAGGATGCGCTGAAGAAACTCCGTGCAGATCTCGAGGTGAAGATGGGCCAGAAGGATGACATAATTGAGATGGTGAGGCTTCGCAAAGCTGGTGAGCCAGAGCCGGATGAGGGCGAGGCCGGGGATGATGCGGAGGGAGACAATGGAGTTGATCCCGAGGACGCAGCGGACGGGGAGGAAGCGGATCCCCTTCCCATGCAGGGCATCGAGATACCAGCAGTCATCCAACTGAATGGCGCAGAGGGTGCACAGTTGCCTCCACCAGACGGGGACTTGTTTGGGCCGGAGGACCGTATGGACATAGGATAGAGTATCCCACACTGTGCCATGCCTCCGCCCTGTAGACTTTCGAACCCTTCTGTACCTTTGCCCGCCTCCAGGGTCACGTTACAGTGAACATGCCGGTAGCGACCCCTATCCGGAACGTTGTCCATATCGGACCAGTCGGGGCGCACCAACAAACAAACCCCTCAAACCCCTTCATTGAGTACCAAACACACACCAAACACATCGTATTTCATTCCAACTTGCTCCAGCTAGATATCTTTTTCCTCCAACACACACCCATGGTCAAAATCTTTCTTAATGCTGATGGGACTCAAGTTCCCTTCCTATCCATTCCTGACAGCGATGTTCAAAGGTTGTCTAGACGTCCATTCAAATGGCTACGCTATGTCATATTTGCTATCTGTGGAGCCCATGGAGACATCTCTATGACTCTGGATGGCCCCCCTGTTGACTACAGCAGTTCCTCTTTGGCCAATGCCACATACCACTATAATCCTACAGGTACACTTCTTATTATTCTATCAATGCTCAACATGCTCATCATTTCCCATCTGTCTAGAGAATTTCATATTTGTGGATCATGAATGTCTCAATGGGCATGCAACTTCTACTGCCAGTGATGTCACACATCGCCACTATACCTTCAGACAGGACATCAAGATACGAGATGGACAGTTTTGTATTGTCACACAGGAACCTGCAGCATACTGTGATGAAGTGCACCTGATCCCCAGGTGCAAAGGCGATGAGGTTATTTTATTATTTTATAGTTGCATTAGTCTAACAATGTTCTTTGAACTTCTCTCTAGTACATCTCAAGGGTCATCAAAGATCGTTGTTCCCGTTATGAACCCACTTCACTGCCATTCATCAAGGGCATCAATGATATCCAGAATGGAGTGCTAGTGAATGGAACTTTACACAAGAAGCTTGCTTGTGGGGATGTTGCTTTCATAAAGGTAGGAATTTTATAAAACTCTTTATGCTTAGTAGCTAAGGTCCACCTGTTTAGACACCAAATTATGGATTAGAACCTGATGACATATGGAGAGTTGACCCTGGACCCACACGTCACACACATATCACCCTACATCAGCTGGTTAAGCACAGTAGGGATACCTAGACCAGGCCCAACTGGCCAACATCAACTTTGGCCCTTCCACTATGTTTTCCTTAGGGGCACATGTGGATGCTGTATTCCAGGGCACAGGAGAGCACCTACCCCCCGATATTCTTCTCGACTACATGTATGGTGTCGCTGCTTACAAATGTTGGAGAGCAGTGATGAAGTTCATGGTCTAATGAAGAGCTTCCACGACAATCATTATGCCAACATTCCAGTACCTCCCCTCAGTCCACCATATGATGACAGCAATTCTCTTTCTTCTTCTGAAGACCCTCTCCTTGCATCACCAAAGGAGAGATGCTACACATCTACAAGAAGGGGGGATGAGATGGTGAAGGCAATGGATGACTTGAATATCGTTTTAATGGCACTCAAAGGAATCACACCACAAGAGCTCATAGCAGAAGAGAGAAGCAGATGGAGGAAGAGGAGCAGAGGGCCCAGATAGCGAGCCGGAGTAAGGTGTTGGAATGGATTGCCAGTGGTTCTACAGTGTAGATGTTTGTGGTTGCCACTGTTGGTCTCTGCCGCACATTGTATTGTTATTGCTTTTATTGCAAGTAATTTTGATTTTACTGTCCCTCGCTTCGCTTACACACCCCTGTTTGCGAATTTCATTCCAAAGCCATGGGCACCGTCATCACCCAGGTCCTGCTCCTGCTGCTCTTGTAATCAAATACGCCGACAACATCATTTGGGCCTTGCCACTTCTCTTCCGATTGTGACCAAGCATTTCCGTGTCAAGGATTCAGTACTCAGTCATTGTCAGCACGACTCGCGAGGGTTGTCCTTACTGCTACGTGGCGCTACTCTCAACAACACAGCAAGCAACTTGAACGTGTCTCCTGCACAGCACCCTTCAAGCTTCAAGCTTCAAGCTCCTTCGTGCTCACCGGACTTCTAAATTCTAATGCCCAGTGAGCCTACTGTATTCCAAAGCGTGATCAACGTCGATCAACCCCAATGAGAATCGTGTACGATGCTACGCGATTATACATTAACTCACCCCCGACGAGTCCCGCGACCATATCGTTGTCGAGACCATTTGCTTCATCCAAGCACATGATCACCGCCCGGCCACCTGAGTCCCTCGAGATCAAGAGACCTTTAACTCTGAAAAGCCCACCAAGTGGCACCAACGCCGGCAACTACAATTTCAAACGCGGTACCTGCAAGAACTGCAACGTCAAGTACAGCATCTCAACGTCTCGGATCCCCCAGGAGCAGCAAACACACGCTTTCCACTCGATGCCGGCAACCAGCAACGACAACACCTACCCCATCCTCCATTATACCTACCCGGCGTGGGCCAATCTTGAAAAGCCATCCTTCTCTACTACTCTCCTTAGTTGTCATGTTCTCCACCCAACCCGACGATAGCCGTGTCAGCTCGCTCATCGAAAAATACTCTGGCATTTTGCAAGAAGATATTGGCAAGGAGGCCCAAGACCCGGATATGGCCGGGATACCCGCGTTGAAGATTATACTGACATTGTAAACGGTGCTGCCTCGTTGAACACATTTTGCATCCGTTGGATATCGGCTTATTTACTCCTCCACATACGCGACGGAGCTTTATGAGTATGGATGGAGTCGTTCAGCTTCTCGCGCTTCTATAAGGGTGAGGCGTTCGCTGCGTCCCTTGCTCGCCACGAACACTATCTTGCCACGCAGATGTTCCCTTCGTCCCGGGATGTGCGTTCTTGATGTTGGCTGTGGTGTCAGCGGCCATGCCAGATTGCTCGCTTCTCGGACGCGAATATTATTGGTTTAAACAACAACGACTTCTAAATTGGCCGCGCCCGCCGATACACCAAGGATGCTGACCTGGAGGATCAGGTCCAGTTTGTCAAAGGTGACTTCATGAAGCTGTCGGAGCAATTCGGCAAAAATTCGTTTGACACAGGTGCGCATCCCTTGCATTTCATGCAATTTACCACGTGTTGATTTTCGGACTCTGGCCGCTATACAGTATACGCTACAGTTCATGCTCCGACATAGGAAGGCGTTTACGGCGAAATACTGAAATTTTCAAACCGGGGGTGTTTTGAGTACAGAACTTGGGCACGCAGGCGAATGTGGATGCTCACGATGCCTCACTCAGTTTGGTGCCTACGTGCTTCTCAGACTTTGCCCACGATCGCGTTGAGTTACCGCGACTTTCGAAGCTGGCCCTCCAATGGTGTGCAGCCCATGGATGGCGGAGAGGCAACAGGACGAAACTGCTACCAAGGATTAATGACAACGGCGCCCCAGGAGGTGTCCCTGGCAGGCTCCCTACCCCCAGCAACGTCTCGCCTTCTTCCGCACCCGCACCCACCACACCGGCGCAATCTACTAGTTGAGAACTGGTGAGCGCCAAGCTGTCCTCCCCCCAATCCCACCAAAGGTCCAACTCCTTCCCGTACCCGCTTGCCTTGACCCCATGCAGCTACTGAGCCACCCCCATGCGGCCTCACCGCTTCCCCCACCCCCAGCCCTCTCAGCTATCCACCTTCCCACTTGACCAACGCGAATCGGTCTCTTCCTGAACTATAACCGTGCCCTTTGGTTCGATGACAGCTGGACAACTCCTATTTGGGTAAGCCCCTCCGTGATTTTCCGCCTGTGAGGGTTACCAGTATGACTACTACGTGTTCGACTGGAATGTCAGGCGCGGTGTCCACGAGGAATACTATGCCCGGCCAAGCGACACTAGCTACTCTAACTGCACGGCTGAATGTCAACTCGGGAGGCGGAGCAGAGAGCCGAGGTGCAGTGAGTGTTTCACAATTCGTCCATGTCCCGTCTAGCCCATCAAACTCCTGCTACCCGTAGACTGGGAAGTTTCACCCTTGACAAAGAATATTCGCGATCAGAGAAGGATAAGTTGAATATCAACATCGACTCACCAAACGACCACGACACTGCTCTAATGGGAAGTGTCCATCATTTGAGAACGACCACTCATCTTGCTCGACTGGGATTTGTAGAGGTCTTGGACACTGTAAAACCCCGACTTGTCTGACTCTGAGTTGATCGAACAAGACGACGGATTAGAGGCGCAAACTCCCGGAGCCCATTCCGAGCCCAGGGATGCCGGGACACCTAGTGGAGGGGCCGGCGGCGATGATAGCGACGATGACGAAGGTGAGGCCGACGGGCCAGAAGGATCGAGATGGTGAGGCTTCGCAAAGCTGGTGAGCCAGAGCCGGATGAGGGCGAGGCAGGGATGATGAAGAGGGGGATGATGGAGTTGACCCCGAGGGCGCAGTGGACAGGGAGGAAGCGGGTTCCCTTCCGATGCAGGGCATCGAGATTCCAGCGGTCATCCAACTCAACGGCGCAGAGGGTGCTCAGTTGCCTCCCCCAGATGGTGACCTGTTTGGGCCGGAAGACGGTATGGACATAGGGTAGACCGCCCTCATTTACGTACTGCATGTGTTGTCATTATGGACCGTATCGCACATCCTGTATCCATGCGGCTTCATTCGCGTAGAAATCAAATATTGCAAGGAGGGCAACGTCGGGGAGCATGTCGATTGTCTCCCGGCCTACATCGCATCAGCCAGAAATTATTGCAGGGTGTTGCGCATAAGACGTACGTGGACCTTGTTTTGTTGGTTTCTCCGGAGTCGGACAACGTGCATGAATCTTTGCCGCCAACGGGCATTCGGAACGACCATCTATCAACATCGATGACCCAATATGACTGGGATATAATGACAGGGGCAACGCTACTGTGATAGGGAGACTTGATGAAGACACTTTCGCGGACTCGGAGGACTGTTTGAAACCATGTCAGTTACTTCAGTAGTCTGGTGAGTGAATCCCCCTTGACGTATCTCATATGAGGATCCAGCATCAGGACCGAAGAGATTGCTCTGAAATTTATCCACCGCAGCGGTTTTATAAGAACGAATCTTATTACACGGCCCTCAATGACCTTCTTATCACTTGACATTGCGTACACCACTGAGCCTGTGATAGCCCCCAGATCTTGAGCAAGCTATTTCAGACGTGGGGAATGATTCTCGTTTCTGAGTTTGCACTCAGCCGGCGTGCTCAGGACTGCTCCCATCTCTCCAAAACTTACCGCCCTTCCAAGAAATACCTCGCCGTTAATCAATCACTCTCGCCCATTGATTCGGTCGATCTTGGCGCCTCAGTTGGTGAGAATTATGGAGAGGTCGTTGGTCCTGTTACTCCTGTAGAGCGGAAGGTATGTACGTGTATTCGAAGCTCCTTGTTCCGTATTTTTCACTATTACATAGCTTCCCTTGCTACGCTTTCTAAGCATAAACCTGATCGCGCTAAGATCGTGACCAGTTAAATTGCACCAAAGGCGTATTACACGGGAGAGATGGCTGACCTACGTCTTGCTGGGCGGGGAGGTTAGTGCTATTGTGCTATTTATGACTCCTTCTCAAAACTTATGCACGGCGGTTCTAGGCAAAAACCTCCAGAATCCAATAGATGAAAACGGTCCAGACCCTGAGATCGCGGCTCTTCGTGAAAAGGTACACTCGGCCCTTGCTGCGGTGCGCGATAAGCGCAACTCGTTCACCATCCAGGACTTGAAGAGGTTACTATTTCGTTGCGCTTCACCTCTCACCGCGGTGACCAAGGTATTACCAACCGCTTATTCGTGTCCTCGATTGACTAGCATGGCAGTGTGATTATATGATTGCCTTGCCTTCCGTGGTCTTTACGTCATCTGTCATCCCCGCCAGCATCGACATCGAGACATGGACGTGGGTGATTTCGGAGCGACCAACATTTGAAATTGCCATGATGGCAGAAATCAACACAGCTTGGATGACGAGCATTAGGCTGGCAAGGGGCATTTTCTCGAAGACGCTCAAGTACAGTATGTCACAATCCCGAAGTTGACGGCTCACAGTCGGTTCACGCGGCTAATTATCACCTCCAGGTACGACGATCCATCGACTACACGCTGACGGAGAAAGACGTCTTGACCGCGCTACTAATCATGCCCGTCGTTTGCTCTCGCCCCACACGTCTTGCAAATGCTCTTTAGTAGATTACACGCCGCGAAATTTCGCAAACCGGGATTAATGCTGCTGCGAAAACACCTGCTGGTCATTGATACTGACCCCGATTCGCTGATCACCGGCGACGACGGAGATGAATAGCGTCGCACGGAGCAAGACGTGTGGGTCCAGGCAATCTTCAAAGTCGGCAGGACGTGCTCGCCCTCCAGCTCATCGCCATGTTCAAGAACATCTTCACGAGCGTGGGCCTGATGCTCTATCCTTATCCTTACCGCGTGACAGTCACTGCCCCTAGGGTACGTTCACTCACCTCCTTGTTTGCATGCGTAGTTTCCAATACGATTGCAGTGTGGTGTTATCGACGTCGTACCGGATTCCACTTCGTGAGACGAATTGTGATTACAAGGGCAGTGATAATCCCCCCAGGAGTCAGGACCCATTGTCAGGACCTGGGTGATGACGGTTGCTCAAGCCCACTGGTATGGCTTCCCATGGAATGAAATTCGCAAAGGAACACTGCCCGAACGAAGACGATGCGACTTTGGATGCGACGTATGTACTATGTAGCCTCTCATTCCAAAATCGAAATATATATATTATACTGTGGACAATGCGTAGCAGAGACAATGCACGGCAGAGACGGCGGCCATCACAAACGGGAATTTACGAACGTCGGAACCAAAAATGTCCATATTGTAGCAATCCATGCCAGCACCTTATTCTGGCTCGCTTTCTGGGCCCTCATCTCTTCTTCCTCCACTTGCTGCTCTCTTCTGCGAATGAGATCTTCTGGCGTGATTCCCTTGAGCATCATTAAAACGATGTTCAAATCGTCCATCGCCTTTGTCATTACGTTCCCCTTCCATGCAGATGTGTGGCGTCTGCTGCGTCTCACCTGCAGTGATGCGAGTGGGTGGTTGGGGCCAGGATTGTGGTCTCCAGAAGAAGAACCGCTCGGGACATACTCGGAGTCATTCGATTCACGATTGTTGTGTAAGTTCCTCATTAGACGACGAAGTTCGTCGCCATTTTTCCTGCTCCTCCAGTGATTGTAAGCAGCGACACCGTACAAGTAGTCGAGGATGATGGTGGGGGGTAGCTTCCGTCTCCGAGTCGTGCCTCGGAATACTGCGTCCATGCTTGCCCCTAAGGAAAACATAGTGTCTGGGCCGTAGTTCACGTTGGCAAAATCGGCCGGGGCTAAGTTATCCCCCTCGGGCTCAACTAGCCGGTGTGAGGTGATGTGCTCGCGGCGGGCGGGTCCCTGGCCAACTCTCCAAATGTCGTCGGGTTCTAACCCATAGTTTGGTGTCTAAATTATACTTTAAGGCTCCTAAGCGTGAAGAGTTTTATAAAACTCCTACCTTAATGAAAGCCACATTCCCGCAAGCGAGCTTCTTGTGCAGTCGCGCGCTTATCAGTACTCCGTTTTGAGTATCGTCGATACCCGAAACGGATGGTACGGAACCAGGGATGTAACGGGGTCGACGGTCTTCAATAATCTTCCGAATGTACTAGAAATCGAAGTTGTTCAAAGAACATCACATAACCTGAGACTAAAAAAAATACTTCGTCGCCTTTGCACTTGGGGATCAAGTGCGCTGCTTCACAAAACTGTTCGGACTCCCGTGTGATGATACAAAGCTCTCCATCTCGATTCATGACATTCTGTCTAAATGAACCAAGACGAGGCGTATTGGTCTCGGCCGTAGATGTTATACGATCGTTGAGAGCTTCGTAATCCACGAAGATAAAGTCTTCTGGATGAATGTGAAGTTGTGAGCATGTTGAGATAAAATGAGAAGAAGCATACCTGTGGGATTGTAATGGTATGCGGCATTGGCCAAAGAAGAGCTGTTGTAATTGACAGGGGGGCCATCCGGGGTCATAGAGATATCTCCGCGCGCTCCACAGATTGCGAACAATAATAGCGTATCCATTTAAATGGGCGTTTAGACAGCCTTTGAACGTCGCTGTCAGGGATAGACAGGAAAAGGACTTGAGTCCATGGACGTTGAGAAAAACTTCGACCATGTGTGCGTCTGTAAGAAAAGGTGATCCCAGGGTTCTGTGTTGTGTTGTACACCAGGTCTGGTCTGGAGTGAGTCAGGCACGTCTGGATTGAAATACCCATGACGTGTATTCAATGAATGAGGTCGGCGACTGTGGTGTCAGCCCCCTTTTACATCCACTTTCGTGCCCGCAGGATTGCATTTAAATCGAGTGGAGCCTTCCTGACAGACTAAGATTTCCGCAGTAGGGGCTGTCTGAGATACGAATACATTACACACGTCCGTAATGCAAGATAATCAGAGACACATAGACGGATTGCCCAACCTTGAGCCCGCGGTCCTAAGAAATAATCTGATCATAGTCATCCCGCCTATGAGATGACAAGCCTGAGTGATGAACCTTTTTACGGCGAAAGGGAGGAGACAATGCCAGCTTGGAGTACAAACGGGACGTAAACGAGGCAAACCAGTGGCGAAAACCAAACCCCTAGCACCTGCCAGTCCCTTATCATCTGCTTGACTTCTCCGTCGAAGGCAAGCCAGCCGAGAGCAAGTGTTGTGTAGAATGCACATTTTAGGCCACGCGATGGTAATGAATTCGATGGAGAGGCTAAGGACAGTGGTACGCCGAGAGCACCGCAAGGAGAGCGGCGAGGGAGAAATTGAGAACCGACGAAACGGAGATAAGCGTACTCGCAAGGCACATGTTGATGCCTTCAAAGTCATGTAAAGTGGTGCAGTCGGCACAGAACTACAGGCGAGAGGGACTGCCACGGCACGAGCAAGAAGTTATCCAGCACATGGGCGGGATTATGAAACTCTGACATGAATATGAGTCGATGACATGAAGCAACGAAGACCGAAGAACTTACTAGAGTCTGATATCAAACCAAGCCTGAGAGATGATCGCGAACAGTGCAAGGCCGACCAAATGCGAAACAGCTGCCACCACGAAGGCGCCCAAGAGATCTCTCCTTCGAGGCACCCATTTCTTCCTTGAGGCCGTGACTATGTCCGCATTCTTCCCCTTTTCACGAACGGATGTCCCTCCAATTCCATCCAACCTGCGCTTACCCACTCCTGGAGACCGCCAAACATCAAGGCTGCCGCAATAAGCACCGCACTGGGGAGATATGTACCGATCTTGAGGAAAGACGAGGGGGTAGACATTATGTAGAGGAAGAATGACGCATGAAGTCGTTCGAGCAGGTTGCTCATAGTACGGAGTGTAGATTCAACTATGCTATAGAAGCGGGATCAGAGGGCGAAGTCTCCAACGATCTGCGACACGTACCGGCCAAGCGCAAGAAACCCGTGAGGACCATTAGATGGAACAGCAAACAGCGTGATCGCATCTATGCGATACCTAAAGGCGACGTCAGAGAAGCGAACAAAGCGATATAGGATATCTCACTGATGAAATAGCCCATGCACACCACTCGCTTTGCCTCTGGCTTGATAAGCAGAGTGTCTCAGAATATTCTTGGCTCGATAGCCATACTCCAATACGCTTCCGCGCTCCCAAATCCAGCTTGGAAGCCAAGAAGGGTAAAAATTCCGTATTTCTTCACGCCCCGGGAACTCGAATGGCTCGTGGTGATCATACAGTAGTACAGGTACGTTGCCGGTATGCTGAGAAATAGTTCTGAATGAGTTATGAGGTCTTGATTTGGTAACCGTCCGTTGAGTCCTTCTACGTTGGACCATGATATTCAACGAACTTTCAGTGAGAAACAGTAAGTCACACCTCGGAAAACACCCAAATGGGAAAACGAATGACCAGGATAATCGATGTTGAGGGCGGTCCATACCACGCCGGATGTAATAGATAAAGGCTCAACATCCAAATCTACATAGCCATTAAGAAACGTATATTGAAACGCTCGAACGACGCACCAGTATTCGAAGGCCTATGATATGCACTCAACCACGCGTGCATGCCGTCCAGGTGGCTGTCACTGATGACAAAGACAATGTCCTTGGACCAGTGCGAATATTCTGTGGACGTAATTCATACAAGTAAACCACAAAATTAATATGGCGTTTACAGACCTTTCAAGAAAGCGGCTAAGGAAAGCACAGTAGAAACTCCCCTCAGGTTGTCTCCGCCCGTCAGACTTTTCCAGGAAGCGCTGATGATCATTGCCTCGGTCCCAGATGTTCGAGGTGCAGAAAAGACGGCATAGGCATTGGTGCCGTTCAGGGTCTAAAGATGTACTATTAGACCCAACATATCTCACAATAGATCAAACTAACTCCGAATGAGGTTTGGATTGAGTATCTTTGCGTGGAAGATGGTATGCCAAATTTGGCGAATTCTGCGGCGAAGAAAGTCGCGCGCCTGCGTACTAGTGAACGGATTGTTGTGCTCAGAAACGCGGGCTAGCTCACTCTGTGCTTGACAAGTTACGGTCCCGCATTGAACTCACATCCTCCAAAAATTTATCCGCACGATGAACGTCCACCCAGTTCCAATAGGTGTTGACCTACAAGTAAACCAAGTAAACATAAGTCAGTACGCATGGTACGGGGAGGAGCAGCCGATGGTACTTGGCTCGGTTGAAGGGCGTTTTCATCAATGTAGGTGTCTATGCCGAGTTGTGACAGAGGAAGTACAAATAGCCAAAGATACCCCGCTAACAGTAGACCCAATCTATAATTCGGTGAAACCACGGAGAGAGGTAAGACATGCGTCGACCTACCTCAGCACATTTAGGTGACGCCAGGCCCTTGCAACAATCATCCTCCGTTTTCGTATCCGTGAAGCAGTGTCTCTGGACATAAGCACGCTCTTGATGCGGTCTCTCCAGCCATTTGCGGGGGCCCGTGCCTGTCCAGACGTCGACATTGTGGGGAGAGAGCCGCGGCAGGCACTCGGACAGGACGTGTTCTCTAGCCGGTCGGCCCGAACTCGGCCCGGCATAGTTGAGCGCGTAACCGCGTCAGCATCGAACATCGAACGAATCCATCGCCGCCCTGTCCATCAGGGGTCCTCCTTGCGCTTTCATTTCTCGCGGCCTGTGATGTATACAAAGCGAAGAAGACGCCAGAATCAGCAGCATGAAGGTCTTGCCCCCGGGGAGAGATTCAGGAGACAAAAGCTTACGTCGAATCTGGGAGGCGAGTGGGATTCACCCTGGGGATGGGTCGGGACCAACGTCACGGACGCGTCGGGAATTACTGAGGAGCATCTTCTCGCTACGTGCGGCTTCTCTCGCAAGTCACGTCACTTATTTTGTGCCAACAAATATCGAAAGCACCCAGTCAAGACGGTTTCCCCTGTGGAGGATGCTCTCTCAGGGGAGGAGCCAGCAAAGGATGTTGTTATCATCTCAGACGATGAAACTCCCTCATGCAGCAAAAAATACTGTTCCAAGAACCCAAATTGTTTGAATTATCTTGCTCAGGATCGCTGGGAGGACGCAGGTATGCAAAATTGTCAGATCGTTGCACGGCTTGGCACTGACAATCCTCAGAGACCTCTTTGAAAGCATATTTAACTGCAACAAATCTTGGTCCAGATCCTAATCTCCAGACTAGGAAAGTCGGTTTACCAGTGGGTCTCAGGGTGCGTCATTCTCAAGCTGCCATGTGCTCGAGTTTGATCCTGTTTTTAGAATCTCGGGGCTACCTGCTATGCAAATGCGTATATTCAGGTAATCCTTACCCTCTGATGGATTTGTAATTCTTACTCTGTGTAGGTCTGGTTCCAGGACATCTGTTTCCGCAATGGCGTGTATCAGTGTTTGCCGGCCGATGATAGTGACCATTCCTTTGATGTATGCCCCTCTGCTATCCATTCGATCTCAAAAGTTGATTTTTTGCAGGAATCGCCTATCTTTCAACTTCAGACGACGTTTGCTGCGTTACAAGAGAGCCGTATGAAGATTTTCAATCCAGAGAAACTTGTTGGGAGTTTACAACTTCGAACAAATGAACAGCAAGATGCCCAGGAGTGTGTAATTTTGATGTTTACCATAGATCGGCCACTCATCGCTCACATAGATTTTCCAAGTTATTCATCACCCACTTGGACGATGAGTTCAAGAAGCAACCTGATCCCGCTTTGAAGCATCTCGTTTCGAATCAAGTAAGTGAATCTCGGCCCGATTTTTACGTTCTGTTCTCACAAGCAAAATCGTGTAGTTCGAAGGCACACAGACATACGCGACAACCTGCCTGCGGTGTGGAGCCCGTTCTGAGAATAATTCAGACTTCCTCGAAATAGAGGTCAATCTTGAGGTTGGTTTAATATCGAACACGTCTACATTGTGTTGAGCCCGCGTGCTAGGACAATGCTTCTCTCGAAAGCTGCATTGACGTGCTTCTTCAAGCCGAGACACTATCTGGGGATAACAAGTAATATGCTCTACTGATTCACCTGAACTAACTTTGCTGAATCCTTTTGAAGATACCGATGTTCCAGGTGCCAGTCGCTGGAAGACGCCACTCGGCAGCTCATCCTCCAAAAGCTGCCCCCTGTTCTTCACTTCTCACTACTTCGCTTTGTCTTTGATGTCATGACCCTAGAACGGAAGAAGAGAAAGCATAATGTCTCGTTTCCTGTTGTGCTTGATATGAACAGATTCCTTCGGAATAGGGACTCCACTAACGAGGAAAACACCTATGAACTCAAAGGTGTCCTTGTCCATAAAGGTGCCAGTGCGTACCATGGTCACTACGAAGCCATGGTGTTTGATGTTACGTAGGTTCTCTGACCAAACCAAAGAGGCGACACACTAAGCTCTCATAGACATGACTCATGGTTCACGTTCAATGATGAAGTGGTTTCAAAAATGAAGCCTCCGGGCTCCGAGCCTCCCACAAGCGATAAGGGCAAAGCGTGCGTCTGCATACATCCCAGCTATGAATGGTTCATCATCGATGATCAGGAGGTCTAAGCTCCCCAAGAAGCGCCGTCGGGTCGAGGACAGTAGCGATGGCGAGATAACAGAGTATGCACTGGGCTCAGTGGATCGGTTGATCATGCTCACGGCTGTACCAGGATACAACCCCCATTATCAGCAGGGTGCGCCTCGTCAGCATCCAGTGACATCCAGTAATCATTGTTTGATCTTCAGACGAATGACATCGAGGGATGCGTATATGCTTGTATACATGCGCCGTGAAGCCGCACCCGGGGGTCCAGTGAAGATTCAACAGCCTCCGCAACGTGCCCTTGATGTCGTACTCCAGATGAATCAAAGACACGCGAACAGCTGCGCTTCTTTCGCTAAAAGGTCAATAGCAGGAGCCCCGCTTATTGGATATGCTAACAGAAGGCTTAGACGAGAAGAACTTAAAACCGAATTTCTCGAACTCCGGTCAAAGATGAGAGACATTTATCTGTCTTGGAATGTCTCATCATGCGACCAGGTAGGTTGAAAATGCTACGCTCTTTTTCAATTTATTTCAACGTTCTTGGCAGCCGTCGTTGGTAGTCAGCCAGCAGGCTTTGAACACATTTCTATCTCGACCTATTGACATGCGTGTCGCTGGTTTAATCGATCACGTCGATCAGTCCGGACTTCCGAGCAATAGTCAGAGTCCAACGAGTCTGAATGGCGTGAAAGGAAACGGTAGCGAAACGTCTACGCGGCGACTGGCCTCTCTTATGGAAGGGGAAATCTCGGTCGAAGAAATACTGTGTACACATGGTAGGCTTGATCCAGGAAAAGCCTCGGATATGAAGCGAATTGACCGTGTTCGTCCTCCTATATACTAAACTACCTTTTTTATTGACGTTCAAAATCATATAGGCTGTGTACGAATCGTTGATATTGGCATCTGGTGCATCGTTCGAACCAGCATTGGAACCGACCGATGTGTGCCATAAATGCCTCGAAGCCACCTTTCTTGGTAAGTCCATTTATCCGATTACCCGATTCTAGAATTGTGGTAACAGGAACCGTGTTATCTAGAGAAACTGTACCAATATGAACATCCGAGGCATGTTGCTCAATTCGATGCGGTTGTCAACGAGGCGGATTCAATCGGCCATTGGATCTCTAGGCACTGGGTAAAAGGTACATTTGTTCCTCGCTTGTTCGGGCGAATTTTTTCAAAACTTTGACGTAGATTGGAGGCAGCCGAAACCGAAGATGCACGTGCCATCTCAAAGTGACCCGGCTCCAGACTCTCAGGTCTTCCGGGATCACGTCATATGTGAACATGGTGGCTTGGCGCTCAACATTTCCGCCCGAATACGCATTTCGCACGAGGTGTGTCACGATCATTCGCCACAGAGGATATGCTTATGATCCCCAGGCCTTCACGCACCTCAAGAGACTCTTTCCTTTATGGGACACCTTGTCTGATGCTGTTGGCCCGTGTGCTATGTGTGACACCCTTGCAGAGAGCTCCCGCGAGGACAAAAGGGAGCTGCGCAAAAAGGCGGAAGAAGAGAAGGTGGACCTCTAGTGCTTTTATAGTCACATCATATGCTGACCCGTCATGCAGGCGAGACTCAAACACATGCAAGAGAATGCGCTGAATGGAAACACAGCACTTCTCGAGAATGTTGCTTGCGCTCTCGTCCCTGCAGGTTTTGTGCGGGAATGGAAGCTTTGGATCCTCCGGCCTGGGCATCATCCCCGTCCAGCTTACTTGGATAATTCTCCATTCTTGTGCGATCATGACCTGTTGGCTCTTGATCTTAACCGGGGAGATCTCGACCGATCGGTTTGCCTGGTTCGCCGCTCAGACTGGGATGCCTTGGAGGAACTGTAAGTAATGGTCTATATGTTTCAATGTTGATACTTATTCATGCGTAAACAGTTACGATGCGTCCCCACTTATCACAGTTGAAAATCGACATATCGCCAACGGGGGTATCCTAAGTTCGAAATTTATTCATGATCCGCCGTTATGCGAAGAGTGTCGGATTAAGCGGTGCGTGCTCTCGGCCAGGCACATGCAATATTGTTAAAATGTTTTATAGGAAAATGGACTACGATTTAACGGAAATTACGATCCGCGTCTTAGGTAGCGAGGATCCAGACCCCACGCCAGAGACCTATACCAAGAACGCGGGCCCAGTCATGGTAGACAGCCGACAAACGAGCATTCTCACATATCGATCTAGGAACGGGGAGCCTCAACGACAATCCAAACGGATTCGCACTGTGAAACGAAGAGTGCGACCAATAGGAATCTCGAAACAGATGTCCGTCAAGGACATCAAACTTCTGGTGCGCCGCACGCTTAGCACAGTCGAGGCTTTTTTTCTCATACCGTGTTGGTAGTTGCAGGAGGAGCTAGACATTCCGACCATCTGCCAGCGGTTGTTCTACCAAGGTTGTGAATTGACAGACAGCAGCGCGAGCGTGGCTGCCTTGAGCATCCTAGCCAATGACGTCCTTGACTTACGTGAGGAGCAGGAGAACGAAGAGCTTCTCGAGACGGATACGGAAATGCCACCCCAGCGGCGCGAGACGGACGGTGGCGGGTTTGGGGGCACGTTGCTTGCCCGTGGGTGGACGTCCGAGTCCTTGCCGGACGACACGATGAGCGATCGCACGGCAACATCCTCCCCCGCTCCTATGGATGCGACCAAGCCATGTCCGAAATGCACCTTTGATAACGCGTCTTCGGCCGCTGCTTGCGAGATGTGCGCAACGCTGTTGTGATGTAATGTGATGTGATAACACTTTCGTTCCTTCATACCCCCCTTTCCCCTCGCTGGATGGAACATACCCGCTCATCCCCCTAACCTTCTCCTTTCGTTGTCGAGACATTGTACACAAAACTTGCGCGCGAAGACAAATAACAATAATAAAATTTCCTGCTATGATACAGTAGCGTATTTGGCTTGCGAACTCGCCGCAACCAATATGGCCCGGCCCAGAACAAGTCTTAACCGCGGGCTACGGGGGGCGGTGCTGCGGTCGGCCCTTTCCGACGAGTAACGCAAACTAGCAAGCGAGCGCGCGTACGTGGGGAGCGGAGCGAATCACCCATCTGTTCCTGTTCCCCGGTGAGGGGGAACCCCCGGGTCTTGCCCGTGGGATCATATCACGACAGTAGCGTCCCGGTCTCGTCGTCGCAGTCTCGCAGTCGCAGATCCGGAACTAATCTAGTCCAACCCAAGAGCAAAAATCGCGAGCACCGGAAACAGCCGTGTGCCACACGACACGGCGGTACCGTATTGCTGTGCAACACATGCACACACACATGCACACATGTACGTGCGCCACCAACTATCCGCCCCGCCGCAGAGAGGTTTTCGCGACTCGGCCATCGCCCCCCAAAAAATAATTTACTGTACTCTGTTTCGTTTTCGTTGGTGATCGCTTTTGGTCGACGTGAACTCTATCATCGTCATCGTCCTAACGAGGCTGGAGCGCCGAGCTGTTTGAGCTGAGCGCTCGTCAATCACGACATATCTACATGAATACATAAACACATACACGCACACATCACATCACATCACATCACCCGAGATCCGAGAGTCCCCACCAATTTGGGACTGTGGAACCAAAGTCAAGTTCACCTCCAATTCTAGTATGTTTTATTTTAAAGTTACAGTACAGTAATTTCTCGCTTTGATAAAATAAATATCACACAGCAGTGTTTAGTACACGTCAAGCATATATGGGAATAACAGAACTTTTCCCCATTCGACTGGACTTGACGTACTGTACGCGAGAGAAGAAGGTGTGTGCCTGGGACATGGACTATTACAGTATCTTCCACGACGGTAGATCCAACTTGGGATCCGACAACGAACAAATATTTAACGAGTTGACGACGACCGCTCCCGACTATGTTCACGATGATCGGTGGAAATTTCGGAAAAGACATGATGAAGGATTGTCCGCGATCCATTTGGTCAATCGCGGTGATCGGAGGAAGTCGTCGGTCAAGTTCTCTGCCCTCAGTATAAGCCATCATTTGTCTCATCCTATCTCCATACTGGAACATACTGTATTTATATTTTCTTCTACGAGTGACAGCCGATCATTTATTTTGCTTGTTACAACACCACCCAGGCGACGAGATAGTCTCTATAATTTGCATAAATGCCAGCACGAAGATGCACAACAGTGATTTGGAAAAGAAAAGAAAATTGACTGCGGCGATTTTACAACCCTCCAATGTTAGTGTACAACAGATCACAAAGAAATAGGGAAGGAGACGACTGAAAAGGAAACCAAAGAAAGAAAAAAGCAAAGCCACACAACAAAGGAACGGGTGGGGTAACCAGAGTCAATTAGCAGCGCTGAGGATACACTGTTGGGTCCACATTTGACGATGGCCCAGGAGCAAGGTTTCCTTCCGAAGGATGCGTAAGAGGAACTGCCAAGGACGAGGGAACAGGCATTCCACTGAATGATGCATGGTGACGATGTGTGACGACCGGGACGGAAGGCGGCGGTACAGGATTGGTTTGTGCTTGAGCCTGTACCTGCGCTTGCACGTGTGCCTGCGCCTGGAGCAGTGAGCTAGCGGTCATGAGTACGTCGACTTCGCTCGATAGAGGCCCCGTTAGCTCTACGGCCTGCGCGACTGCGGACTGGGTCGCAACAGACACCTCATTGACCGTCACCTGACCCGCTGCACTTGCGGGTGGCGGTGAAAACCCCGCATTGATCTGTGCGGCGGCAATAGCAGAACGGTCTGCGGCCACCTGGCGAGCAGCCTGCAAGACGACTTGCTGAGCAGCAGCCGCTAGAACGCTCGACGGCTGAGCTGTTACATTGCCCTGCGAAAAGACGGTATCATCTACCGCCTGCGCAGTGACTGTGAGAACATGTTGTTGCTTCGCTAGTGCCTGCAATTCATGCCCTGGTTCGCTGGGTGCACCTGCAGCAACGACCTGTGATTGTGCTTCCTGCGCGACACGTTGCGCGGCAGTTGTCAGCACCTGGATAACCTGTGCGTCTTGCGATGGCACAGGTTGCGGTGGAGCGGGTGGGAGTGTTGACGCTGTCGGTTGCCGTACTAACGTAGGTCTGTGGGTCTTTTTAGGGCAGCTGATACCTGGACCACAGAATGAACCCACCGTGAGGGGGACGTCTGCGGGACAACAGACTCGCCCGTCAACCTACGAGGACCGTCACCGACAAGCGATGGCCGTCGTGACGTGCTAGAAAAGGAAGGATCCACGTTTGCCACAGGCGCAATAGTTATGTGCATGGTTTGAGAGAGGGACTCCTCCTTCCCGTCCTGGGTAAACTAGGAGAGTGTTAATCGGCGAAAAGTTGCAAAGTCAACGCCACTCGGACTTACCCGAGCCTCCACGGTGACGTCGCAGCTCTGTGCGTCTGGCGTGGGTACACCTGTCAGGTACTGGTCCTCATGCCACGAAAGCCAAGGGGGCAAAGACGGAGAGGTATAATTAACGTGGAGATTATTTCGGGATGCTTGGGGGTCCCAAATACGCGGTGTCCAGGTCCAACGAAGGCCTACGTATGCTACGCCAGGAGGGACGCCTGCGAGACGGCGCTGAAATGGACGGAAAGTCCAACCACCATCGCCGGTTTTTTTTGCTTCGATGTTCCAAATATGATTCCCCTTTGACTTTGCCTTCTTGCCATCTTCATTGAAGCGGGAGATGTAAGGGGAATTCCAAAGGTAGTTCCGAATCTAGACACGTGCTTCATCAGATTATCATTCATCATGGCTCGCCGTTTTCCGAACCTTTTTCATGGGTATTTTGTCCTCAGGATATCCTTGCCGGGCGAGCTATTTAGAAAAAGGAATATGGTTACAATAAATTGAGACCGCGGAGCGCGCAAACGGAAGCTAACCTCCTCTAGGAAGGCATTCGTAAACGCCTGTATGCGGAATTTGAAAGGTCGGAAGTCAGGCGACTCGTCTAAGCGCTGCATCTTCTTCGCCATGAGAGTCTGGTGTATTGGCTCTCCCTTGGCGTCCGTCGCTTCTACTGTTCATAAAAGGGCATACCGTTAGCGCATGCACCGCTTCAGTGGAGTATGGAACACACAGTTCGAGCATATTTTGTTCAGAAACTCGAAGAAGATCCGATCCACTTCCGCGCGGTATTCCTGTGGAACCTCATTGCTGTGACTACTGCTTCCACTACCGTTAACCCCCGCGCTGAAGTTGTCCGTCGAGGACCGATTTACAAGCGCCCTGCGGGGAAGCGGACGCGAGAAACCATGGTTCGCTTCCCCAAAGCTATCCTGTCGCGCACGATAACGCGAATGACTAGGCGACCCCGTGTCGGAATCGTCGTCAGAATCGGGAGACGAGACAGGGCTGTAAGAGCGAGAAAACCCGGTATCAGGTCGAGACGCATCAACCTGATACTCTGCCCGTTCATCAATTGTCGCCTCAGATACAGGCACGCCAAACGCAAAAGGGTCACCAGAGGGCGGATTGGATAGTGAGTTGGAACGGGATGTACGAGAAGCATTTTGCAGTAATGAAGGTACAACGGTCGTTGCTGGCGGCGTAGTAAGCGGAGTAGCACCTGGTAACGAAGGGAATCCCGCGGCAGGCGATGCGAACGCAGAAGGCCCGCCCATGATGATATTTTTCATCTCAACATCCCCGTTAAGACGATTGCCGGATAGGGTGGGTCTATTGGAAGGAGCAAAAGGGCCTGAATGCTCGCCCCACGAATCTTGAGGGTGTCCAAATGATGCCATATGACTAGATACTGGTGGCTGAGTGGCAGATGTTGGAGGCGAAAAGTCAGAAGGGCGCCCATTAGCAGCGGCTACGTTGAGTGGAGGGAAATTCATGGGAACAGAGGAAGGTAATTGCCGTTGAAACATGTTCAACTGGTGCAATGGCATGCCAGCTGAGCTCGCGGGGCGTGATGGAGGGCTTGAGGGAGGATTTGAAGAAAATGGGCCTGGGTGGGAATTGACAATGCCTGTAGGGCCAACAGCAGACGAAAAAGGAATGGATGAGAGAGGAGGCTGTGAAATGTCGTCTGGCGGTTCCATTTTCATCGCCTTGAGTGCCCTGTCGCCCTCGGTCATCGAAGACGCACAACGTTTCCGTGACTCCTGATCGAGAGGTCCAGAACCATCTTGGAGTTTGGTATCACCACTGGTGAGGAAAGGAGCATAAGGTAGGCTAGTTCCAGACCTCGATAGGTTTGGTGGAGAAGCACGTGCACCCGGAACGTTAGGGGGGGAAGACTTATCGCTCGGTGGGCTGGAACCATCAGCCAGCCTCGTGGCGGCAATTAGTTCGGAGACGAGTGTAATAGCCTTCTTTAGTTGATCAATTTTGACGCCCGCATGAGCAGTTTGGCCGACACTGCAATCAACGCGTGCTTGGTTCGCGGTTTGCATGATGCTACACATCTAGTTTTAAAGAAGGGTGAAAGACGGCAAGAATTCCCAAGACGTACGTTTTTAGCACGTCATCAACAACCATCATGTGTGGGCCACCCAAATCGGGGCCTCCTTCTTCTTCCGTTGGAGGGCTGACATCGTATTCAGATGGCTGGAGGCGATAACCCGATCCCTGATTCGACGTAGGGGTGCCAGAACTGGGAACCGATGGAAACGTAAGGTCCGAGCCGCTGCCAACGAAACGGCCAGGTGACGCTGCTGAGCCAGAACGGCTGCGTCCCGGGAGACACATGCTGTCCATAGCAGATGCAATGGAAGACGGGGGGATCGTCCCGTAGGTGGCGGGGTTCAGGACCGGGATGGCCGGAGACGAGGTGTGCGATGCGAAACTGGAGACGGAGGTCGCCGCCGGGGAAGATTGTGAGGGTCTCGGGACGTCAAAGGCTTTCTCATTCAAGAAAGATTCACGCAACTGGGACTGAAATGTGGTGATAGACGCAGGGGCAGACACGGCGTCATGATGTACCGTGGCCTGATGCACCTCTGTAGGAGATATATCCATTTGTCGGTGATCGGAGAGTGTGACCTCTGCGGGAACGGACAGTGAGGCTGCGGGATTGATCGTATCCGGGAATGCTGAAACAGGGTGGGTAGGGAGGGCGGTATCACTTAACGGAGGGCCGACCGAGGGGAAGGAGGGAATGGATTCAGATGACTGGAGAGAAGACCCAAGAGGGTCGACGGCCAAATGCCGGTACTGTGCATCAAAGGATCCATCGTGCACGAGTGAATCCATAGAGGCAGGGAGGGACAGAGGACGGGTAAATGAGGGAGGAGAGCCGTGGCCCTTATGCGAATGGGTTCGGTACCGGAACGGTAGTAAGAACGAGGGTGCGCTTTGTGGGAGTAGGAAGTCAGCTTGAAGAAGGAAGGATGGAGATGGAGGGAAAGATGAGGGGGAAGAGAGACAGAGTCGGGCAGGAGAGAAAGGGAGGACGGAGAAGAGGAGAGGACGAACGGGGAAGTGGAAGACGGAGGGATAAAGTGACCGGGACAGGAATGGTAATATCGGTGGACTAGGAATGACGCTAATATGTGTACCAAGTGGAGGGGGAAAGAGCGGCTAGTTGAGAAAAAGAAAAGAAGAGGCGCCGAGAGGTTAATGACTTGTTCGACTCTCGGTCTCGGGACTCTGAACTGGGAGGGGATGGCCTCGCTTGAGCCAGCACGCCGTGCGAGATCCGTCGCAGTCTCCGTCCGCGCAGACCCGCCGTCACACCTGTCACATATCTCCCCGAATTCCCCCCACATATCCCCCCGCTTTGGTAATTTTATATTTTCAAACAATTCAATTCCGTTGGTTAAAAGGTTAAATGACCTTCACGTAACTCCAGGTGATCGTGACTCGGATGAAAAAAAAGCCTTTCCTCTTCACCAGATCATTCAGATCAGGCTAGACTCAGATCGGGCTAGCGAGCGCGTGTCCTCTGCCATGCAATTCCCTGCACTCTAGCAACGATCAACGCATTCTTTCCGTCCGAGGCCCGCTCGTTATAATCATTGCAGTCAATTACCACTATGAATATTCACTAGCAAATAACAGCCGAACACTGACCATGCGAAAGTCAGTCCAACTACATGACATCGATAACAGAGCAATAAACATCCGTTTGCTACCAACGACTTGTCCGGGCAGCCATATACACCTCAGTACCGCCTTCGTGGTGACCTCGAGCGATCCCGGCGACGATCGCTGCGGATCCTGATGAGCTACGACTACCGGAAGAAGATACCAATCAACGTACTCATAACGCGACGACGAATGTCGTTCTGAGTAACCACGATCCCGGTCCCGGTCCCGGTCACGTTCCCTATCACGGTGATCGTCGCGCGAGGACCGATGCTCGCTGCCACGCCCAGCAACACCGCCCCCGCTGCTGCTAGCAACCGGCGGGGGTGCTGCTTGCGCCTTGCGCTTTTCCCTCTCCTCTCGGAATTTCGTCAACATGTTTCTCAGCTCATGATAGCCCAGGTGCATCTGTGACAACCATTTAGCACCACATTAAAATGACAAGGTGTGTTGGGAATTCCCACTTTGCCTCCGAAATGGTCCGCCAATCGGCGATCCGAGTCGAGAACGGACAGGTAAGCGCCACAGACATCGCACACGCGCAGCTTTTGGTGTCCAGAAGCACCGGACGTGTCTGTAAGTTGTTGGAGATCACGCTGGAAAAAAGGTGCCCATAGTTAGCGTAAGCGCATAGATACGATATCCATCAACACACCTCTTTTTCCCCTTTCTCGCTTTTCAGTGCCTCGATGGCTTGCATCTCCTTCATCGACTCCTCCACCTTCCCTTGTTCGCCTACACAAAGTCAGCACTCACAGATATCGATGAACCGGGGAAACGACGTGCCCAATGTCTCGATCTTTTCCGTTCCGCCCTGGATTGCCAGCTCAATTTCAGCAATTTCACGCATCTACACAGCCACGCATCAGTCTCCAACGGTAATGTGAAATGGAGGCGTGATATAAACCAAGTTGGTCGTCTTCGCATTTTCTTCTGGAGTTTTTTCCAGCCGTCTCTGCGCGGTCCTAATACGGCGGTCGCACTCATCTACAAAGGCAAAAATGTTGTTCTCGTATTCCGTCTGGAATTTGGCAAAAATTGGATCGCTAGGATTTTGCTCTCGGGCTGCGAGAAATTCCGTCTTCAACCTTTCGGTGTGTGATTTGGGGCAAGCTCCAAGGTCCATTTTCTAGTAGGGTATAGAGATTATATAGGGAAAAGGGGATCAGCGGCTGGTACAGGATCACAAGTCGGGGCAGATCGCACCGTGTTGGTGAATAGCGTGTGTGGGCAGGTTCCGCACAGAAAGTTGCGACAAACTTTCTCATCTGGCCAAGATAAGTTAACCGTCGCGATACCCATAGCTTCAGGACCCATCATTTGCTAGTGAAAGGCGAGTCGCGTCAGCGCGTGAACACAGGTTTATCCCAGAAACGACAAGCAAACCTCTAGCAGCTTCCGCTGCATTTCCGCGAGACGTCCCATCCTTGTAGGTAAGGTGTGTCAAACTTTGAGTGAATAGAATGGAGTGTATGCGTAGACTGTATGCGTCGAGCGACGAAGGACTTGTAATCGTCACGTTCGTTGACCAAGTTTGCCGGTGTTTGGACTTGCGACCCTGTGTGTGACAATATTCCCTTTTTTAGCCATCATTGAATCCCAGTCTGTATTTGATTTTAAATATATGTCAAAATCATCCAAATCCGCAATGGCTGCAAACCAAGGTGGCGGGGATCAGACTTCTATGACATCTAGGGTTATCCCAGGCCTGAAGCGGCCACACTCCGGAATAGGAGCAATTCACACACGCGGTCACAATCGCCGCCGACTCCTCACATTATGATTTGACAACAGTTCCCCGTTCTGTATGCACTCACAAGACCAACCTCTTACCTCAACGCTTTCAGTACTGAGGTTACACCGATGTTTGCGGGTAGGAAGTACATCTTGCGGATTAAGGACGAAGCTTTGGCGACCCACAAAGCTTTACAGCGGCATTCACTGTGATGACTCACATCGAACGCCTGTGCTCGGATCATGGTGGTGAACCTGAACCCCACAGTAGAACGGTCGTACTGAGCTCCTCAATCATGGACTCGTAGGGCGTGTGCGTGCCACCCCTCACCATTCTGGCCTTCCCGAACCCTTCTTGTGGGTTGGCCGACTCGGTCTCAACAGAATCGACACCAATAGCACCCACACACATTGGCGGCATCGCATATATTTGGCCAGAGACGTGGACTTAGGGTACAGTGGCCGTGGAATGGTATATAGAGTGTGGCCCGCTCACGGTTGTCGTTACATTAAACGCACTTCTCTCTCATTTAGTGGTCGCATCCCACTTGTAGCCACTGACACACCACGTGCAGCGACACTGGTCCAAACTTCGGGGCCAGAAGAGACGGTCAACACCACCGCAACCTCCAAGTGCACCCAAGAAAGCGAGACTTCTGCGCTAGCCCCTGCAGCATTGTGTTCCCTTCGGGGACGCTCTGGCATGTGCAGGGGCTTGGATGCCGTTGCTAGCCTGCCTGTCCTGATGCCGAAGCAAGATCGAGTGAAGAGCGTGGGGTCGTGTGGACCGCCGCTGTCTGGAGTCTGGTTCCCAGCGTTGTTAGGCTCTTCACTACCATCCTTGATTGGGGTATGTTCCAAGTTCAACGGTTTGGATTTCCGCTCACGACTCTAGAACTTTTCTAGACACTGATCTACGTGTCGCACCTGGCATCTCCCGCATGCGACTTGCACAATATAAAAAGACACCACGGGAAATTTAAATGGCAACCAGGGGCAAGTCATTTGGCATACGGAGTGGAACCGAAATTGTGAAGACGGAAAGCGGAGAGGAAACACGGGAAGTTGCACCTGTGTATTGCCATGGAATGAGAATACATTGTCCCTTATCAGCAATTATGAGATATTGAAGCTGGCGAAGCGGCATGATCTACTATTGAGCGCTTTGAGCACGATTTCCTTTATCTTCCATTACCAGCGTGGGAAAGACCAGTAATTTCTCCCTGGGATTGAATGGCGGGCATACCCAGGTGTGTGTTATTTCCATTTCTTCCGAGATTCTATCTTAGGGATACGAAGCTGACAATAACAATATAACGCAGTCTACTCCGAAGACCCTTTGCGCAGTTCAACTCAGTCACGCACATGCCGTCAGCAGAGTTAATTGCCTGGATGTGCCTCGGAGAGAACGACCAAAAATTATGACAAACCCTATCGACGAATGGCCAAAGGCGATGGCTCTCGGCGAGAGTTTGGCGCTTGATCAATGATGCCTATCCGAACAATTGCGCCCTGTCCACCCTTGACAACATTACACACCCCGTGGCCACTGACATCTGTTACGGCCAAGGAATGTGATGACATTACGAAAGATCATCATACTCAGGGTTGAAAAGCCTCCGCACCACAGATGTAAAACTCTAGGCAGATGCGCCGCATAAAATGGTTCCGACATGTGAACCGATTCTTCGACGCCGCAACTCGTCTTAGTTCCAGCAGTCGATCCTCAGGAAAATTACGGTCGAGCAAAACGGACGGACCATGGTAGCAACTATTGACCAGAACCACGGCTCTAGCAAAGATCTTCAGCAGATACCAGCGAGAAACTTGTTTGTCGGCATCAGTTCTCGTAGTCAGGGAGGACCGAAGGCAATTGCTATTGGACATTCCGAGCTTCTGGAGCGGCATCTTCCGACAGGCGGAGAGACCGCATGTGCGGGGCGTTTGATGGCGGAAGATTCGCTAACGGTCGACATCGTTGTCTTCCACCGATCGCTGCGTCCTTAAGCCCAAATAGTTAGTTGCAATTTGGAGTCACAATGTGTCTGTGTACACTCTCCGCTCGCGCCGCGCGATTTCGACTCTACCTTCGATTGAGATGAGTGGTGACGTGAGAGAATCCGGCGTCGTTGCTATCATGATCAGCCAAATGCCCATGAACTTTATTTTCAAAACAGTGCCACGTGTCAGGTATCACAAGGCATTTGGCTGAATCATGCTACTCACTTGCCCTTGCCCACTCCTTACCTACAGTACTCTATATCTCGCGACATGACACTGTGACCACCCTTGTACACTTTCGGGGTCCTTGTCGATACAGGGTTAGGATGTGTTCCAGACGTTTAACGGATGAAACTGACCGGCGGCGTCGCGAAATCTGCGCGATGTTCTTCTATGTCGAATGCGCTCTTGTGGGCGGTGGGGAGTAATTGCACATCGGTCGAGTCGGGTTCCTGCGGGCGGAACCGAGTTTCCTACTCTGCGATTCCTACCAAAGGAGTCATTACGCGGAGTTTATTGTTGTTTTTTGGAGACCGTCTTGGTGATAGAATAGGATAAAGCGAAAAGTCCATCAATGCAGCCGACGTCTTCTCCAAGATCCGAAACTCAACCAGAGGTCTTGTGGTCGTCAAAAATGCAAGGGTCCGGATTGGCTTATGCTTCTCGTACCATACCCACGTGCCGAAATTGTTCATACAACAGAAAATCGATGTGTGGGCACGGAGGTAATACTGAGTGTCACCGAGGAACTGAGGTGTGCATTGAATAAAGATATGGCGCTTTGCCCTAGACTTAGAAGATCGCTTGATACGTCATGATATAATCGATAATATGGCGGTGCTGAAGATGGAATTTAGTGTAAATATTTGTATAGATTCTCGCGAGGAAAGCGCCTCGAGAACCACATGCTGTACCATACGCGAACCCCCCGGGGGATTTTGGGTAGCATGTCGGGCCATCCATCACGTCACCACGGACGCCGTCCAGAAGCAGCCATCTCACCTCGCTTCTATGCACACATCACCGCCTGGCGCGTGTCTTTATACTTACACGCATACATGTCGCGCATTGTAAGTTCAAATTCAGGAAGAAAAAAAAGCAGATACCATGGATAGTCCTGACAACAGAAGCCTGTTATCATGGCGTCGCCGCAGGGCGTGGTTCTTCCAACTACGTAATCAAGTACGTCTGAGGGGTCGGACGTCTGAGGATGGACGTCTCAGCCCCATCAGGGCAACTTTGGTGAGGCACGGTATGAAATGTCCAGTGGCCAGCATTCGTGGGGTTGAGTTGTAGAAAGCCGCAGAGTGGGCTGTAGAGACCAGAGTTTACATCGACACCTCGTCAAGGAGTCTGAAATGAATCAGGGATGCCCAGATGCCCTTTAGCACGCCCATCCATGTCCATCCTCTCAACAGTGCCAGCCTTGGTATGTTTTATTATGGAATAATTAGTTCTGATACACATTCAACTTGAATCACGAGATATACATACCAGTCGAAATGATATCAAGTTTGATTGCTTAGCTGATGTCCGATGGACACTCGGTATTAATACGCGGAGGCGCTGAGCGCCTCAAGAACCCAGGAACGAATGGACAAACAACATTTGACCGGCTTCTTATTGCGTGCCCCGCCTTAAAAAAAGTCGCGGTGTCTTCAGCAGCGATTTTTTAAGGTTTGTCGGTAGAGGTCGAGATCATTCGAAGACTCACGTGGAAATGGCAGTTTTTAGAAAGACCTTGCACCTCGAATCTCGGCGCCGTAGACAGCTCATCACAACCAACACCAAGTAGGGAGGCCTCCTGCCGCAAAGCATAAATCAATGAGCAGATGGAAGCACAATATGTCATTTGCTAAGGACAAGAAGTCTTCGTCAACGTCATCGTGACATGGATTATGATCTGGACAAAGTTGGTGATAGCGCACGTGCAGTAATCGCAGACTTGACACACTTCCATGACCCAGCGAGCGCTGAAGAGCAATGGATGCGTAGGGCTGCCGAGTACTGTAGATGGCCTTGGCAGCGTGAATATACTGAAACGGGAATGTATACGAGAGGAATATCATTTCAGTCTGATCTCGACCATGGATGGGATGGAGTAGGGTGCGCACAATGAAACCGGTCAAAAGGTTGGAGAAGAAATACACACAACAGAAGGTATATCTAGCAGAATCGGTCGCTGGGTAGAGCGCATTTAGCTGGCCGATTGAGTGGGGTATAAAAGGTGCAAACCTTTTCAATTCGCGCGCCGATCTAGGAGAGCTTCGCTAGACGACCTTCTTGGCGTGCACGCTTGAGCTTTGGATATAGGTGTCAGTAATAACCTGTGTGATAGCAAGGGCCCACCCACTTCTTTTTTATCGCCGTCTGAAACAATAGACCTTCCGGCGCCCCAGCTTGATAAATGCACTAGAATGACAGGATGAGACAAGGCTGGAAAGAGACGCGGGTCAAAAACCCACTTGGTGCTCTTTTCATCCATCGACGGTTGGTCCAATCACCACCCTTCTTCCTCTCCTCTTCATGTGCCTCCTGCTTATACTTGTTCTGGATCTTGACATAGAACCTCTCTTGAAATCCTACGTATCGCTGTCACCACGGAGCGCTAGCTGCCCGCCAGCCACTTCGTCGATGCCGAGGTATTTCTCGTAGATGTTCATGAATGCAACCATGCCGTCCTCGAGGACGACAGGTGTCCATTCCTCTTGAGGACCGCGCGCCTCACGGTCGGCCGAGACAAGTCCATGCTTATCGCACGATAGGAACTTTCCTTCTCCGGTTCCTGAACGCAAGTTGATGGTCCCCGTGCCGGCGACACGCGTCGTGACCCAAACTTGTGCCACCTCGGAGGGCGTCCGGTCGAGAATAGACCCGCCATCCTCAAGTTTCTCGAGTGCGTGCAACGCAATACGGTTTCGCGTCGCATCAAAAGAAATGCAGAAGGGTAAAGGGTCGGATGGATGGAAGATAAAAGTTGGACCCCGTAGTTCTGTGGCCTGGTCAGGGTGTACCCACTGTTCAGGACTCCCGTCATCCTGAGCGTTGTGGCGTCGGCGGTAGGACGAACTAGAGGCTTCAATGTCATGATCTTCGTCGCGTTTTCGCTTCTTTTTGGACTTTTCTCCCTTGAACTTGAGTTTCAAACTTTTTGGTGCTTTACCGTCCGCCATGAGTTGCAAGTCAAGTCGCACGTGACCCACGCCCAAATACGGACCTGTCATACTCTGAACCCAGTTTTTCGCCGTCGCCGTCAACAACGTCCTCAAGATCAAAATGAAGCTCAATCCTGGTTAGTTCTTCGTTTCTCGTTGCATATGAGTTCTGCGTGTTGCAGAGGAGACAATATATGTGCTGTCTCGAGAAATTATGGGTGGATTGACGGTTCGCTACTCAGATGGAGTCTGATGAGACCTGCGGATGTGTGCAATTGTATCTTTTAATGAGAGTGCTGATCCTGTATTTCTACAGATGTTTCTTCCTCCCGGCGCAAGTCGCGCAAACTGCATTTCTCAGCGCCGTCCTCGGTTCGTCGCAAGATTATGTCTTCAGCGCTGTCGAAGGAGTTGCGCAACAAGTACCACGTGCGCGTTTTCCATACTATGCTCTCATACGCTGACAACCAGCTGTGTAACAGGCACGGTCGCTTCCAGTACGGAAGGATGACGAAGTACGGATTGTCCGGGGGAAGTACAAGGGGCGCGATGGCAAGGTCACGCAGGTGTACCGCAAGAAGTGGGTTATTCACGTCGATCGTGTCCAGCGGGACAAGGCGAATGGCTCGAGTGTGCCTATCGGCATTCACCCCAGCAAAGTTGTTATACTACTATCAAGCTAGACAAGGACCGGTGAGCTGGGCCGCCATTGTACATTGGAGGTTCAGTTAATGACCCTGCGCAGCCGGGCCATTCTTGACAGGAAGGACCGCTCAAGACAGCAAAATCGTCTGATGACATTGTTGTCGATGTCAGTTTTCAGCCCTATCATGGTTCTTCTAGCTAACACTCCGCACAGTGATGGCTTTGAGGATGTCGCCTGTCTTATATTGTCTTCTCGCATGATTCCTCCAAAAGCATCCTCATGTACTTATGCGTCTGTCCACATGGTATGCTTATGAGCGTCCACCAGGCCCGTAAGGGCAACAAGTGTATTGACGTGTGGTCATCGTTGGGATCGTGAGAGATACAGTAGAGAACACATTCGAAAGGCGAGTGAAAAAAATACAATCAGAAGATGACATCGCGTCCTTGCTGCTGAGAAGGTCACTGGCTATCTCTCGTCCACCACGGGTGTGGCAGCGGGCGGCGCCGCAGGAGCTGCAGGGTCCGAGTCGAGTTCTTGGGCTGCAAGATCAGCTCTTCGCTTAGCTTCGGCGGCCTCAGCGTCTCGTTTCTTCTTTCCCTGCACCTTCTTAAGTCTATGATCGGCAAGCATCATCAACGTTGGCGGCTTGCATGAAAGGCATGCAGACGCACCGGAAGAACTCTTCACGGTCCATCTCGTCAAGCTCGCTCACGATGTATTTAATGGTATTGTCGAGACGGGGAATGACGACATGCTCGATGGCGTTCACGCGGCGATTCGTTGCGCGAATAACATCATCAAGGATCATGAATGCAGTCTGAAGTGAAGCAAGCTCGACCAGCGTCTCGACCGCCTTGGCGTACACCTCCTTCGATCGTAACACCTGCTGGCCACCTCGCCCAAGGCCAGTCAAGTTGAAATCTGAAAGAATGTATATATGCACCCCTGAATAAAAAAAAAGAGAACGGGAGGGGCGTACCGGTGCCGGGGGCGCGATCTACCTCGAACGCGGGTAGGACGACACCCGAGACGTTCTCCTGTTTCGCTCTTACTTTGAAAGAGGCGGATTTAGCTTGTTCTTGGACTAGATAGGCGATGTCGCCCGTGGCGTAGGTGACCTCCGCAAGGGAGAAGGACGCGAGCTGCATCACGCGGCCCATCTTCCGCTTCGCCTAGTTGTTGTATGCGCAGATTGTCAGTTCTCTGCGTTTGGTACTACTACTACTATTTCCCCCGGATGTGTGGGGAGTGGGGAGGTGGCTCGCTCACCTCGTCGACTTTGCGCAGGATGGCACGGAATCGTGTCGTGAGTGCGTCGCGCTTTTTGGCGAGCAGCGAGTGGCCGGTCTGCGCACCCTTGAGACGGGTTTTGGTGTTCGTGAGCGCCATCCGTGTTGGGAAGATGGACTCGCGTGGGCCAGTGCCGGACATGATGACGATGCGAACAGATAGTACAGTAGAGCACGAGAGCAGTGAGGGCACCGTTACAGCACACGGTCCGACGATCCGTGTGGAGATCACTCATAAACCCTCAACGGAATATAACCACAATTTTATTCTTGTCAAACCCAAAGTAGAGTAGAAGGATAGAAAGTAACGCATGACCTAAGCGATGGTATACTGTCCATAGTTTTTCTCCGGGTCAAACACCTACCCAGGGCAGACGGTCAGCGAACGGACACCAGAATAACCTGCGTAGACTAACCTCCCATCGAGAAGCCGGGAAAATGTGTTTGTTGCGTTGATACCAACTGCGTTCCACGACCTTGCCTGCGTGCGATTCATCTTTTTCCTTGGTCGCATCAGCAAGTAACCGCACATCGTCGTGTACGTCAAAGTTGAACAAAGGCCCTGACTTGCCACGCGCCTTGTTGATTATAAAGTCGTAAAATGTGTGATGCTGACGAGCGAGGATGAGTTGCGGACAAGGTGAATACAACATACTAACCTGTGGTATGATGAGATCCTCCTGCAATTGGTGGTGAGCTCAGGCAGCCAGGGTAGGCGTTGTATGATTTAACCAACCTTAATGTACATGAGATTGTCGACGTTGACCGCCCGAAGTTCCGGGAATTGTTGTCTACACTTTTCCAGAAAGGTCCCGATATCATCACCCTTCTTGCACTGTAGACCAAGTGAGCAATACAGTTCGCACAAAGGGTAAATAAATCGACTGACCACTACACTCTTCCGGTGGCCACTTCCATCCCAGTAAGAATAGGTGATCTCGATCTCCTCCTGTTTCATTTCTTCCTGCCGTTTCAGCCATTGCTGTCGTAGTTCCTCTCGTTCGCGACGCTCAGCCTCCTCGCGCTCGCGGTCAGGCAAGAAAGACGTATCCACAGCTGGGTTCTTCCTAAACTTCTTTCGCTGTAGTTCGTTCTCGGCATTCACGCTAGCGGATGGGGTGGCAGACCCAGAGGTGGAATCAGCGCCGCCCTCGCCTTCGTCGTCGAGGGCGAAGGAGAGCGTAGCTTTGCCAGACTTCTTCCGTTTCTTCACCTTCTTCTGCTCCTCCCTAAACATGTTCTCCACATAAAATAAGTCACCCATGCGACGTACACAGGAGCAGGTAGCATCCCCGAGGCGAACGACAGGGCTTACTTGAGCACATCGGTACGCGCAGCTTCTCGCGCTTTGGCTTCTTCCAGTTCCTTGCGTTTCTGTTGGAAGTCTTCGAGCTTGACGAGACCGACGGTGCTGTTCTTGAGCGAGTCCTCCATGGAATCATTCTGTCCGACGAAACGGTGTGCAGAAGGGCGGGCTTTCTCGGTCTCGTTGATGAGCTGCTGCTTTTGACGCTCGTATTCTTCACGAGCCTGATTGCGTTGCTTGACGAGGGCATCTTCACGACGCCCTCGGGTATGATATTCGACATGATGGCAGAGGTGAAGAAATGGGGTCGTGTGGGTGGGTGTAAAACCGAGACCGAACTGAGTTTGAATTTGACCAAGAGTGGGTCTCGGACAGAGCACAGCGTCACAGCAGCAATGGTTCACATCCTCGGTGTCCACTTGTTCGAAGCCAACTTTGTCAAGGTCTGCTTCAGCATGTGGTCTCTTTTATGTCTGGCTCACTCGTTCATTTTTTTTAGCATGGATTGACTCAGTTCTATGGAATAAGTCACCACACGGCCAGTCGCATCTGCGCTCGCCTCCAGATCATGACACCTGCCGCGTTCGCCATCTCTCCCCAACACAAATAACATCCATCGCCGCTTTCCTTTCCTCGCCGTCCACGTCACCCATCCCCCGCGTGCCCCTCTCGCGCCCATAACCTTCCAGCCGCCATCTCCGTCAACCGCCCTTCAGAACCTGGCTGGAGCACGCACATACCTCGCGCAGCTCGACGCGACTCCTCCGCCACTGCCACGGGTCAAGACCAAGGGAATGGACCCACTCCGTTGGTTGCGGATAGAGACGGACTTGAAACGCGAACTGCGGGAGAACATTGCTCACCATCGGATGATTGGCAGTTACGTCGGCAAGAGGCATGCGATGGGTCTGCCGTACGCGGCAGAGAACGCGGACGAACGCAAAGACGGCGAAGAAGCTCAACAGAGTCGAGCGACATCGGTAGGCTCTGCTGCAGGCTTGTCAGACCCAAGTTCCCCATAGTGCAGGACGTATGTGTGTACACATGAAAAACATGGGCCACTGTGGTATACACAGAATTGCACATTTCACATCTATCGTACAGATGCATGCATATAGAGTAACCCAAAATCTAGTCGTCGCCAACTGGTACTTCTTCCTCTAGATATTTTACGAGTTTGACACGGATCTCTGTCGTCTCGTCACCTCTCAAAACATCGAGCGAATTGAGCTTCAACCCGTATTTGAACCTGCACAGTGCATCTCAGCAACCGCCCCCCTCGGTCACCACACGCACGCACCATCTCAAGCGCACCGCGCAAAACGCCGCACAAGACGTTGCTAAACCACAGTCCGTTCTCGATTGCCTCTTCCGGGAGTTCCACGAACTCCGCCAAGGGGTTCTCGTCCAAGTGAGAGTAAAATATGGCTGTGAAGTCGCGGCCTGTTGTCCTGCGGCAGTGCTCGCGCGTGATGGGGCAGGGCGGAGGCTGCTGTGGCGAATGCACGACCGTTGGCGTAATGTTCAAAAATGACTTGAAGCCGACCTATTTATAACCCCCGCACCCATCCCGGTGAGCGCGCGTCACATACGTGGAAAGAAGGGGAGGGGAGTTGGGGGAAATCGTGACCTTTGCGATCACCTCGCCTGTCTCTCTGAAATCTGTACAGCGTCCAAGATTGCTGCGTGCGAGAAAGTCCTCGATCAGACGCGTGCCGATGTTATAGCCCATCTTCTCGAGCTGCTTGTTCACTTCTGCGTAGTCCTCGTAGTCCTGTATTAGCTGCACGACGAGCGCGCCGTATGTCATCGCGAACAGCTCTGCATTCTATCATGTCATGTCCCCATGGTGAGGTTCGAGAGATTGTCAGCTGTGACGAGGGGCAAATGAACGTGGAGGACGTACGATCTTCTCCGTACGTCCTTTCCAGAGATCCTCGCCGATGGCTTTGTACTGTTTGCTGGAGGTCGCCATTGGGGCAAGTCGTCGACGCTAGTAGTGGGGTCACGCGCACACACGCTTGCCACAAGCACTCAAAATGTCGCGCCCGGAATTACAGGCACCTCCAGAGATCGTGCGCATTTTCTACCTCTCTTTCCTTTCCTCGAACTCAAGAAATAGCATCATAGTACTATGGCGATACCGAGGCTGAAAAATACACGAACAAGTATGTGAACTATGCAGCATCTTATCGTATGCCATCTAAAATGAAAATGCTGAATCTGCAGCACTCGTATCCAGCAGATCCAAGCGGACATGACCTATCGTGCCCTCGAGCTGCTCAACCTACCACAGGATGAGCCTGCCTTCCTTCTAGACATCGGCTGCGGCTCAGGCTTGTCGGGTGAGATCCTCGACGAAGCAGGTTACCTCTGGGCAGGTGTGGACATTGCCCCCAGCATGCTCGGTGAGTCCGTCTGGCCCTCCCTCCCACTATTCTGATATCTTCTGAATGGGGGTTTTAACCTGGGGTGCCAGAGGTTGCGCTAGAGCGGGAGGTCGAAGGCGATCTATTCCTACAGGACATCGGACAGGGCTTTGGCTTTCGACCCGGAAGCTTCGACGGCGCCATCAGGTGCGTGCGAGCGAGCGAGACTCGTCACATCCTCCTCCCACCCAGACCCTCTCGAAAAATAAAATCCATGCACGCAGTATCTCCGTGCTACAGTGGCTTCTGAACGCCGAGACCTCACACCGACCTCGTCCCCCCCGCATCGCCTCACACGCTTCTTCACGACCCTGCACACAGCCCTCCGCAACCCTTCGCGCGCCGTCCTGCAGTTCTACCCGACGTCGGACGACCAGGTCCAGCTGATCACCTCGATCGCGCAGCGCGCCGGCTTCGGCGGCGGCGTCGTGGTCGACTACCCCAACTCGAAAAAGGCGCGCAAGGTTTTTCTCTGTTTGTTTGTTGGCGAGGGCGCGCAGGTTCTGGGGGGGCTGCATGAGGGCGATGAGGCGGTTGCTTCGCCGGAGAGCGAGGAACAAGGGCAAAGTTTGAGATGAGGAGACAACGAGAGTCGCGGAGGGAAAGGAGCGGGAAGCAGAAGGCCGTCAAGGGTGGAAGAGACTGGATTTTACGGAAAAAGGATGTACGTGGTGCTCATTCAAATCCATCGCATTTGCCCCTCATTGATCGCTCTCTACAAATCCCTAGCTATACCGGAGACGAGGAAAGGAGGACGTGCCTCACGACTCTAAATACACAGGTCGCAAAAGAAGAGCAATATTCTAGATTCGCCGGCTGTACTGTACTTTACTCTCCTGGCACGCAACAATTCTACTGTCGTGTAGCCAAGAGCTCTCTCGTTGATGCAACGGCATCTTTTGCGTCGTGTCTGATGAACATGCCCTGCAATGCCGCCATGCTAACTCGACGACCGTCCTTTATGCCCTCGCTCACAATCTCCTCCACCTGCCTCCCGAGGAGCTCGACTTCGTCGTGAGAAGTGTCGTCTTCGCCTGCCTGTTGCCGTAAAAGTTTGTGAAGAGTGTTCTAGCCTGCTCCGGAACTGCATCGTCGACGAGAGATGCCAGGTCGACACGGCCAGGCCTGATGAGTGCGGGATCGAGTCTGTCAACGTGGTTCGTTGTGAGGAATATGATCCTTTCCTCGCCAGAGGCGACACCGTCCAGAGCGTTCAAGAACCAGAGAAGGTCACGGAGGACTGATATCTGTTTCTACCGTCAGTCAACGTTCCCAGACGCATGTGCTGGGCACTGCCCCACTTACCCGTCTTCGCTCGTCTGCACGCGCTTGTTGAACGCTGCATCGACGTCCTCGATGAGAATAACGCTCCTTTCGGGCGCATTCGACATCAAGTAGTTGAGCTTGTCATCGGTCAAGCCACGCTCGGAAAGATTCAACAGGCATATGTCGTACGACAGCGAACCGGCGAGGGCCTGAATGAACGAAGACTTTCCTGATCCCGGCGGTCCATGGAGCAAGTAGCCTCTGCGATATGGAATACCTTAACATCCCGCAACCTCACCATCAACCCCACTGTTCTCTCTCTCTCTTTCTTTTTTAAATCAAGAGATCGAAAGGGAAGAAACCCACCTCGGTCCGCATACCACTCCCGTCTCTCGAGAAACGCCCGCACATCCTCGGTGATCTTCTCTGCTGTGCCGGGCGCAAGCACGACGCTGTGTAGAGGCCGCTTGCGCCGCGGGAGGCCAAAGGGGCGCCACTCGGTGCCCCAGGCGGTGTGCACGACGAGACGGCCCTCCTGTCCGCGCAGCGCCGCATCTCGCGCATCCGCAAGCAACGGCGGGAATAGCGCGCGGTCGCGCGAAAGCGTCGTGAGCGTGACGGTCTCCCATGGCGTGCCGGAAACCATTTGCATAGCGCGCGTCTCGCGCTCGCGCTTCACCTGTCCATTATTCAAAATGAGTGAGAGGGGAACAATAGATGGAGTGAGCGGGCGACAAACCTGCATCCATGCGCCGCGGTACTTGAGCCAATGCACGCCAGGACCGGCAACGAGCCTGAAGAGCACATCGGCACTACCGTTCTTGTGTTGTGCGTACGCCGTCTCGACGCTAAGCTGGTGCGAATGTGCCCAGGCAGGGCGACGCGTCGTGCGCTGGTGGTGCGCGAGCCATGCGAGGAACCAGTCATACGCGCGGTCCTTGTTGTTGATTTCAAGTGTCACAAGGAGACGTCGTCGGAGGGCGACCGAGGCAAGGACCGCGCCGCGACGGAGGGCGGTTATGCCAACGCCAATGCCCTGTTTATTGCGGCTGTGTACCCACGTATATGCGCTTTGGAAAAGATTGAGCTTACCATCAACCCAAAGCCAGCCTGAAAGTACGGGCTACGCTCGGTAGGTAGTGAGCAAAAGGGTGACCTGGAAGTAGTATATACGTACTTGTCACCGCAATAGAGCCGAGAGGGAAGAACCCTCGGAAGGGGGGAGCATTGTTGGAGCCGGAACAGGGACGAGAGCGGGAAGCAAGCAAGGGCCACACCACAAAGGCAAATTTCATAGCATCACACATTTACTCAAGTAGACTACATCATCTGCGTGCATCTCAAAGCGCACATCCAATGTATAATCTCAGTATGCTAGGCTCACTGCTCGGGATGTATAGAATCTGTACGAGAACAGGGGGGGAGGTAGTAAAGAACAGGGTTGGTTGGATTCATGCGGTCAATGTAGGTAAGGGAGAAATTACAAGTCATCATCTTCTTCCGGAAGAGGAACAGCCTCTGCCTAAGGGTAAGCAGTCAGCCAACAGATTTGGGCAGAATGATAAATGATTAGTACTTGTGCCAATTCCTGACTGTATTGCGCCATCAAGGCAGGATCGACGGTAACCTCAGCCGGTGCAAGTGCAGGAGCGGCAACAAAGTCGAGACCAGGGTTGCTGAAACCACGGTAAACATTTGGAATGCCAAAAGAATCAAGACAGGTAACTAACCCGACCAATTTTCGAGCAAGCCACAAGAAGGGCTTCTCAAAATTATAATTGGATTTGGCAGAAATCTCGAAGTATTGAATACTCTTCTTCCGGTGAAAGGTCACGGTGGAGGTCTTGACCTTCCGCTCCTAGGATTCAATTTAGATTTAAGTGGTCCCCCGAGCATGTGAAATGAGGTAAGCGTACTTTGACATCGACCTTGTTACCGCAGAGCACAATAGGAATATTTTCACAGACACGCTCAAGATCGCGATGCCAGTTGGGAACGTTCTTGTAGGTGATGCGCGCCGTGACGTCAAACATTATGATACCACACTGGCCCTGGATGTAGTAGCCGTCGCGGAGACCACCAAACTTTTCTTGGCCAGCGGTATCCCAGACATTGAACACGATCGTGCCAAAGTTGGTGGAGAAGGATAGAGGGTGGACCTCAACTCCGAGTGTGGCTGTGTGGTGGCGCGCTGCGTAAGCAACAAGAAAAACAAACGCGACGCGACAGGATCGCCTGGACACGTTAAAATGAACGATACGTACCAATGTATTTTTTCTCGAACTCTCCTGTCAAGTGGCGCTGGAAAAGGGAAGGACAATCAGAGCTTGGCCGAGGGCACAGGGTAAGTGGCTGGAGAGCCGCAATACCTTGACAAATGTAGTTTTTCCTGTTCCCCCGTCGCCAACTACGCGTCACAGACCCAGTAGAGAATAGAACGTGTGTGTTGTGAGGCGAGTAATGTTGGATCATGGATCGATCGCGCGAGAGGACAAGGATAGCAAAATTAGGCCGTTCCACCGTTAGAGGGATCAGATGTGCCGATGAGGAAGGCTTACCAAGGACAAGCTTAAAGGTGGGGATTTCGGGCGTAGTCATTGAGAGAAGGAGATAGAAAATGAGGATGAATGTAAAGAGCAAGCGGCCCAACGAAAAGTTGCGCAAGAGCGGACGTGTGACTCGTGGAAACTCCTGACTAAGCAGAGCCAATCTAATCTTCCTTCCACTTTTCTGCACTCCAGCACTGGGATAACGCATCAATGCATCAACTAATGCATGGCCTGCATTTATTTGGGTATGTGCCAGTGGGTGGCCAGAACGAACTATGAAATACATATACGATCGGTCCTTCAGACTCCCTGGCCGTCGCTGCCCTGCCTGCTGGCTGGCGTCACCACAGTTTTCTCTCCTTCCTGGCACGTTTCGTGTTTCAAAGTCAATCAATATGATAAGCTTTCTTTGTCCAGAAGATTCCTCCTGATGGAAAAACGAAGGTCCACATGGAGCAAGACATGGAGCCTTTCAAAGAACATCTTCTTGAGAATTTTGGCGAGAGAAGAACAGGGCAATTCGGTCCTCGGACACGTGGCCCATCTATTGTGTATCATGGTGCAGACTTGCGATGCCGTCCGTGAATTGTGACGGGTGAGTGAGCGAGCGCGGCGAGCGGCGTCATGTGTCTGACAAACCAAGGAGGATTTTCAGGGTTTACAAAGAGATGCCGTAAATGCCGAAGCCGAGGCCGGATCCCATGGTCAACTGGCCTGGTACTTAGGACAGGTACCTATGGCCACTTATCGATCGAGGACCCTTGCTTTCCACATACCATGTCTCCTAGTTCCATCCATGCTAGCCCTGACCTTGCGCCCACGAATTCCCCTCATGGAATGGACTTGCCAGACATGCCAGTGCAAGAGGTGCACAAGACCAGAGCGTCTTGGAAAGAGAATGAACAACACATCCTCCCACAAAACCGTCTTTGGCTAGTTTTTCCTGGCCTCATGTGTTGTGTCTTTTTGGCTGCTCTTGACCAGGTGCGCTCTCAGTTGTGCCTCTTCTCACGCTGTCCGTCGGTTTGCTCATTGCAACAGACCATCGTTGCAACTGCTTTACCAACCATCGTCGAACATCTTGGTGGAGGAAAGAATTACAGCTGGGTTGGCAGGTACTTCTTCTTCCTTCTTCCTCGGACCCTTTGATTCCGATCATTGTTTCTCAGCTCCTACCTGCTCGCGGCCAGCGCTCTCGCCCCGTTGTACGGCAAGTTGTCTGACCTCATTGGAAGAAAACCCGTTCTTTACTTCGCCATCTCGTCATTCTTGGTAAGTGCCCCCAATAGTATCTTCCTTCCCATCCACATGCTCACCTGACGTCCTCAACAGTTGGGTTCTGCGCTCTGTGGTGCCGCACAAAACTTGACTTGGCTAATTATCTGTCGAGCCGTCCAAGGAATCGGAGGAGGTGGCCTCATCCAGATTGTTCAAGTCATCATTTCCGACATAGTTTCTTTACAAGAGTACGCAGTTCTCTTATCACTGTCCAGTTTGTTGGCTAACGTACCCATTCATAAAAGTCGCGGCAAGTACGGTGGTTTTGTTGGTGCGACATGGGGAATTGCAAGGTGAGTGGTACGCGAATCGGATTTTGCGTGCTTCCAACCGCTTGATGTTTCTAGCGTAGTCGGTCCCCTTCTTGGGGGTGTCTTAACTGACCATGTGTCCTGGAGATGGTAAAGAACTGCGAATTGCTGCTTACGTTGACATTACTGATCCTCCCCTCTTTCAGGTGTTTCTGGATTAATTTGTGCGCACAAATAGTGATTCCACTACACAACATGCCCTTATGTTCGATAGGCCCACTGGTGGCGTTGCTGGCGTCATTCTGTTCTACTTCCTCAATTTGAATCCCCACAAGGGGATGACGCTGCAACAACATTTGAACGAATTCGATTTCTTAGGATTGGGCATGTTGATAGGTGGCACAGTTTGTGTCCTTATAGGTCTGAACAGCGGCGAAACTAGCTGTGTGTCGGATCAGCCTTCTAGACAGTCATGTTCTAACGATTAATCCCAAGGGTCATCTGCAGAGACGATTTCTCTCCTGGCCGTCGGATGCACGCTTTTAATCGTCGCCTCTATCAATGAGATGTTAACTTCGCGGTCGCCCATCTTGCCTCCCCGCCTATTTAAGGTTGGTCATCTATGCCAGGTTAAAGCGCACACCACCGCTCAGGTTTCAGTGCAGACACGTACCACGGGCATTGTTTTGATTACGTGCTTCATTCACGCTGTGACATTCTTCGCGGGTATACACCTATCGAACCTTCTTGACTTCCGGATGTTGATATTACCATTTCTTAGGCGCTTTCTACCTCCCACTCTATTTTCAAGTCCTTGGATCGTCTGCAACCGGCGCTGGAGTCAGGTGAGAGCGATACCCGATGCTTTGGCTGCGTCCGCGCAACTTAGTGCGCTTTTAAGAATGATTCCATTCTCTCTGGGTGCCTCTATAACTTCAGTCATCTCAGGCGTCTTGTGTACCCGCACAGGAAAATACCGTCCCATTATCTGGTTTGCTTATGCTACCATGGTTCTCGGGTGGGGTTTGATGACCACGCTGGATGACCATTCTGATACGTAAGGAGGTGCTTCTTTGTTTCCTGGCCGTGCTGATCTTCTATGTCAAAGAGTAAAGAAGGTGATCTACCCACTTGTTACGGCGCTTGGGGTCGGTTGTCTATTCCAGGTATAACATCTCTCGCCCCGCAGTCAGAGTAGCTGATTCGTTTCAGATCCCCCTTATTGCTCTGCAAGCTGCTATGCCCCTCAGAGATATGGCTACATCTACGGCTGCCTTTGGCTTCCTCAGGTGCGCGTAGCTCATGCGCCTTGGTGAACTTCATGCCTGACTTGCATATTAGGACATTGGGCGGCACAGTTGGCATTGCCGTCGGACAGGCCCTCTATTCGAGCATTCTCAAGAGAAAGATTAACAGGATTCCAGGCCTCAGTGGGTTTGATACTTCCCTGGAGCACTGAGCGAGAGTGTGCGGACGCTTAAATTCCTCCCGGTAAGTGACGAGGTGGAAATTCTAGTTCTGAGTTGTTCATGCGCCATTTCTGTAGCAACCTGAACGGGGGGAGATCATTCATGCTTATACGAAATCCCTCGCTGCGATATGGGTTTTCAATACGCCCGTTGTTGGTGTAGGATTCATCATGGGTGAGAAGCCGACGCATACAGTCCACTCAGACAACAGCTAACGTTGAGCCGATAAATGAATAAGTTCTTTTCATCAAGGCATATACACTCGAGCGACTGACAATACGGGGTGGTGCACGCGGAAACACGGATACGGAAGCCGCAGGGGGTGAGGGAACATCACATAATGGGGCTTCAGCCGAGGCAGAGGCAGAGATTTCAGATGAGAAGTCAGAGGGGCATGAAGCAAACCAATCAGTGGACTCGAAAGACCGAGATCACACGCCTGTTGACGACAACTCTCACGCAAAGACGCCGGAGAAGGTGTAATGACCGGTCATGATTTTGGATTTCACGCTGCAAGGCAACAAGTACTATGCCAGATTATGGATTCGCATCACTTATTTCATACCTTCACGATTTATTCACGCTTGCGAGTTTATTGCGTTATTTTGGCTCATGTGGTGGAGTAAGATGACTAAAAGCTAAAAGCCGCTGTTTTTGAATAATCAGTGCACTGCTGTAGCGTACAACGATGAGCTCCGCACACGACTTCACAAGCGTCCCAATTCTGAACTATGCACTGCTCTCCTCCCCGGACACTCGGGCCGTCTTCATCAAGCAGCTCCAACACGCCCTCATCGACGTCGGCTTCCTCTACCTCGAGCACCCACCGGTCCCCGATGCGCTCATCGACGAGGTGATCGCGTACCTGCCCCGCGTCTTTGGGCTCCCGCAGGAACGCAAGGACGCGCTGTGCATGGCCAACTCGCCCCACTTCCTCGGCTATTCCCGCCTCGGCGTCGAGAGGACCAAAGGTGCCGCGGACCAGCGCGAGCAGTTCGATCTTGCGACGCCGTTCGAGAGTAGGTGGGAGCCGGGCCAGCCGGAGTACTTGCGTCTTTGGGGCCCGTCTCAGGTGCGTGCGGCTTTTGGTTTGCCCTACCCGCCGCCGCCGTGGCTGATGGATAAGATAACCGATTGATCACCCATCATCGATTTATTTTTACATAAAAATGAATTGATTGATGAAATGAACGGTTATGATTTTGATTTTGATTGTGGATGGTGATGGGTGATGGGTGACGATGGATGGGTGATGATGATGATTTGCTTTTGCTCCGTCGTGTCGTTTGTCGGTCGGTCGGTCCTTTCGTGATTCCAGTGGCCGGAAGAGGAGGACGTGCCAGGGTTCAAGACGACGTACCTGCGGTATCTCGACGCGGTCGTGAGTCTGAGCCACGAGTTCACCGGGCTTGTCGCCGAGGCACTTGGCTTGCCGCCAGATGGCCTGGCGCATTTCTACGGTCCACGCGACGAACGCACGCAGCATCGCTCAAAGGTGGGTGCGCCCAGAGCCCAATCATGCCCATGCCCATGTGATGAGGATCCCCTTCCCATCTACGCGCGCGCGGCGAGGGAACCTTAGCTGATCGGTGACTGTTTGAGTCCAGATCGTCAAGTATCCGACGCGGGACGATGTCGCATCCGAACAGGGCGTTGGCCCGCACTTTGATGCTGGCTTTCTGACCTCGTAAGCCCTCAATCCCGTGTCTTCTATCTCCCTTTTATCGTGATAAGGTTGCGGGATGCTCATGCATGCGTACAAATAGCTGTTGCAAGCGTCGGATCATGCCGGCCTGCAGGTCCAGAATCCATCTGGGGAATGGATCGACGTCCCTCCACGCCCATATACGTTCGTCATTAATATCGGTAAAGGTACGTACGGCACCGTCCGCCCTCACCTCCCGCTCCCTCCCTCGTTCGGTCTTGTCTCTCTTGTACGTGTTTGAGGGTCATGGGGTTGTGTTGACCTTGCGCCGCAATGTCGCGCGCGACATCTCCTTTACACAGGCCTAGAGTCGGTCACTCAGGGTCTGGCACGAGCGACATCGCACCGCGTGCTGGCCCCTGCTGCGGGCACCTCACCGCGGTATTCAATCCCATTCTTCCAGGCCATCGCGCTGGACTCGCGGCTCAGCGAGCAGGTACTACAACGTACGTCTCTCCAGCTCACCTCCCCCCTTTCTCCCCCCTTCTCCAGAGAAGCACAAAGAATTTTGCTTCTTATTCGTTTTGTGTATGGACAGTTCCTCCTGAGGTGCTCAAGCTCAAAAGGCCCCGTGGCGACGGCCAGACAGATTGTGAGTCGGATATGAAATTGCTCGAGTGCCGATGTAGGGTGGACCGATGGCTGATTGATGCTCGTTAACGGGAGCAGCGGTGAACTTTTCTGAATACGACACTCTACCCGCTGGGCAAGTTTCCCTCGTCAACCGAGTCAAGTACGTAGCCTGCCTTTCGCACTCTCAGAGAGGGGAGTGTACTGACGGAAGTGCGATAACAGAAGTCACCCAGACGTTGCTGAGAGGCACTATCCCGATCTATTCAAACAATTTTTCCCCCATGGCCTGCCAACGCACGGCACGGAGTGAGAGCCGATGGAGTTAGAGAAGAGAAGAGAAGCTGTGATTCACCCACGTGGTGTGAAAGAAACAGTCCTATTTGTATTGACTTTGTACGTGTAACGCGACTATTCAGCAAGGAATCACCGCAACCTTGATCCGAGAGAATGTGTTGATGCCAAGAGGCAAACATACACGAACGAGGGTAAGGAGCCTAACAGTAAATGAACGTGCGCTCGATTAGTCGTGTGGCCTGCGCTGCTTTAAAATCAGGCTCATATCCATACTGTGAGACATCAAAGGCATGTCGTAAAATGATTTAGGCTGCTCCAGAGGAAACCCGATCCAACGGGATGTAGTACCCGAAAGTAAGCTTACCGGACGACAGCTGATTTCGATCAGATCATACACTGGAGCTTCGGCCACTATACAGTATGGGTAACTCGGCACCTACCTTCCCGTTCTGTTACGTGAACAGATAGCTTTTCGAGGACCGCAGTTTCGATAGGAGGTTTCTGACGGACCCCGAGTCGGAGTAGGTTCATTTGGTGGCTAAGGAGGCGTTAAGAGTCAAGCAAGTCAAGCGTCGCGCGCAAAACGATTGCAAGTGGTCGATCTTCCCCAACTTTATTTAGTAATAAACGCGTTTGTGGCGCCTTTGCTTCCTCAGGCGGGGATGAATCAATACGGATACGTACAGCCCCACCGGAAGGACAGACTACGGGAACGACCGCCGCACAACATCCGCGAAGAACTCGTGACAAGCGCTCGCGCCAGAGCCATGTCCCACGGGGACGCATATGGGCGCCCAACATGCTGATTGGATTGAGTCGATTTCGGCTAAGTACGAGAAGTGGGATAGGCATCGAGCGTGCCCTCCGAAATGAAATGGTTAACCGCCCTATGATGAAGTTGGGGGAAAGGGACAGCGGGGAAGGTCGGGAGGTCGGGGCGGGCTGCGTAGGCTGTCCAATCTAACGCAGTGATAAAAGATTTCACGAAGTGTTTACATGAGTGCGTCGCTATTGGTTATAGTTCAGGGTTCGGCGCCACATCACGCCGCACGAGATACAAGGCGAGACTGGAAAGGAGATGATGGATTTAAGGCTGGACCCTGGGTTCGGCGTAGGTGTCAACGTTCGGAATAGGATGGGCAATTCGGTCTCCTCGGCTGTGGCCGTTGTTTGTCAACTTCTCCGGGGACCGGGGACCGCAAGTGGAGTGTCTCGACAGTGTCTCGACTTAAGGAACAGAAATTGAGGCGTAGCCAGGGGGCGACGAGGAAAGCTGTGTTGGGTTGCTGACAGTCTAGAACGATGGGCTGGATTATAGTCAGCGCACGAATGTGTCCGCCAGGGAGGGATGCTTTATAAAATGAGAGGAGAACGGAGCGCCGTGGGAGGGTTGGGTCATAGTTTGATAAAAGGAGGAGGATGCCTTGCACGTGCCAGCGGGAGTGCTGGCCACAACGACCGCGCGTTTTCTCACCCTCTCTCTCTCCTCCAAACGTCATGCCCGTCTCTCCAGCCACCCTTCCACAGCACCAAGACCCCCATCCTCAGCCACAAGTCAAACTATGCTCCTCATGTCGTTCTCCCCTATCTCTAGACCAAGACCCCGCCTACTTTTTCCCTGATTCCGACGCAAATGATCATCTAATGTTGTGTCGTCTCTGCAAGGAACGATATCTCCCTCAGACAATCCAACAGCAATCCCATGATGTCTCCCAGTATCCCGTTATTCCCCAAGACCCGCACCCGTTACATTCACATCCCCCCCATCCAACCAATAATGACGCTCCTCGTGCTTCTACTATCGACAGTTCCGTCTCGGAACCTGCCCCGGTGATAGAAAGTTCGCCCTCCGCACAACCCCCAACCCATATCTCGCCCTCTGACCGACCTCACCCCTCAAAGTGGCGCATGAATCCCTCGTCTCTTCCGCCCCTAGCAAACGCGCGAAATTAGCCATCACGTCCCTTACACCTGACGGACTCCGCTCGGCCGTTTCATCTACACACTCTGTTTCGCCTTCTGTACGATCAAGTGACACACCTCTGCAACATTTACCCACGCCGGACCCATCCGTCGACATCACGAGAATCCGTGTACGATCACAGGGTCACCACTGCCTCTATCCTGGCGCAACCTTCCAGGGCACCCAGAAGAGCGGGCGCAATAGTTATGATGTGACAGTCTCCATAGTGGTACGTTGATTGATCCCGTCAGTTGGCCTTGATGATTTACCACTTGTTACGCTAGGATGTCGACTTCTCTTCCTCCTTCCTCTGCGGTTACCTCTGCATTCGGGGCCTCACAGACGACTGGCCGGAGCTCACGACCTACTTTGATGCAGAAATCATTGGCAGTCGTTATGGCTTCCTGACCAGGGGGTGGGGTGCTGACGAGGAGGGTGACATGGTCCATTGGGCGCGTTTCCCAGCCTTCCGCCATGCTAAGAACAAGTTGAAGGGCCCACACTTGACAATGGATGGTTACCCGGGCGCTGTGTTTATGCGATGGAAAGAGCGTTTTCTGGTCCCCGACCACCGCGTGCAGGATATTAATGGAGCGAGCTTCGCAGGTAGTTCACTATCATCCTTATGCTGAGCTCTCTTCTCAACCCATTAAACCAGGCTTTTATTACGTTTGCGTGGATTTCAATCCTCACTCGCAGTCATCAACAACCGCCAGCCGCCAACCAACCACTCTTCGGGAGGATCCGGATGCGCCACCACCACCTACACCCAAGGCAGAATCCTTATCTAGCGCAAGGGGCTCTGACTTTTCTGCTCATGAAGAAATACAAACCGACACCGCTCTCCTTCTCTCGGAACACGCTCCGGTCCAGGGGTGGCTACGATGAGCGGATTTTACTTCCACCAAAACTCGGAGCCGTAAGTAACAGGTCGATGAAGGTGTAATACGGTATATTGATGCAGCATTTGCAGATACCAGCAGTTGTCTCTCCAACACGTTCCAGAACGCGTGAGCACGAGCTTCGAGCTCCGATGAATTCTGCCGTGGGACGTCTTGTCCACAAAAGGATGTCTCTTCTCGTTGTCTGTCTCGTCTTGGCTAGTACACCACCCCTCCCCTCTTTGCTACCTTCCACTTCTGAATCTCTGTCTGTACTCACCGCCCTCTTGTAGTGTTTGTACCACTTCGTATGATATCCATCCAGTGTCAATTTTCCAATGCATTCAATTTTAAGTGAGATTTTTCTTTTCTTTTCCTAGCGCAATTGCCGTTGTGAGCCTTTTGATCCCGGACATTCCACTCTCATCGGTAAAAGTGTCAAATACAGTACTTCTTTGCCTGTAGATGTAGGCGCACGTGAATTGCCTTACTGTAAGCCTCGCGTTTAAACATGTCTGCACACCTCTGAGAACGACCCTGGGGATAACGGTGATGGCGGTCCGATATGGAGTTGTGTGATTCGGGGAACCCTTTCCCTTCCTCTCCTACATCTACCTGAAGGTACCCGGACAGAAAATTAACTATGACGTCTGCCAAAGTGCGGTCAACATCAGGCGCTGGCCGTGACGCGCTCCGACCGGAGACGGAAGAAACGACATGCGTCGTCATCATCGGGGGAGGGTACGCAGCCCCTTGCGTCATTGCACTCTCATTTACCGAGCAAGGGAATCCTATCCATCTTAAACATAAAAACATCCTAAAGTCCCGCGGGTATCGCGGCGGCAATCGCACTCAAGGAGGATCTAGGGCACGATGGCTTTACGGTGCATGAACTCTGTGTCTAGTCGGGTTTTTGTTCACTAATGCTGGGTGTTTCCCTTTAGATATATGAGAAGGCGCAAGAGGGCGTAGGAGGCGTGTGGAGGGTATGTTCAGACCCATACTGGCCTCGCTTTGCGAGTTTCAAAAAGTAACAAGCTTTGACGGTTTCTTCCGCTACATTACCACCTTGAAACAAAGGACAACACGTATCCCGTACGTAAACGTATCCGGATCTATGTCTATGCACGAGGGTATAAAAAAGCTGACGAAAGATCGGTACCGGGTGATAAAACAAGGGATGCGGGTGTGACATCCCGGGACACTGGTACTCCCTCTCCCGCGCGCCGAACCCAGACTGGGGATCGTACTACCCATCACAGCGCGAGATCCGCGCGTACTGGGACGCGCTGTGGGTCCGACACGGTCTGCGCGCGTACACGCGCCTGGGCACAGAGGTTGTGCGCGCGACGTGGGATGCCCATTCGCAGCGGTACACCGTCCTGCTCGAGGACGTGGCGTCAAAGGCGTGCCGCACGATCTCGGCTAGGGTCGTCCTCGGCGCCACAGGCGGTTTTCAGCAGCCCCGAGTGCCGGAGGACTTGCCCGACTTGGAGACGTTCCTAGGCGACAAGTGGCACTCGGCGGCGTGGCGTCATGACGTGCCACTGCCCGGGAAGCGCGTTGGCGTCATCGGGAACGGGTGCTCTGCGTGAGTCTTTTACTTTCCGGGCTGTTTTTATCTCCGGACTCCGCATACACACGCGAACAAGCGCGCGCACCTAAGTGTGTGTATGTGGACCGGAGACCGTTTTGAGCAGTGGTAACGTTTGGGCTATTCAAGCGCGCAGTTCGTGCCGCAGATTGCTGCGGACTCTTCTGTCGAGGTGATAAACTTTTGCCGCTCTCCACAGTGGTATACGCCACGAGTAAGCTTCGGAGTTTGGCACTGTCGAATCGGCGGCGTACATGGTTGAGCGAGTTCTATCTTCGGTGTTTTTTTTCAGATCCAGTTTGACTATCCCGGGTGGGTGAAATGGGTCTTTGCTCACGTCCCGTTCGCAATGAGGATATACCGTGCTTTCCTTATGATCAAGGTGGGCCATTGCATCTACGCGGTCCCTGTTCCCGTTGACTGGAAGGCCTCGCAGACCGACCTCAATTACCGTATTTTTGCTCGAGCCGATTCTCGACGCCAACGCCTCGCCCGAGAAGTAAGTTCGGGGACGGAACCAACAGACCCGGAAAGCGGACTTACCATGTTTCTGGGAAGGCACTGACGCGATATATTAAAACGAAGGCGCCAGAGAAGTATCACAGCAAGCTCATTCCCCAGTTCCGTACGGTCGCTCGCTGTCTTTGTTCTATCAAGGATTTGCTCAACCACGTTTTTCCGCGTAGCGCCCGGATGTAAACGCATCATTGTTGACCCCGGCTACTTGGAATGCCTGCACCGCCCCAACGTAACCTTGAGCCATGAGGCTATTAAGCGCATCGTGCCGCAGGGAGTGCAACTCGAAACTGGTGAAATCGTCCCACTTGACGTGCTAATCTTGGGAACTGGTTTCTCACTTGTACGTCATTCGTCAAATGAGAGCCACGCCCACAGACAGTTTCCACTGGTATTTAATAGCTGGCCCCTCGCCTTGAGATTTTTGGCACCGGAGGCCTTCGGCTTTCCGACTATTGGAAGTCGAAGGGTGGTCCCGAAGCCTATTATGGACTCGCGGTGCCAAACTTTCCCAACTACTTCATGTTTCTTGGTATGTCCGCAATACTGGTCCCGTGGTACCCATGTGACAGTTTTGACACGAATTGTGGGGCACAGGGCCAAACACGGCAGGTGGACATGCGTCTGTCTTCTTCAACGAGGAAGTGCAGGTATGGCTTGGGCCTTGGGCCGAGCCCAGAGCTTGTTTCGTCGTACGGGTCACTTAGAGAGCGTCTTTCAGATCCACCACACGATGCAATTGATCAAACCTATCATCACGGGCGCGGTGCGGTCGTTTGCAGTCCGCGAGGAGGCCAGCTCAAAGTACAACTTGTGGGTGCAGAAACGGCTAGCCCAGACAGTGTGGAACTTTTGCCACTCGTACTATCGCCGTGAGAGCGCCGATGGCAAAATTTTCGGAACGTTCCCAGGGTCTGTGAGTCTGTTCTGGTGGCTTGCGCGTAGCCCGCGTTATTCGGACTATGAGATAGTTGGCAGAGAGCGGTGATAGCGTGCAGAGAGAGAGAGAGAGTGACGGAAGATGGGCGCTTGTGGGACGGACAAGTCCGAGAGAGAAGGGGCAGAGAAAGACGAGTTAGCCCGTCCTTGCCATCGAATATTATTCTACGCCTGCTGCAGCGGGCATAATATTCCCTTTCTTTCTCTTTCCCTTCTTTCTCCATCTGCCTCAACATGTCCGCACACACACACGGCAGCACCAGTTCAACTCAGAACATCGTTGGCGTTCACTACCGCGTCGGCAAGAAAATCGGCGAGGGCTCCTTTGGTGTCATCTTTGAGGGTACCTCCCTTTACGTCAAAATCCCGTGGCCCTAACTAACTCTCCATCTCGTCATAGGCGTCAACCTCCTCAACTCGCAGAGCGTCGCCATCAAGTTTGTGCGAAGCGTTTCATCCCACCTTCTTCCGTTTCGCCTTCTGACGCGGCATATTCGCCCTCGGTAGGAGCCCAGGAAGGCAGAAGCTCCTCAACTTCGCGATGAATGCCGGTCGTATCGCATACTAGCGGGATGCCGTGCGTTCCTTTGTCTTGTTTGTTGTGTGTGCATCGTTCCTGAGACCCACCGTCGAGCAGAGGGCATTCCGCAGATATACCATTTCGGTCAAGAGGGTTTGCACAATATATTGGTCATTGACCTGCTAGGGCCCAGCCTCGAGGACCTGTTCGATATGTGTGGGCGCAAATTCACGATCAAGACGGTGTGCTTGGCCGCACGGCAAATGGTACGTCACCCGGCGCGATGTTAGGCTGCGCCTCTGAGGAGACGAATGGCAGATCTCGCGCGTGCAAACTATCCACGAGAAGAATTTGATCTACCGTGACATCAAACCAGATAACTTTCTCGTTGGTCGACCAGGGACCAAGGCTGCTAATGGTGCGCCTCTCTTTCGTCTGCGTAAGTAAGTCGCTGACTGGGCGCAAAGTGATACACGTCGTGGATTTTGGGATGGCCAAGCAATACCGTGATCCGAAGACAAAGCAACACATCCCTTACCGGGAACGCAAGAGCCTGAGTGGAACTGCGCGGTACATGAGCATAAACACTCACCTGGGAAGAGGTGCGATCATCATTGCCTGCCTGGTCATAATTCGTCTTCTGATATCCACACAGAACAGTCGCGACGTGATGATCTCGAGTCTCTCGGCCACGTCTTCATGTACTTCCTTCGTGGAAGCTTACCCTGGCAGGGCCTTAAAGCGGCAACGAACAAGCAGAAGTACGAAAAGATCGGTGAGAAAAAGCAGACAACACCCATAAAGGAACTCTGCGAGGGCTATCCCGGTCAGTAGTGGCAACATCGTGATCTTAATTGGCTCTTTCTGACATGGCGCACAGAAGAGTTTGGCATTTATCTAAATTATGTCCGGAAACTTGGCTTTGAGGAAACGCCCGACTATGACTTCTTGCGTGAACTGTTCGCCAAAGTGATGAAGAACAATAACGACGTTGACGATGGCGTTTATGATTGGAATGTCTTAAACGGTCTCGTCCCTTAATCCTCCTTCTCTGACTTGTATTAACTCTCACCCAGGTGGTCGTGGTTGGGAAGCCGCGGCGGTATGTTCCATCCATCTTTTCCTATCTGAATAATTATCTCACCCCTCGCCTTTAGCAAAGCAAAACTCAGATGCTTTCCCAAGTTCCGAATGCCGCACCTCCCCATTCACCTCAACCTGACCGTCGAAGAGACCTTCAACGCCGCGAATCCGAACGTCGCAGAACATCCAAGGTAAGGCGACGGAACCCTCTGTGACAGTTGACAATATACTCAGAAATGGCAAAGGCACAGCCCATGCTTTCCCCAGTTGGCTCCAATACACCAGGACAGCCTACGGCCCCGCTTTCAGCTGCAGCACAGATTAATGTCCCCGTGTCGGCGATGCACCGTAACAGCCACAACCCGAACCCACATCACCCTTATGCCTCAGGCGGCTTTGAATACCCGCGCGGCGACGCAACAGACGATGCATACAACCAGCAGCCCTACGGCCGCGCTTCGCCCATGATGTCAGCTGCGGCACCACCGGCCATCAGTCAAGTACGGGCGCGTGCGGGTGACGTTGGTATGTCGCACGATAGAAATGCACAGGGCGGCGAGCCGCCACAGGAGAAGGGTACTTTGTGGAAGATCCTGACATGTAGCTGTGGCTGAGCGCCAAGCAATCCCTCCTTTGACACCCCCTTATAACCCATTCACGAGGTTTATCCCGGCGATCTAACCCATTATTCGATTCGTTGACCTCTCCCATGCTTCACGAGAAACCACTTTGCATCCATCTCAGTTTTCTCATTCCTGGTCGTTCCTTTGATACCCTAATTGGTCCTCGCTGGTGTACGTGTTCATATGGATGCTGGCTCTAATTCAGATTACGGCAACTATTTGCGGTTACAATATGTGTGATATGAATGGGGATTTGTTGATTCCCTCTTGGGGCAAGGACCCTGGGACAGTCGTTACGTCTGACAACTTTCATTATTTCCATGTACATGCCAGTTGGGTATAAAGGCTACTATAACCCAGGAAACCAAGTCCCCGTTGAATGCGGAGAAAAACAAAGCAATGACGTGATTCGATGCGATGGCAAGAAAGCAGATAGCATGGCGACAAAAAATTGTGGTACTGATATCATGTGAAAAATCCTGTGAACAAGAAACCAAGAAGAGTGTATGGGCTCCGAGTCCGTGACATTGTATGGCATGATAATAATGATCTGATGGTGATGCAATCGGATGCATCAACCTCAACCCAGATCTCTTCATCTTACCGCCGCCCGCCGCCCGCCTCGTCGGCATGTCTGCTATGCCCGACATAGCTCCGACTCGGACTCGAGCCACGGCTCTGACTCGTGCTCTGGCGGCGCTGCTGCCCACCGACACTCTCGCTCGGCGTCGGCGTCGACGTCCACCGCACCTGCTCGTCGCTGGGTGCGGGTGAATACAAAGCATATGAATCCGCATAAGGTGCCTCGCGGTACCCGTCGTCCGCCGCTTGTGCCTGTGGGGCAGGGGTAGAAACTGAGGCCGGTGTCGGTATCGGAGCCGAGCGCCACTCGCGCAAGCGTGGAGGTGGAGGTGAAGATGGTTGGGGATGATCGCGAGGACGCGCATGCCCGTGGTCGTAGTCTTGTGAACGGCCGCCCTGGCGGTACCCGTCGTCTGCCGCCTGCGATGCGGGAGCTGGTGCCGAGCGCCGCTCATGTGAACGTGGAGGTGGAGGTGGTTGAATATCGCGAGGACGTGCATGCCCGTGCTCGTAGACTCGTGGATGGTCGCCTGGACGGTACCCATCGTCCGCCGCCTGCGGAGCCGGGCGCCGCTCGTGCAAGCGCGGAGGTGGTTGGGGATGATCGCGAGGACCAGCGTGCTCGTGTTCGCAGACCTGTGGATGCGCGCCCTGGCGGTGTCTTGTTTGTTGTGAAGATGATGGTGCAGTTGCTAGTTCTGGTGATGTCGGCCGGGCCGTATGTAAATGTGCGTGAGGATGTGGACGAGAGTATGTGGACGAAGATGCGATTGGGTGTGGGTGTGAGAGTGATGTATGCGGGCTCTGCGGAGGGGGCGCGTATCCTTGAGGGTGATACGAGTCGGGGACGGAGATGGAGTGGGGTGCCAGTACTTGCGTAGACGCTGGTGCCGCCACGGGAGTACTGGTGGCCATCCATTCCCCCACCCCTCTGTGGTAGGTGGAAATGATGTCTTTGGTTCGAGGGATGGTTCCCTGGATGGCCTCCCCGTGGCCCGCGCCCACGGCCTCGGTACGGACGAAAGCCGCCCCTAAAGGACTTGTTCTAAATGCCAATCAGAGATGAGGTTTTATTGGCTCGTGATGAATTGGCATGCAAGACCGTACCGGCTGCCTATTTCTCTCATAATTTTCTTGATAATGTAGCCTGTTGGGCTCCGCGGAAGCGTAGTCATTACGAGTAGCCCACTCGCTATTGCCTGGTGCGGGTTCGGGTGGATATGACGCAGTTGAGGGAATGTGGTGACGGGTACATGGACTGGAGCACGAGGATTGGCCCCTGTACTTTTGGATTCCTCCAAGAATCGTAAAACATGGTTCTCGATCTTCTCCCACCTCACCTCGGACTCGTCCTTCATATCATTAGCCATCTTGGTCATTACGTTCTCGAGCCTCTGGATATCCCTCTTGTTCGACTGGACGATTTGGGACAAATTCCGGAACCCATTCCGAACCTCATCGCGAAGATCTGCAATACCCTGTATCAACGCATCGATCTTCCTATCTTGCCCCGCAACTATGGGAGTACATATTTCTTTGATGGCCTCGCTTGAAAGGACAGCTGTGGAGGACTGAGTGGACTGCGGACCTTGACTCTTCTCACCACTCTTCACATATGTTGCGGATTTGGGCGAAGAGCGGCACTAGGAGGCGATTCTGAATGCCTGGCATTCATCTAGACGTCCGCTAAATTTAGTAGGTAGGCTCCGGTCTATGGATAAGGCCACACACCTTCCGCTTCCTTTCTGGCGGCGCAACTCCGTCAAAGACATTAGAAGTTCGTTTACGCTTCATAGAGTCTACCGAAGAACGGACTGCTGGTCTTGATTCCTCAACTTGGCAGGTTCTGGTTCTGATTTATTACTAGCGCTGTCCTCAGGACAAATATCGGTAAGTGATGATCCCCAATCGCTCCCGTCTCGAGGGAACGACATATCCATGGCGTTGGACGAATCGAAGGTCTTGGTGGTTATAAGTCAAGTAATTAGGAATGTAGGGATCCTATAAGGCGGATGGGCACGTACAGCCACCCCAGTGGACTTCAGCCTGTCATACCAGCCGAACCTGATATGGGATATATTGTTCACAGGTTGGCAGTGCGAGTATGACAGCGCAACCATGGCTAGTTTTTGTCCATCAGGCCAGAGACGTCGTCACCTGATGCTTCGGCGGCTAGTATCGTTTCTGTCGCGGACGTCCTCTTTTTAAGATGAAATTCATGCCATGTGCTTTGTTCTTGTGATTTTTTGTACAAAGTGACAGCTTCTGACGAGTGGATGCCTGCCTCGGCAAGGTGCACGAAACAATGGCCTTTGCGACATTTCTTGCACTGCAGAATAGCGGCATTGTGTACAGCATGAGGCTGCGCTCTGGCGTAACATAGAGAACCGCCCTGGGCACGTTCCTGGGCACGGTATGTACGTTTCTCGGGCCGCGAGCATGACAAATCCCGTACCTTGCTGACTTCTGTCCGCCACTTTTGGATGGCTATTCCTGCCTCGAATACACGCGTCATACTTTGTCCAAGATTCCACTACCAGAGGATTGAGAGCACCAACATGTGAACGAGAGAGGACTTACCGGTCATCGACTTCGTCGAATATGTCAACGCCGACACCTTTGAGCGCGCGCACAGCCCGATTATAATCGCCATACAAAATTTGCAAAGGCCAGCACTGCACGGGTTCCATAAGCTCCCCACAACCACAAGAGCGTCCTTCTGCATAGCATCCTGGACAGATATGCAGCCCATCACTGAGGTTCGCCGGGCTTCTGGCAGAGGGTGAACAATGTTTGCAACAAAAGAAGCTGACAAAGATGTCAGAACCACAAAAATCGCAGGTGAACGCAGGATAGCCCTTTGTATCGTATACATTGTGATTGAAATCCTGTATGACATGATCCAGGATTTCTGCGTCGGGATAGCACTCCTCTAGGATTACTACCCGAAATAGGTCAAGCAATTCCTGCACATCATTCGCGAGTTGTTCCCGAAATATGTCATGACTATGCTATCACTATTAGTCTAATGTGTCACTGGAAGTAAGATACGCACAAGCTACCAGTGTCTTTTCCCTTCCCTAGGTCTTCGAGTAATCCAGTGTTTCGGCGAAGCGTGTGATGAATAGTACTTTTAATGCGATACGTCTCCATCCGGCATACCCTAATAGGAGAATATAAAGTCACCTGTTTTCTCTCTTCAAACATGTCCTACCGTCTGTAGATTGGGAGTTCATGACGAAGCGCGATTTGGGTACTCCTGATTGTCATCCGCGACCACGACATTTTCACAGTGAGACCACCGTGATTGACAACTTGATGACAACTTCTCGGTGGCACCAACACGAGATCACCGGCCTTCTGCTCGGTGATATAAATATCGCAACGAGCTGCTGCAAATTCTTCAATTGACATTGTATGGGATTCCAAGTCCAGCTCTTGGCCCAAAGACTGAAAATACTTGGCCATATGTGGGGCTGCAGAACTTTCAGTCATGAACCAAAAGGCGGAAGAACCGTCTTCGGCATAACACATAAGATTGTGTCCGAAAGAGGCGCAGAGATCTTTGTGGCATGGTGTAAATGTATCTCCTATACCGAGGTAGCACATCAAAGTCTCTACGCGGGCCTGCGAATGAAGGTCAGAATTACCATAAGAACGAGCAGAGCGTACTCACCTGCTCGGGGAGATTTTGCATGATATCAGCTGAGCCGTGTGGACAGAGGGAACGGGGAACCAGAGGTGTGGTATCTAGCCACTCCTTCCATTCACGTGGGCACTCTATATCCTTGGCATACCATCGGGAAGTTTCTGGGAGACAAATTCAATGAGCAGGCGGAAATGGAGTATCACTGAAGTTATTAACCATCCGCGCTGGCATAGCGATGAATTGACCTTATATGTTCCAAAAATTCCGCGAAGGAGACATCGAGATCACGGCGGTTACGCACGTTTCTAACTTGTATCTCTGGCTAGAACGTCACCATTGCCTGGCCATTTGACTAGTTTGCCAAGCTCACGCTGTTTTAAATTGTCACGCAGCCATTGGACATTAAACATGGCAGTTGGCCAGGCCTGATGCCCGTGCACGCCCTCGATGACGAGTGGCGTCCCTGAGGACTCGTGTTTGCGAATAGTTGCCTCGAGATTCTTGTCTGAAATAGATACGCGAGGTATTTTGCGAAAGCGATGCCCTTGCATGATGAGCCCATTCAGAGTCCACCCAGCGGTGGTTAGAAGAGGCCCTGGCGGCATGTTTTCCGAGTGGCAGATGCAGATAGAGAACGTCAAACTCGAAGCGCGTGGCGCGGCTAAGTTCATGGCGGTCACGTGGTGAGTTGCCAATTCAAATCCTCGACCAAGTCCGCAAGGCCTCAATTAGTTCCTTATGATAGACTCTATTGACGTTCCGGCGTCGCTTGGTGCACAGTTCTACCTGTCTTGCTCTTTATGGGGTGGCACAGTGCACAGAGAGAAACAAGTATGTGATCACGTGATAAAATATGGTCATCCCATGTTGGCGACCTGTCTCTCCCGTAACCCCACGGCATGTCCCATATCTCATCCTCCTCGTCTACTGACCTTGATATCTGGGAATTTGTCACATGCTCTAAATGCCATCTGCCCTTCTCGTCGGGTCCGTCAGCCCCCCCGCAAGTCCCGTTTTGGCTTACTGAATGCGGACATGTTATATGCAACCTGCATCTGAGTATGTAAGCCGTCGTACAAACGGTGTTCATGCTAGTCAATAACATCTATCTCAGATGCTGATCAGTCGTGCTGCGAATGTGGTGCTCAGCAGATACAAATGATACCTCTTCAGCGAGAAGTGTGCCTTTTGCCTTTATGTCGCACGGCCAAGGACCTGAAATGCTTCGAAAGTTGGACCCTCCAATGTCTGACTGGTTTTGTTCAGTGCCCCATGCAATTGACACAATCTCTTACTCTATGAAGGCTCGTAGTCTTTTTCTCTACTGTTTCATGACTCAAGTTCTTTAGTTTCAACAAGATATGTTAACTTCGCTTATCCGGTTCCTCCGTAAAAAGATTGCCCAACAAAGGGAGGCTCTTCTTCGTCTCAAGCATGAGAACGAAGAACTGAAAAGTTTGAGGAAGTATGCGAGGCTTGTGCACCATGTAAACCATGTTTTGACGTGTTCGTGTTCGAAGGATTGCTGAAGAGCTTCGTGCGGAGAATGAGCAGCTACGCTTATATGCTGGTTTAGATGGCAGCGGGTCCAACAGTGCCACGATTTCTAGTGGTAAGCGTCGGAGAATGGACGCATACAAGTGAGCTTTCTAGGGTCTAATGGTTGATCTTACTCCTCCTACCTCCGTAACTAAATCTAGCACCGATGGAAGAAATCCATCGAGCCCTCGCTCAGTGACCACACCTTTGGGGCCAAACAGACTAACTTTACCTGCCGACCATCGGCCACCTGTGCTCGGACAACGACCTTCAAACACACCAACCACCAACCCGAAGGACCCATTGCAAGGCGGGCGGCCGCTGTCCTCTCGCTTGCGGTATGCTCTAACCGAAACGGCGAATATTGTGCTTACCGTTCCAACTAAATGTTCTCTTTTGCAGGCAATTCGCGTATGACCCCTCACATACGTCGCAACAATCAGGCGCCTCGGAGCCTCAGCAGGGAACTTCGTATCAACAGCAAACGCGCGCGATGTTGCCACCGCCAACGCCCATAGCTCACGGAAAGGCGAATGGGTCATTCCCGTCCGTTGGCGCTATCGGTGGCCGCTCTCCCTATAGTCGCGGTCAGCTGCCTCCGGGAGACGTTGGCCAGGTACGGCAGCAATTACCGGATGATACTTTTATCTCGACCGCTGCCCGTCGCACGGCTCCACTGGCCCCCAATCCTTTCACTCCTCGGGCATCGACCTCTCATATGCCTTCAGGCGTAAACTCGCACTTCGTTCCTCAGACTCCAGATTCCAGGCGTTTCGTCCCTCAGACTCCTGACACAAGGCGCTTTGCTCCTGCTGGTACTGCTGCCGGGCCTCGTGCCCTTTCTCGCGCTGGAAACCCTAATCCTGCCATACATAACGGGCAGAGAGGTCCGTTCTATCCTGGCACAAGAATGGGCTGAGCGGTGTTTCTTAGTCTGATCTGGAATTAACGGTATGGGGTAGTACGGCCCAATGAGGGCGTGATTAATTCCACAGTCTTCCGCATTTAAAGGATCGAGGTTTCCATGCTTTGTTGCTATGTAAGCTATGCGCAGAAATATCACCGCTCCATAATAGGCGATCTCTGTTATCTCAAGTGTAGAACGTAATCTGAGCAGCGTGGACTTGCGGCTGTCTTGTCTGCTCTGTGTTATCTCGTTCATGGATAGGGTCGGGTCAACCAATTGGTCCAGGCAAGATGGAACTTGTACAATAATTGGTCATTGTAAATCGACATTATTCCATGGTTACGTACTAGGCTCTCAGCACCGTCCCTCTCGATTGGAAAATGTCTCTACGATGCCTTGTTCTCGAAATTCTAAGATGGATCGAGCGGTCACTTAAAGTTCTTTACGCTCGCTCACAAGGCTTCTGGCTGCACACCGATTGTATATTCGATCTTTACGGAATATCTTCGAAACGTTATCTTTATCGTCATGTCAGGTCTTTCATGCGACAACTGCTACCCGAGCTCGGGTTGGATACACCTTGTATCGGCTTGTCAATCTAACTCAACCCCGTTGACAAAGTGGTCCCATAACCTTCAAGTTTTACGTCATCGCCAACCTGCACTGTGCCCCGCGCGTTGTTCTCGTCGGCGAACCCCTGATCGAGTATTGAGTGGACGGTTGGCTCACTGATCTGGAGATTCCCTGAAAGGTTTGACAACCGCGATATTCCAGTATCAGCTAAGACACCAATGGAACTCCACACGAACTCATCTTCGATTTTGGCCGAGTTGTTTGTTGTTGGACTTCCTCTTAAGCTCTTAAGATTCATCATCGTATTGTCTTTTACTCAGACAGACAAAAGAGCGAGGAGAATCTAGTTGTTACCGAGCTGTGCGTCATTGCGCGCTGCGTCTCACGGATCAAGTCGACGAGTAAGCATACCGTCGAAGTTCTGGAGTATATTTTAATAGGGAGAAGACTCTGCCACGCGTCAGATGAAATGAAATGAAACAAGAATTTCGAAACTACAAGAAGCTGCTGGCATTCACCAAGCAGCGAAAGTACGGTTGTCAATGTGCTGTATACCACTGGTGTCTATGTGTCGCTGAATCCCGCAGTCACTGGAAAAGACCTGCTAGACAAGAATGCATCCTTGAAGGAAGAGTTCCTCAATGTAGCCCCATATAAGCCTTCTTCGAGCGGAGCCAATCATAAGCAAACCATGAATTCTTCAAAAAGAACGTGCCAAACACTCCTAGGCTCCAGAATTACACCAGGAATGAGTCCGCGACCTAAAAGACTTTCGTGATTGCGTCTCATCGTCTATAGCTTCTGGTCAAACCAAACGCCGATCAAGCCGAACGCATGAGAGTTCTGGATGATGCCAACCGTATGAACGCCTGCTATGAAGCAGACCAGTTTAACGAGTAACAAGGTCGTGCTTGGTATCAGAAACGTTGATTGGGATTCGCTCCGATGAAGAGGACAGAAACGTAGTTTATAATCGAATTGGCCGTTCTACGCTTGGGCACTTGACAACGGGCCCAACGACAAAGACCCAAGGCCCGGGCGCCGCCACCTGGCACGGTAGCGTCATCGGTCGAGTAGTACGCAAACTGTCGTGCATGTATGAAGCAGCCATCTTACCTCGTGAATATATACACCACGATCTCCAACTGATTCGGGGCGCACACGCCTCGCGCGTCTTTGAGTTGCGGGTTACAAATGCGGATTCAAAAAGAAAAAAAGATACGGTTGCTCGCGCCGTTTGTTTATGTAAGGCTGTAAACCACTGCGCAAGTTGGACTGCGCATTCCGGCACCTCCTATATTTTCCGTCTTCTGTAACTAACACCAGTACTCTCATGACGTCTTATCCTACTGTGTCTAGCCACTACAGTAACAACACGCAGGACCAGGCATACCATGACCCACCGCAATTCTACAACCCACACCCTCCGCACGATACTTACGATCAGAGTGGATACCGAGAACCGGAACAGTACCAAGATGAACCCAGTTATTCATTACCACAAGGACAGTCGACGGAGCCACTTGGAATGAACACTAAGGAAGAGCCTTCTGACTACGTGGATGAGTTCAACCCTACTCCCCGAGAACCCACCAGGTACGTGCATTGCCAAGCAGCACAGCCCAAGTGCCTTACTGTCTTTTGAAACAGGAGTCCTCGGAGTCTGCGGGCGTGGAGATACCAGCAGGGTCGTCGCCTTTGGACACAGGTGCGTACGAGCTGCGAGCGGGAGCACCATAGATGTTGACATCCATGGCAACGTAATCCAGGGAAGCAGGCCGCGATGTCTCTGTCGCTTCTTCTGTTGCACCGTCTTTGTCACGCTATTCCTTGTCGCAAGCATTGTCCTTCCTCTCGCATTGGTGCGTTTGCTTGGCCGTGCCTCTCAAATTTTGTCTTAATCCCGTCACAGTGGATACGACCCCCGGACATCATCGTTGGAACCAATAACAGCTCGGTGAGTTTACGCTGTACTACTCACGGAACAAGGCTGATATCGGCTTTCTTTAGTCACCAGCTGTTGCGCAGGGCGTTAATCTCTTGACTGACGGGTTCCAAATAAATCTGGGCCTCCCAATAGAGTGTGTAATTTGACTTGCCGCGCATGGAGCACTAATCATGAGTTATATGTTTCAGAGTCGTTAATCCCAATTACTTTTCCGCCAAGCTCACACATGTGGATGCTCAGGTGAGCCCCGATGCCCCTCTTGGCCGTCTGTGCGCTGATGTAGGTGTAGATATTCTATCCTATCAACAACACCCTCGTTGGTAACGGAACGGTTAACAATGTGGTCCTGCCATCAAGCTCCACCACAAACTTCACCTTCCCATTCGCGCTCGTCTATACTAAATCCATTGACCCGACACTTGCCATCATAACCGATATTGCATCAAAATGTCTCGGCTCGCAGTCAGAGCTGACGGTTCGTTACAAGATAACCATTGGCGTGAGAGTCTTCTTTGTCACAATTTCGCCAAGTATCAGCAACACACTTTCGTTTACCTGTCCCATTTCCACGAATGACTTGGAGGTTCGGTTACTCGTTACCTTCTACTTGCCTCCTTTTAATCTGACAACCTTTTACTTCGAACAGAGTCTTCTGAAATCTCTTGGCGTTAACGTTGGTTCAGGCTCGTAGTTGCTTAGGACGCGATGAAAAACGTACGGACCTTAGATGGACACTTATGATCGCACGATATGTTTCATGTATGCACAGTGAATGGATAGAACCGCTATTTTTATCGAATTTGGGCACGCGCTACTGCCTGGAAAATCCATCCCTGTCATCCTGGTGTACATGACATGTATTTGTGAAGCAACGTTGCACTTCGGGAAGTCTCCAATCGGCCCACGTGCCCTTGAGTACTTACTGACGACCATGATTTGGATGGCTCCCTGCGTGGAGATCAACTGAAGCGCTCTTCAAGCTGACTTGTTGATGGCTTCGATCTGGGGGAGAGAGGGCGATGCACGATGGCGCGAGATCAGGGGATTCGGAACTAGAGGATGTGAGTTGAATAGTGGCGAACGGAGGCGTGTATTCTGGAGTCTCTGCTATGCTCACTTCTATGTACGCTGGGCAATCTTGATCAATGTAATGAATCAAAAGATTTCGAAAGAAAGGTAAATGGGGAAATGCAGGAGCTATGTCGGCATACGTCCCGTGGTACCGTGGCACCTTGGCGTATCTGAACCCGCGGAAGAATTAGACTTCGTAGGAAAGACGATGAACGGGAGATCGTTCAAATAACGCGGAGGAATCAATCCAATGTCCGTGGCCCAAGGCGGGCTCGTACAGCCGATGAACGTTCGATGAACATCAACGAAGAGGGCTCGCGCACATGTGTGCTGCCACCATCATTATGATATGTCACGGAGACGTCTCTTCACGCGGCGTAAACGCATGAACATAATCGGAGAATCATAGCCTACGACCATGGCAGCGCAAAACGGAGGGGTGCCCTAAAAATGTCACGAGTTTATATGTTCCGTTACAGAGGAGCCACCACTGACAATCGGCGGCGGTCGAGAACACCCATGACAGTGCCATGCCGTCACCACCCCCTCTTGCAAATCGCGGTGGCATCCAGTTGGCATCCTCTCCCCACACCTGGCTCCATCGGAGTATCATCGCATCATCACCTTGACATGCTACACGAAGCCACCCAGGGACTCTTGCCAACATCGTTAGCATGCTTACTGTAGGTTTTCCTCGTACATTCACACCGGTGTAGTCGCACGACATCAGCTGTGGCCTCGCTTGCCTGCCCAACGCAAATGTGTGCTGATCAGGTTGCGTACGCCCTCTCACTCTCGCAGTATGCCCTACTGTAGCCGTGTTGCTAAGTGGTCCAGCTGGTCTTGTCACGCATATACGTACCCCGCAGCCACCGCCCCTTAGGACAAGGCACGACGAGGGGATTTGCCACGTGCACACCGTCAAGAACATTACTAGTTGACAGAACTGAAAACGGCTAGCGATTTCACGGGCATGCTCTCTCGGCATTGCTGCCAGATCGGTGGCATAGCAGCCGATGGGGCTCTGGACAGGCCAGGTGACAGATGGGCAACCCGCCACGCTGCCGGATTGGTTTCGTGAAATCGTACGCAATCAAGGGATTCGCACGCGTAAATCGAAAACAGTCCACAGGCTCAATTTGGCCCGATTTAGGAGCGCATGGTCACCTGCGTACCATTTACATTCCAAATAGAGCAACTTCTGTCTCGCTTGGTGTGAAAAAGAACTCGGACGACGATCCAAGATTTAATCGGTATAACAGCTGGGTGCACTGTCTGTCCCAGTCAGTCATACTCTAATATAAATACTTCTATCTCTCGTGTACCATGTTCTTTCGTTCTTTCCTCGGTTTCGCCTCCCCCGAGACGCATACATCTGCACCCGCTCAATGCCCGAGCCTGGTCCTACTCCCCTCCAGTCTTTTCTCGGTGGTGTTGGTCTTGCCTTTCCAGTACAGGCACTCCTTTCCCTCAATAGTAAGACCTTTGGTATCTCGGGCTTCATTAATGGTGCGGCACGTGGGGATCTAGAGGATGCTCTGTCTGTGCTCGGTTTGGTCTCTGGGGGTTTCGCCGTTGGCGTTATTGAGGGAATTAAACCTACGATCCGAGATTCCACCCCACTCCCCCTCATTTTATCCGGGCTGCTCGTTGGCATAGGTGCAAAGGTGCGTTCTGATTTGCGCTTAACGTCATCCCATCTCATCCCGGAGTCATCCGTCCCATCCCTTGCGCATAGATGAGCAACGGTTGCACGTCTGGGTACGGACAGTTCCCTTTTGTGTCTTGAAATGGCGAATTTCACCCACCACCCTTCCCGCATTCTCCCGCAGACATATGATATGCGGGCTATCATATTTCTCCGTCCGGTCAGTCGGTAGGAGTCCTAAATCCTATAGTCCCCCCAAACAGACTTTGGGCTTACGACAATAATCGTACTCTCTAGGTCTATCATCGCAACCGCGGCGTTCTCCGTGACTGGCTCGCTCACCACGCACCTCCTCCACGGCACGCTAGTGGCTATCCCAGGAGATTCTTCACTAGGCGCTCACGGCGGCGCGTTCCTTGCCAGTGGGTTCGCAGCGCTCACCTCTGCCTTTGTCGCCTCGCGTGTAATCGGTGCAAAAGTCCGCGCGCGCCAGGCCGTCGCGTTGTGCTCCGGGTTTGCGTTTGCGTTGGCATTGCGCTTGTCCAACCTCACCGACCAGCGGCGCCTGCTTGCGTTCCTGTTGACCCCAGCACATAGCGCGTTCGACCCGTCGCTCGTGTATCTGGCCATTGGCGCAATCCCTCTCGCTTCTGTGCTTTATCGCATTGGGTCGGTGCGCGTGCAGAGGAAGGGGAAGGTCGACGCCCGATTGTTGGCAGGCGCGGCGGTGTTTGGGGTCGGGTGGGGAATCGAAGGTATCTGTCGTAAGTCGTCTTCTCCAATCATGCTTCTAAAATTAGTGGGGATTATGCTGACCTTGGGCCGTGTAGCTGGTCCTGGGTTGGTTAACTTCGGTTGGGCACTCGCGACTGGCGCCAACATCACGCCGCTGGCGACATGGTTAGCTGCCGTTATCATTGGAGGTCTATTAGTGCCGTCATGACATTTCATTGCATCTTTCCGATTCCCTTACCACATCGATCATGCCCCAATTTTCTTATCATTACTGTATATTGCAACATGCTGGTACAGCGCAAGGGGATGTAAGATACATAGGAATCAAGTAGTACTAGAAATATACTTAATACCAACTGATATCTATGCAACGGTGGTGGTGGAGACAGCGGGAGGTGGCGCAGAGGAATTTTTACTCCGTCCCCAACGAACTCCGAGACGCTCACCGTCCATGTCCAGACCGTTTGACCATGCTTCGGCTGCGCGCTCCGCTGATACACGGTCTTTGAAATTAACAAATGCACATCTGAGGCACAGAAAACGATCAGGTAAGCTTCGAAGATACGATCGATGCACATGAGGTAAATCACCTTGACTTTGCTACGTGGACTATCGAGCGTAATGATGTCTGCTCAATGCCAGGTAATGACGTGACGACACGTGTGCGAATGGTGTCCTCTGTTGCGGATGCAGGCAAAGAGGAAAGGAATAGAGACATCTGGTTATAGGTGTGATTGATTGTGCGGCTCGAGCACTCCTTGTGCAAGAAAGGGGAACTTACCACAGACTCATCTTCTGGCGGCTTTAGGCCTTGCTTTTCGGCATGCCCAGCCAAGATTTTGCGCGCGACAGGATCGTCATTCCCAAAGAATCTGTCTTGAATATTCTGCTTTGACAGCTCATTGTTCACTGGCATCTCGTGTCTAAATACGATGATAGAGACGGGCAGTTAGCTCGGATAATAATAATAATAATAATAATAGAAGGGGGGGGGGGGGGGATAAGTACGCACCGGTAGGGACAATCGCTGCCGCGATTGCACTCCCCTTTGGCATAGAAAGAGCATAGATGTGGCCGGTTGCGTTTGTAGTAAGGTTCGGTCCGCGCTAGCTGTTTCAGCATCTCTCGGCCTGCCGACGACGCCCGACCGTCATTCAGCTTGTTCTCACTCCCAGAAAACTGCAAATGCGATCAACATTACGTCCCCCCCAGGCCGCCATTCTGCGGATGGAATGGGACGGACGGACACACCTTGGTCTCCTGGTTCTGCGCGTAGTACTCCCGATTGATGTCGCTCGTCGGCGCCTCGTTCGTCACGCCGAGCGCGGTGTCGCGGACCTGCGTCGGGAGGTGGTATTCTAGGTCGAGGAGACACGTCTGGCATACGTTGCGCGTCTTGGCGCAGGTCTGGCAGATCACCGTCGTCTTGTAGCGCATGCCTGCGCCCGGGTTCCAGCGGAAGACGGTGAACGGACGCGCGCAGGTCCCGCATTCCCGTCCGAACTCTTGCTTTGACTATTTGCGGAGGGAGAAGGGGGCTCAGAGACGACGAGACGTGGGGATGACGGAAATGTTTGCTTACCATTCTGATGAATGGGTTGTTCCCAAGACCTATCGGGAATGCCGGACGTTTGAACATGAAGTTCCAGGGCGCTGTAGGAGATAAGGAAGAACGCACATGTCTCGCAAAGGATGGGAAATTCGCTTTGCTCCCACCCGGCCTTGTTGATATCAGCCTTAGGTGGCATTTTGACTCTGGGCTGATGGAGAACAGAAAGGGACGATGCGACACTTAGTGAGATGCAACTTGAAGGTGAGATGTGTAAGTCACCGTAGATGACTCATCAGGTTAGTTCCCACGGCGAGTCGCCTTACGCGACTAGTTGCCTCCGAGTCTTAATTCAACACTGCTTGCGCGTACAAATCAGTTTGGTCGCGGGCACATTCGTTGGCCCAATTCAATGCCCACCATACTCGTATTTAATCACTCTTGAGATCCTCACCAGGTTTCAGGAAGCGTCATTGCAAAGGTGACTAACTGGTTAAAGCATAACCACGCCTACGCCTCGCCCCGCCACCCTATCCTCCGTCGGATTTATCCCAGCAAGTGGTTTAGAGCGCCAGTTATACAGATAAAAGTTCAGCAGGCCATCTCCAGATCCGAACTGTGCAACAAGTCGTCGTCAATTGACAAGACCAAAAAAAACACTTCCGGCATGGCCACGTCACCTTCAGTTCTTGCAAGAACAGTGGATTGTCCATCAGCGTGAGCGCATTAAAGACGTCGAACTTGGCCTGGTCCGCCAAGACAATCGCGTCACCGATGAGTTCCGTCAATCGGCGCTTCAGCAGCCCGAGTTCCTCCGCATTCTCTACAAAGGCAGTGTCGGTCGCGTAGTAATAGAGGTACGCTGCCTCCAGGAGGCTATGCCGCGGATTCGCCACGATTGTCGACGGCAGTGTGTAGAACGAGACAAAGTCGGTGATGGCGTGAGATTCCGGATTCTAGGTTATTGCGGTGAGCTGTCAGCGACAGACGAGAATAGTGGGGGAGAAACTTGCCTCTACAACGTATGTCCACACAACTTGCCCTGGCCGTCGGCCTGTTGAGGTTACTTTTTCCCCCTTTCCGCGCCCACTGAGGAACTGGTGTCGTACATCCTCCTCCTCTAGAAGTGGGACCATATCAAAGCGGTTCATGTATTTTGTGTACAGTTCTGTAACCGCTGACACATCCCTTTCCTCCATCTCCCTGAGGCCAGAGCGGGAGAGTGCCAGAGTCGACGGTGCTTTAAACTGCCGAATCATGCGGGCGATGGTCATGTTGCGAGGCACGTACGTGAACTTCGCATCGACAAGCTTCGGCACGTTGAGCGTGCGGTGGTAATATCTGCATGTAGAGATGGGCGTGGGGATCACAACACCTGCTGTGTAGATTGCCTGGAAGATGCCCTCGAGATTGCATCGCCGAGTGATCTCTTTGATAAGCACAGGTGTGAGACGTTTAGAGCGTAATTTCTTGTGCACACAGAGATAATTGATCTCGACGGAACGGATGTCTCTGGTGATACGTCAGGACTGACGAGTGCGTGAGGACGAAACCCTTTCACCTCTTGCGGACGCGGAGACGTATAGGAACACCTGAAATAAAGGCTACCAGCTTCTTGTTGGACGAGACGCGAACACCAATATGCCATTCCCTCAGCCACCCTGGGGGCATCAAAGCCCTATAGGATTTTAAAAAATCAGCCACAAAACGAACACAGAACACAGATTATCATTTAGCGTACCACTCCAAGAACTCGGCTGTGTATCGGAATCGGAAGGCAGATTGTTCATCCTCGACGTAGTTAGCTGATAGAAGCTCATACACCTCCTTGAGCTGAAGCAAGAGTGAGTCACCAGGTTAGAATGGGATGAATCTGTTTAAACCTGGGAAGGCTCCGTTATGTCGAGGACACTCCATTCGAAGTCCCTGGGAAGTGGGAAAGGGTCCTGTCTGACCTCTTCTCTGGGCTTAGAAGGCTCGATATACCCATCTTCCTCTGGGGCGCCGTCGTCTAAGCGAGCATGGGTGAACAGAGTTCATAGACGCGAAACATCTGACGCACCGTAGTGTGGTACGGGTTGCGTCGCCCAGAACTAAGCCATCATCGAGCTACATCAACACCGGAAAGGGTAACGATTGCATTTGCTACTTAGACAACATACCTTGTGGTCCCCGGTATCCTTTCTGTTCTTCCCACCAAATCCAGCCTTCCCTTCGGCCACATCCTTCAGCTTAAGTTGCTTGAGCAGTTCGCGGACGGTCTCCTCGTCGGCAGCCGCGGAATCTTCCCCGTGCTCCTCCTTGACTTTTGCAACGACCTGATCGACGACAGCCTGCGGCACAGAGTCGCCTTTGATCGCGGAAATTGCACGCGCGATCTTCGAACGCTTCTTTTTCTTTTTTTGTTAGACGGACGCGATGGACCGGACTCGGAAGTGGTGGCTGCTGCAGCTGGGACCTCCGTGTCCGACCCGGAGACAGAGTCGTCGTCTGCCCCGGGACCAACCTCCATCGTGGGTTTTATTTCCGGCGACTCGTTATCTTCTGGTGCTTTAGTTTTGTGAGAAGGCATGACTGAGTGTGAGCGTGTGGGGTAAGGCTCGTTGCCAATGACGTTTGTATGTGGATCAACGCGGCGTCGAGCGCTTACCCTTGCCGTAAGGTCACGATCATCATCCTATAAGGAGGTAATGTCTATACTACGTGCTTTGGTATCCAGCTAACCTGAGCCACCACCCTGAGCATAGATTACTTGCTCTTGATGTTGTTATAACAGCACCCCTCTATAAAGACCTTCTTCTGTGCTACAACAAAGGACACGTCTCTTTTGCCCTTCAACCTTGGGCATCGCTTCCCTGTCTTGGATTCGTCGAGGACCACGGGAGAATTCGATACGCATCCGAATCGTGGGATCCCTACGATGAACGGAATCAAATTTTCGACAGTAGCTCGGCCGAGCGAACTCTTCACATCAGATCAAGGATGTTTCCTTCGAGAAAAATCGAACTGGTATCTCGACCTTGTTTGACCCGCAGTTCGTACTCTATGGATAACTGGCCGCCTCGTATTATCCAGACGCGTGCTATCTTCGTCGTCTTTTCTTTACGCGCTCCGCTAGACTACTTGACTCTGCAGGGCTTGTGTCTGTGCACGAAGCACTTCCTTGTTCCAACGCGTCCCGAGACCTTATTTCCTTCGCCCTTCTCTTGCGCTGTGGATGGGCTTTAGCTGAGAAATAGTCCTCTGGGCCTCGCGAAATGGTTGCAGCTTTGCTTGGCGAAGGGCTCGGTGTGAGCAGACCGTAGTCCGAAAAGGCTTTCAACTCGGCAGTGAACAGTACCTGAAGACCGTAATCAGCACATTCCCCCATGTAGTACAAGAGCCGAACCGAATGTGCCCACCCGGCATGGTCACCCCATATATCGTGAAAATTTTCACTTATGGCATCGTACAACTTTGGTGACATTGTCTGCTTGGTCCCAGACGTACCCCGGAAGCCGTAATGTTTCATCGCAATCTGGTGAACGTGCGTGTCGACAGGAATGACTTCGGGCTGCCCTGATAAATTAGATCGAAGAAAAGGCAGCCGCATTCGATGACTGACCTTGTCAAGGCTCATAAGTAGCACGCAGTCAGCGACTTTACGACCGACCCCCATGAACTTCAGCAGTTCCTGCCGAGCATCAACCGTGGTCATGTTACGAAGCGTGTAAAGCCATCTCTCTGGACCTTCCTTCCCTTCTGAGGATGGACCAACACCATACGCATCCTCAAGCATTTTCGCAGTCTTCTGGATAAAATCTGCGCGGTAGCCAAACCCGAGAGAGCGGAGCGTTGCAACGACATCAGGGGAAGAAAGATGAGACGGTGGAGGGAAAGGGTGATAACTCTCCGGTTCCGGCTCTGGTGTTGCAGAACGGGAACTATTGCCATCTGACTCGAATGGAGTAGGCATTCGAGTCGCAGTCGGTATGGGCGGCGGGAGCGATAAGAGAGATGGGGAGTACTGGGTACAAAGTGATTTGACCATTTTCGTGATTCGAGTGATGTTATTATTCGAGGAACATATAAACCTAGACAGAAGGATGAGCATCCAGTTGGTCCGGTGAAGAGCATGAGCGCGCACGAGATGAGGTTCTCCCATGGATCCTGTCGAAGCATCCGAATGCCTTCAAACCTCCCCCTCAACTTGGCAAAGACGGGGTCCTTCTCGCTCCATTCGTCGTACAGCATTACGAGGTCGACATCTAGCTGGAAGTAATCTCTGAGCCATAACAACGTTTCGGCATCACGCGTAGTTTTCAGTTCAGGAGATGCTGGTGAGTCTGGTGGAAAGACAGAGCGGTAGAAGAGCGTGTCTGGCGTTGACGGAGGCAAACGACCCGGTCCTGCAAACACAAGCGATACTCATGGGAGGGATCTGATGGCAAGGCTGCATGAAGAGGGTATATTGACCAGCGAAAAGATTGTCCGCATTTGAGCACAGCTTGGAGGGACAACTGAGCAAGGGGAGCGGGAGAGCGTGGAAGCCGAGTGGAGCCGCCATGGACGCGAGAACCGGGTCGACGGGTCCGGTTGGACGCGACGTGTGATGTCGGACAACAGCAACTCGTTTCTCCCTCGCCTTCGGTCCGTTTTCTACGCTCGCTTCGACGAGTACAGAGGCCCCGAAATCGCATATCAAGTCCCGAGGGCCTGATCGCTTCCTCCGCCGGGTTCATCTCGGCCGGTGCCTCGCCCACACCCTCCGGGAGCTCGCGCGCGTCCAGCATCATCCTCGTCCCACCCTCCGACAGATCCTCAGACCCCCGCGTGGTAAAACCCTCCCCACACAAGACCTCCTTCTCGTCCAACCGCACCCTCCTCAACTTTGATGATATTTCCAAGTACATCATCGCGCAGAGTCCCCTCTGCGGACGGCTGGTCACCTGCACCGCGGGGATATATAAAGTGCTCGGATTTCCCGTCGAGCTGTTGGGGAACTATGAGAGATACTACTTCCGGTTTAATATTTGCTTTGTGTTCGATGCCTCGGCGGATCTTAGCTGTTATGAGCCCATCGTTCGGAAGGTGAACCGTGTCTTGACGGCGTGCGAGGTAAGCTTGCATATAAGTTCGTCTAGCTGGTATAGCATACGCTCTGAAATTTGAAGGAAGAGTCGTCGTTTCTGTCGTCGCCAGAGACATCCTTCAAAATACATGCTATCTTGGAGCAGCTCTACGAGGATCTAAACTCCTACTCCGAGACGTCTATCCCTATAGACAACTTCAACTCGATAGAGTTGAAGATATTCCCTTTCTACCCGAATCCACCTCCGGTCAAAGACTGGATGGTTCCCGTGGCTCTTATCAGGTTTGACAACATTATGGAGCAGAACTGGGATCTGACTATGGCAAAGGTACGCTCGCCCCAGCCCTCGAGTGTTCGATTGCGGACAACCACTAGGTTTGCAAATACATCGATGGCACCAACCACGTAGCTCGGATCGCACATCTTGCGGATTGCGACATTGTGTTGACACGTCAGGCCATCGGGCATCTGTTGTAAGGAATCCATTCTTCTTGGCCGCAACATGCGTTACCCTGTGTCTAGATACTACCAGGTCATCATGACCATCGATATATTCCAATATTCAAACATGTACACACTTCGCAAGAGCATCCAGTGGCTCGCTGATGAAGCACATGTAAAGGAGGAATGCGGTCCTTACGTTATAAAGGAAGGTAAAAAATGGTGTACAACACCCGGCCCCGCTCGTACTACTTCGTGGCTAACGTCCTCGCACAACCCCCAGGGAGATCAATCCCAGATTGGCCAAAGCTCCTTCACCTATACTCACGGATGAGGCCGGGAAAGACGGTCTTTGAATGGATGCAAGACCACGACGTGCGTAGTCTGGCATCGATATTCGAAGATTCGCAAGTTTCGGTGTCATCAAAGTGCGCATTAAAAAACTAAAAACTAAAAAACAAGGACCACAACTGATTCTCATACACTCTTCGTGAAGGGTTTCCTCCGCCGCGTATATTGCTGGCCAATGCTCCTCACGGACGCAATCCAACAGCCCCTCGAAGGCAAATCAGCAACGCTGCCACCATCTCCCTCTCCACTAAGCAGCCGAAAGCGCGCGAGCAGCCTGTCCGTCGCCCCGCACGCAACCTTCACGCGTCCCAGGCGCCGCCCATCGGAAGTGGCGCCTGTCTTTGCAACCGTAAGCGAGCACTCGACGGGTGGCACCGTCTCGCCCCCTCCTCGCGTTGCCGAAGCATCGCTCGGTACGCTGCGCTCGCGGGCGGGACCGCCGAGCCCGCAGACCATTCGTGTCCGTGAGCCTCGACGACATTCAACGACTACACCCGCATCTCTCTTCGAGATCGCGCAAGCGCTGGCAGGGCCAACTGAGACTCGTCTGCATGTCGTGCGGCCCAGACTCTCGCGCTCGCCTTCTTCTCCAGTAGTAAAGACGCAGGCGAATGGCGCTGCACCTTCTACGCCTGTTCTAATATCGCAGCCATTGGCATATCCACCTTCACTGGTGCCGCTACTCGATGGCGAACACCACACAGACGAGCTGTGTTGCCGGTTTGAAGTAGGACGGCCAACGCTAGAGCGCTGGCTGGTTGCCGTGGGGGAAGGCTCAGGTGATGGTGATTTTGGCAAGGTATTAATCATTTATCGATAGAATGAGTGTAATGTACTGTACGAATCCACTAGTGAGTTCGCATTGTAACAACTTCGGATACCCAAAGTAAATCTCATTGTGAGCAGTCGGCGTGCTCGTCATCTACGGACGGTTCCCATGTGGCATGTCTGTGGGCGTTACCCATGCAGTTGTCGCGACCTCCAAACCCTAGGTTGGTGAAATTGTAGTCCCTACAATCGCACCAGGATGAGGTATGCTATTCCCAGGAGCAGACCTACAGTCAGCCATTAGCACTTGAACCCCGCAAACTCCGTAACAGATGGCCGTGGTCATGCCAATGACCGGTTCGTGTTAACGTAGCCAGTTCCGTAGCACGAGTACAGTAGGTGGGATGACTGGCTCGACTTATCGGCGGGGACGATCTTGAATGAAGTACCAAATGCATCTTTGACGTCTCGCAGAAATTGTATGCTATGAGAAGGGTACTTTTAGCAAGGTTACCCAGTAGCACACAATCACTCACGTTCTCTCTGTGGGTTCTGCCATTCTACAACGCCCAACATCCTCGCTACCAAGTACCATCAGAAGAAGAACCAAGGTTTGGTGTTTCTGGTCACACAACCACCTCTCTCTATCTCGTTAAGTAGAGATCGTGTGGCCTGAAGAGCAATGTCCTCCGGGGCCACGCCAGGCTGCGAGACAGCTTCTGCACAATGAAGAGCGGCCGTTGTGGATTCCGCAACAAGAGAGAGTGCATATCCTGGAGATCTATCAAAAGCTGTCAATTTGAATCCGCAGGAGGGTGAAAATGCCTTACTTCCCGCTCTCCTCGCCTTTGTAGACATCAGAATAAAGGTAGATATCGGGTATGTAACGGTTGAGCACAGAACGGGCGGCCTCGATCATACGATTAGAAAACTGCGGGCTCACGCGTACCGCGTGTCTACAGAATTTTTCAGAAGAGTAAGAATAGTTAGGAGGGAGGTGTAGCATACGAGATGCCTCGGATGCGCTTGATTTTTCCAGGTTCGACAAAATTGAGGGTTTTGACTTGCTTAACGATGGGACAGTGAAACAGAACCTCGCCTCCACCCAGCGGAGGTGAGCCCCGTTTCTTGATCTTCAGGCACGCACGGTCAAGTAAAAACTCGAGCATAGGCGAATGGATCACATACTTTGAGTTCCAGCCCATCCGAAATCCCAAACGGTTCCAGTGAGGGAGGGTAACAGTGCGAATTAAATCGACCTCGTGGGAAATGAATAGATGAATATATCAAGATGTCTGGGCAGACGCACAGAAAGGTCTTTATCATCCGTGGTGATACCTCTCAAGGTCAACGCAAGTGGCTTTTTCGAGAATGGGGCGAACATAATTATTGGCTCTAGAAAATATCCTACAGATCTCGAAAGAGGGCATTCGTGGACGACTGGTCCTCCAGAAATGATTCCGGGTTTGACGAGGATGGCGGTACCTAACCTCGTCAGGTCCACCTAGACTGAGAGAAGATATAGCGCACCTGTAAGAGATATCTCTATGACTGTACCATTTGTCACCTTTTCTATCAGCCTGAGTAAACTAACTTCATAGTCTAGAGTCTGTTCAGTGTCTACCTCTTAATCAGTATCTGGATCACTTACCACGTAGTCCTGGATTTTTGTCGCCCGGACGGATTTTTAGATTTTGATTATTTTACCACTGAGTACTGAGAGAACGAGGCGATGCGAAAGTGAAGGTGGCCGCTGTAGTTGAGGTGGCTGCAGACATCGCGGTCTGAAGTAAAATTGATGACGCAATGGACGCGTCGTGATAAATCGATCACGTGCACCTAGCGCGCGTTGCATCAATCAGCCACTCCTCTCCTGCGTTCTGTACCCCATTCCCATGGCCACCACAGATGCTCCGATCACCAATGGCGTCCATTATCCAGACTGGGATGACAGGTACTATCATGTAGACCAGGTCTTGGACCACCCGGGGCCCCGAACAGACCCGGATTCGTTCATGGCAGGGGACGGCGTACGTGATCGTCTATCTATCCTACTCTCAGTGTCATATACGTGCCCTCTTCTTGCAGGTGAAAACCTTCTTACGGAACCAATGCAAGATCCTTGTCATCGGCGCGGGTGGTTTGGGGTGTGAGATCCTTGCGAACTTGGCGCTTTCAGGGTTCAAAGATATACATGTCATTGATATGGACACGATCGATATTAGCAACCTCAATAGACAGTTTCTTTTTAGGTGTGTGAGGGAGTTGTTCTTGTTTCGCCCAAATCCGTTCCATTCAACACCCCTCTCTGTAGATCAAAGGATGTTGGCCAGCCAAAGGCCACCGTGGCAGCGGAGTATATCATGAAGCGTGTACCTGGTGTAAAGGTCACACCGTGAGCCTCTCCAACTGTATGGCTTTGATTGTCTTGATAATGCCAGAGAAGTTATTACGGCAAAATCCAGGACAAAGACGACGACTATTACTTGCAATTCAATCTCGTCATCTGCGGTCTCGACTCGGTGGAAGCACGGCGTTGGATTAACGCAACTCTCGTAAATCTGGTGGATCCTGAGAACCCAGAGAGTTTAAAGCCTCTGATTGATGGCGGCACAGAAGGTCTTTTTTATGTTTCCCCATTAAGCCCGACTTGACCAGTATGAAGGCTTCAAGGGCCAGGCGCGTGTTATCCTGCCCACAATAACGTCATGCTACGAGTGCTCTCTCGACATGCTTAACAAGCCCACTACCTTCCCTATCTGCACAATTGCAAACACTCCCGTCTCCCCGAGCACTGCATAGAATGGGCATCGGTACTAGAATGGCCGAAAGTGAAAGGAGGTACGGTATATTTCTTCCAACAACCGAGCAATCGATTTAACCCTCATGCAGACACGAAGCTCGATACCGATGACCCCGAGCATATCCAATGGCTATATAGCGTAGCTCTAGAAGGGCCCAGGAGTTTAAGATTGAAGGTGTTACATGGTCACTGACACAAGGGGTCGTGAAAAACATAATCCCTGCAATTGCTTCAACCAATGCCATCATTGCGGGTATGCCGCACCATTCTTGTCAGCTCGTGTGCTCACATATCTACGTAGCATCCTGTTGTAACGAGGCATTCAAGATCGCGACTAGCTCCGCGGCATACCTCAACAATTATTTTATGCTCATCGGTACAGAAAGTGTATATTCCTTCACGTTCGAGCACGAGAAGCGCAATGACTGCCCAGTGTGCGGCGGAGAGTCGCTCGAAATCTCCATTCCGGAGAGTTGGACGGTGGAGCGCCTCATCGAAATGCTGGTTGAAAAGCAAGACATGTAGGTGCTCGCTTGGTGTCTGTCGCCTTTATCTCTGACGTCTCTCCAGCCAGATCAAGAAGCCTTCGCTATCGACGTCTACAAAACAAATATACTTCCAGGCCCCGCCACAGCTTGAGGTAGCGACACGTCCGAATCTGGAGAAGAAGGTATCGGAGCTCGTCCCAGATGGGGGAGATGTGACCGTCACTGCTACGACCCTCCCCTTCAGCCTCTCCCTGCGTATCACCTATACGTAAATTGCTCTATCACGCAGTTTTTTTTGCTCCTTGGGTTGTCTACGCTGAACTATTCGGGACAAATTTCAATCGCACATAATTTCCTCCATGCTTCACCTGTGAATGATAGGATAACATCTGCCAGTGCGGATTAAATCTGGCGAGTTCTCTTTGTCGTTGATCTTTCTCCAGTTGTCATCACCTCCTTACGGTTGACTTGTACCTGATCTAAGGTGCACCGTATCTCAGGGGAGAGAAAAAAAATGAGTTATATCAACTTAGATGCGGAGGTCATCTCTTGTCGTCGATCTCATAGCCGTAATTCTAGTTCGGGTGGTGAGCACCTATGCCATAGCACGCAGAAAGACGAGTAACAGTCTGATCGCAAGGACCGCAGCTGTAGGGGATATCATCGACGGCATAGATAGATACAGTATAGTTCGACAACGAGTGTCAATAGAGCGATGCCACCTTCCTTTCCTTTCATTGCCAAAAAAGCTACCGGACTGAAGCTTTGCTCTCCCTTCCGTCCTTCCCATCTGAATGAACGAATTCGTTGCCAGTACGTCTTCAGCTGGACAAGCAACATCTTGCACTTCTAGCTTCCAACTGATCATCGAAGCCATTCGGGAGCGTTCATCACGGGGTACAAACCATCGGGCTGAGGCTGCCCAACTAGTGGCGGCCCTTCTGGTTGCATCATCGGAGTAAATGACCCGGAAAGCAGGAAAGCGGCAAGACGCAACCCAGGTTCCTCCATTGTGGGCGTCCCCATTTCAGGCGGGCCAGAACTCTCACTGTGTGGCATCGAGCTGCTGGTGCCTGTCCTCGGAGACTGTGCACCACCTGCAATGGAAACCCTGCTCCGTCTGATGCACTTGACCTCCACCCCAGTGTCCACGAGACTTGGAAGAACTGCTTTAACGAGCTTGATGGAGATACCGCCGAGTCCCGGTTGTCGAGAGATCGCCTCTGCCAGCGCTAAGTGGCTCGGGACTGACTGCAAGGCTGACGTCAATATCCTCAGTCCGCCATCTCCATTGGGTGGCAGTCCCGCTGAAGCCGTGTTTGGCGTTGCCTTGCCTTGGGACATGGCTGCCTGCGCCAAACTGGCTGACGGCACCGTGGGCGGTGATGACGATGGCGTCATCCCGCAGTTGCTGTAGGACGCGTTTGTTAGGACAGTCATTGATGATCCGGAAACGGCGGAAGTTGTCGTCGTGGTTTTAGACTTTGTCGCCGGCACCGCGCGACGGACGCGGGCCTTTCTTTGGGAGGGCGGTGGCTGGTAACGTGCTTCTTCGTGTGGCTGTGAAACTTGCTTGGGGGCGGGTACCCCACGGGAGTATGGGGACGAACGAGATTTTTTCGACTGGGAGAGGGACCGCGCCGTGAACCGTGCCGTTGTCGTTGCAACCGAATTTGTGGCTGCTTGGACTTGCTGTTGGGCGGGAGGATTGAACAACATGGGCGGAAGTCGCCCGGAGGCTTGGCACTGTGCTATGTCCTCCAGGGTCATGGGTGGGAAGTTCAAGCCTAACAAATTTGTTGCGCCTTGAAGGTAAGCCTGAGAGCTGGGGGGAAAGCCTCCCGAAGAAGATGATGGATCAGGTCCTTGGTAAACCGCGCCTGGCATGAAAGAGGGGATTTGTTGGGATGCAGAGGATGAGGGTTGTGACACTGGATGAGTGATGGAAGGCCGTGAGTGTGTTGCAGGGTTTGAGGGTGGAACCACTGAGTGGGGCAACTCAGCCTCAGCCACCACGCCCTGCATATATACAGAGAACAAGTGTGGATCAGAAAAAATAAAAATAAAGGACTAACTTGGGCTCAAAGCCCCCGAGCAAAAGGCGTACTTTGTGGTAGAGAAAGAACCATGCGAGAGAGCGACGGTAGAAGACAATTGTGGTAAAGTATACCACATGGACAAAAATGTTCCAGGGTGTCAGAATAACAATGGACACCACCACGCGTGCTTAGTTTAGACACGGAATCCGGGGATTTTCCTCTAAAGTCAGTGTATCTGCAGCGTCGCCACGTTTTGGCGCGATTCTGAGTCGTAACAAAGCTCGAAAGAACAAAGCAAGTTGACACGCGGCAGATCCGGAGTCCATGCAAGCCCAAGTCATCCGAGTCACTGGCAGTGTCACTGAGGAAAGGGTAAACCCCGCTTATTGGTGCCTTTGTTACAACATCCTCTCGCAACTGTATAAGGCAAAAAATGAGAGCGGGCAGACAGAGGTGGATGCCAGAATAGGGATGTTCCGCATCATGTTGGCAAAAACTGTTGCATCATATGGTCAGGTGACCGCGTGCGTAAGCTAAGGTCAGTACGGTCATCCATTATGCTCATGTTACAACATAGGTTCCGATGGGTCATCCGCCAAGTTGACAAGCTGTCGCAGTTTTCCAGCCATTCGGAGTGCCCTAGCCGACCTACCAGGGAGTTTGGATAAAACATACGAGGCAAATGTCGTTGGGTTTCGACAGGGAGAAATGGGAATACGCTCAACGTTCGTCCAAGCGCCTTTCCATTCGCCCACTTCCCGCCGTTGAGGAGATCGCAGTAGTCCGATTCAACGTGACATAGCTCCCTTCGTTTACGAAGATTTGTGGCAACTGTATGAAGAAGAAACGGTATTGTCACAGACTCACTGTCAGCATGCTCTAATCTTATCGCTATTGTCGACAGGGAAGGCAGCCGAGTTGTACAAATTCTCGCATTCTTCGATTTCCCCTCGTCCTGTATGCCACGTGGCACTGGGTCAACCACGCCCAGTTTAATGACGTGTCATCACACATTCAGGAAGTCATGGGGCGTTTGTTTGATCCTGCCGAGCCACATTTTACAGCATGGATCTTTACTAAAGATGGTGCAGATCCCGACTCTCGCGACGATCTGGGCAGGTCTGTGCCTCACAGGGTATCACAGGTCGGACGGCTCATCGTGGCGCAGTCATCACTTAAGATCGCGTGGCACCTTGTCGATTCTGGCGCGGACATGAGTGCTACCGACGAAGGCCGAATTATCGTGACATTCAAGTAACAGTTCCGCAATGTCAGACCCAATAACACACATTGCAGAACTGTTACTTGAATCTAGAGCGAGTTACGATGTTCGGGATAAGAATCCAGAGACACCGTTGCACCTGGCCTGTCGTGATGGGAAGGCTCGACTCCTTATAGATTGAGTTACACATGAATTCCCCGGGAAGACATCTTTATTCAACAGCACTCAGCGTCGCATTCGGACATGTAATACCACACAGTATTTGCTAGACCGCGGCTCGATGTGAACGAACGCGGACACAAGGTCGGGACTCCCTGCATTATGCGTCACATATGGATACCTTGTCCTCGTACGACTTCGTCGATAAAACGTAGCACTGATGTGAACACAAAAAGCAGGTCGCTGGACTCCATCCAATGCATCTTGCGTCAGCCAGCGGGCACCTCGACACCGCAAAGTTGCTGATGGATTATGGTCACGGGCCGTGCAAATGTCAAGACTGACTCCCTTGGACTGGCATAGAGATGGATATCTCGAGATTGTATACATCTCAGCCGAGCATGGAGCGGCCGTGTCTACTAGGCATCGGCATTGATCTCGATATTCGGACCTGATCGAACAAGATGCAGATATCCACATTCGAGACAACGAAGCTAGGATCCGGTGCACCAAAATGGGACGCCGTGCAACTGTTGATCAACACTGACACCCCTGCAGGAGCGTCTCAGGACAAAGCTCTAGATGGGTAGAGGTGACAAAGAAGCGGTGATGATGTAGCCATTAGACACCCCCTTTACCAAGAATCTGTGCAATCATGAACACGTACACTACAAGTTCTTACAGGATCTATGACGCGATTGTACTAAAATATAGAGGCAAATTCCCGCATGCTGCCCCCTAATGCCAGTTGCTAGTCCACATCACTATCAATCACGATCACATCCTCGTCATCAACCCCAAAGTCTGGTGTTGGGCTGCGCTCGTTGGAACGCCGAGACAGACGTGGTACGTTTGCACTACGCTGCGATAGACGTGGCACGCTTGCACCACGTTGCGACAGACGTGGAATGCTTGCACCACGCTGCGACAGACGCGGTACGCTTGCACCACCTACACCAGCCAGACCAGCACCGTGCGTCCTTCTATCGACCCCGTTTGGCGGGCGCGTCCCTAGGCTCCGCCCCTGGCCTGTGCCCCACCTTTCTTCATCAACCTTCTCATTCCCTGTGTCTGAAGCCTTACTCTTTCCTTTGCCTGTGCTCTGGGCGGAGGAGCTAGCGGGTCGTCCATCGAGGGAATTACCCGCACCAAGAAAGGTATCCGGGGGCTGGATGAGTGAGACATGAGAAGGCAATAGATGTAAAGCAAGCATACCTTTGACACCGATTCGCCTTCAGGAGTAGATGGTGGGACATACGGTGGGATATTGAAACCAAAGAACAACTTTCCAAAGGGTAGACTGAGAGCGGCAGGATTTTTCCCATCATTCTCGAGATCATCATTCACTATAACACGATGTTGGCTGAAGCAAATTAGCAGCAGTTTGACGACACACAGGCCCGACCCACCCAGTCCGAATAATCTTGCTCGACACTGAGACTTGCTCGGGGGCTTTGTGCGTAATCCCACGTCCCTTTGTCCTCCTTCCCCCGAGAGTTTCACCACGGCCTTTGAATGTCTCCCATGCATCACCTCCTTTACTAACTGTCGAGCCAGCTTTATTCGTATTGGGAAGATTTCCACCCATTGAACTCGCGGGGCGGCTTGAGCCAGGAGTCTGCGAGCTAAGATCGATGTTAAGCTTGGAGGCCATCGTCGGCTGAGGCGCCGCCTTTGGGCGTTCTGGTTCCACATAGCCTATCGGCGGAGCAAAATCGACCTCAAGGTCGGTATCAAGGATTGAGATACCTTCGTTGCCGGGTTTGTTTCCATTACGAGCAAGCCAAAAATGATGGAGTTGTACGATATTTCAATTATATCGCCTTGCGTGATAGCGGTGAAATTGCGAAGGGCTTGCTCCAGGCTGAATTAACCGAGTTAAACATAGCATAAACAACAAAGAGCCATTCTCACACAGCTTTCGGGTCTGAGATTCAAGGAAGTGGACATGCTGTGCTTGAAGTTTGACGAATCGGCCTTTAGAAAGCTCCGTACCAGTGATGCGCACAGGATCGCCCTCGTTTAGCCGCAGTGTTTTCATCATCCAATATGGGAGGTGAACAACCCCCTCCTCGGCGATGAACTCGAGGACGCCAGCATGGGTGGAGGCAGCAGGGTTCTGAGGGTTCCGAAGTTTGAACATCCACGGAGATTCAAGGTCAAGAGAAGTGAGATGAGCGAGAGCAGATGGAGGTAAAATGACTAGATTCGATCAGTTAGAGAAAGCGAAGATCAAATTGGAGGCTCACTCTTCCCCCCGTAACTCAAATTCTCTCGTTCACGACCAGGGAGCATTGCAACACTGTATGCTTTCAAATACTCATCATAAGAGCTCGGGTTTGACCTTTGCCCCCCGCGATAACCAAATCCTCCGCCGAGGCCTCTGCGAGTGTTTCGTCAGGCGCATCTATGCAACGAGTACAAAGACCGACATACTGAGCTATCTGGGCAAACAAGCCCGCGGGGCCCCCCGGACCTATATCATCTTCTTCACCAAACTAAAAGAGGGGTGAGGGTCAGAAAGAGAGCGAAATGCACAACAATACTGACATAATCCATGTGGTGGTAGTGAGAGTCGACAGCAAGACACGAAACTCCCTGTTTTAATGACGCGTTCATTCACGTGACCCGGACCGCAACTGTTCAGCCAGTCGACTCAAGCCAAGCTCTGAAGCATTAATTGCCAACACGATGGCTTCAAAAACACCAGCAGCAGCGCCAAGAGCGCCTCTCCCATCCACTTCAGGTTCGAACAAGGCATTTAATGACAAGGTATAATCACATTACAGTATCGATGCATGACGAGTCGTAAAAACGCGTCTTTATGCTAGGGAAAACCAATGGAAGTCCGTTTGTCCAACCTAGTCGCCGCGAAAGGCATGTAGCTCCAGATTTAATGGTCGTGTATTTTAATATATCGTAGCGATCAGTGATGCTGTACGGACATCACTCGGTCCTCGTGGGATGGACAAGATGGTTAGAGGGATCTTATCCATGATTTTTTCTCGCGTCTTTCTTATCACCATCGTCATAGATCCAAACTTCGAAAGGAGAGGTCATTGTCACGAATGATGGTGCGACTATTCTACAGAGCATTCAGGCTCTGCATCCAGCTTCTAAAATGGTAAACACGCACTCGTCTTTGGACCTCGATATGATGGACACTGACGCATTCGAACAGCTCGTCGACTTGTCTGCTGCACAGGACGTCGAGGCTGGTGATGGAACGACAACCGTCGTCGTACTCGCTGGTAGCCTACTTGGCGCGGCTGAGAAGATGCTTCAAAAGGGTATCCACCCCACAATCATCGCTGAGTCTTTCTTGAGGGCATCGGCAAAGGCCGTCGAATTTCTCACCGAAATATCGACTCCAATCGATCTCAATGACCGCACGACACTTATAAGGGCAGCCAGCACATCCCTAAATTCAAAGGTAAGCTATGGATATCGCTTCTTCCTGGCCAATCTAACCCATTGTACAGATTGTCTCTCAATATTCGTCCATCCTAGCACCCATCGCCGTTTCCGCTGTCACTCGTCTTGTTACACCCACGTCTTCAAACGTAGACTTACGAGATATCCGCATCGTCAAGAAGGTTGGCGGTACTATAGAGGACACCGAACTTATCGACGGTGTTGTGCTTAACCAAATGTCGTTGTCGCTGCTGGCGGTCCAACAAGGATTGAAAAAGCAAAATTGGCCTTATCCAGTTCCAACTCAGTGCTCCTAAGCCCGATGTTGGTTGCCACTATCATCCGTTCGAGACAAATACTGACGAATACCGTAGATGGACAACACCGTTGTCATCAATGATTACAGGCAAATGGACAAGGTCATCAAGGAGGGGCGCACCTACTTACTCAACATATGCAAAAAAATCAAAAAGAGCGGCTGTAATGTCCTGCTCATCCAGAAATCCATTTTGCGTGATGCAGTCGACGACACATCCCTCACCTTCCTGAAGCGCCTCAACATCCTCGTCGTCAAAGATGTAGAACGCGATGAGATCGACTTCCTCACAAAGAGCCTTGGATGCAACCCGTCGCAGACATTGAGTCATTCGCCGAGGACAAGCTCGGATATGCGGACCTCGTAGAAGAGACAAACAATGATGGGACGAAAGTTGTCAAGATCACGGGCGTCAAGAATAGGGGGCGCACTGTCAGCATCCTCGCGATGAGCAGCAACCAGCTCGTTCTCGACGAATGCGAGCGTTCCATTCACGACGCACTCTGCGTCGTACGCTGTCTAGTCAAGAAACGGTGCGCCTACTAACTCAGGGGGAGAGGGAAATATCCCACCCACGCTCTTCGCTGACTCGTTCGCCGTTTCTTGCTCACAGCGCACTAATTGGTGGAGGTGGTGCCCCGGAGATCCACGTATCGCGCATGCTGTCGCAATATGCGCAGGCGCTGACCGGCATGGAGGCGTACTGCTTCCAAGCATACGCTGACGCGCTCGAGGTCATCCCGACGACGCTCGCCGAGAATGCCGGGCTCAACCCCATCGCGATCGTCACCGAGCTCCGCAACCGTCACGCTCTTGGCGAGCGCAATGCTGGCATCAACGTTCGTAAGGTGCGTCTTCGTTCTCTCTCTCTCGTGCGCGTGTGCGTGACCTTGACGCAATGTCGATGTTTCTTAAATAGGGACAAATCTCTAATATCTTGGAAGAGGATGTTGTGCAACCGTTGCTGGTGTCGACGAGCGCGGTCGAGCTCTCGACAGAGACCGTGACGCTGCTCTTGAAGATTGATGACTACGTGCAGGCAAGGTAGAGCTGTTATATATAATGTACATGCAGACAAAATCATTCCATTTAAACCATACTACGAAAAAGGGAGGAAGTCCGGAATTTGAAAGGACGGTGCTCTATCTACCCACCGAAGCGACCTCTGGAGGATATGTTTCATTCAAAGAGACAACAGGTCTACAGTGCACAGATGAAACAAGTCCATAGCGCTACAAGCGACAACAATACATCAGGTGCGACTGACTACTGACTTACTGTAAATACACGGAAATCTCCGGCCAAGCCCCCTTCTTTCTACCCCAGCGCTGCAACGCACCAGCCGCCGCAGTCTTCAGGCGCGACTCTTTCTCGGCGTCGGCAGCGCCGACAAGAAGCGGTCGCAGGTCCGCTTTGAGCCTGACCAGCTCCGGTATGCGCTCCGCACCGACGCCGTCTTCGCGGCCGACCTGCCCGAGCAATATGCACGCGTTGGCGCGCACTTCCTCGGGCACGTTCGCGCCGTGGCCCTTGAGAAGGTGCGCGAGGGTGTCGACGGCGCGGCCAGGGGTTGTCACGGGCGAGCCGATGTCGCTCTCAACCGCGGAGCCCGCGGCGGCGGCGGCGGCGGCGGAGGAGCCACTTTGAACCTCTAGCGGCAGGGGCGTCGTGATGGCATCTAGGACGACGTTCGCTGGAGAAAGAAAAAAAAGTTGTGAGATTGCGTGTACGATAAACAAATTGGGATTACGTGCCAGAGTGTAAACTGAGGAGAGTCAGAGCAACAATTCCCTCGTTGATGAGGATCGGGTATCTCTTGCTGCGTCCAACGAGTTGCGCGAGCGTGAGTGCGATAGGGGCGGTGCTGACAATACCCATTGCTGCCTTGCGCTGCTCCCCATCAGGGGTGTCCTCGTGCCATAGCGTTCGGATCACATTAACGAAGACACGCGTGCCTTCGCTCTTAACCGCCGTCGAGTCAGAACGCTTCACAAGCGCGAGGATCTGTTGCAGCCCCGTCGCCGCAACATCTTGACCATTCGAAGGCAGCGCCAGATCGTAGCAATTCGTGGCTATTTTGGAGGGCGCTCAGTACTTGCAAGCAACACGTAATACGATGGATGATAACTGCATTGCGAACTCACCGTTCCCACTACACAAGTGTTTTGTGACTCCAATGGCGTTAACCTGGACCATTTCCACCATATCCGAGGTGGGCTGGAATATTTTGGAGTTGACGAGTCGCTTAATGATCCCAGCATCGCTGAGAGACGAGCGGGCGGGCGCGGTATATGCGAGATGCTTGAGCAAACCGATGGCACCATGCTTTACTTTGATATCAGTCCCTGGGCGTAGTAGAGAGGCAAGATCGGGGGCGAGGCTGACGGGAGGGCTTGTAAGGGTGACCGAGTGCGCTCCTACAACACAAATTCGAACAGGCTTTTCCAGAAGGTCGATGAACAAAACGCACCGTGACGCAAAAGGTTCCCCAAAGTCAACGTTGCGCAGACCAAAAGGTCGTCTCGGTTGTTATCTTTGAGGTCCTTGTGTCTCTTAATCCACTGCACCATCTTTCCGACAAGCGCTCCGCCTGGCAGCTTCTCGTCCGAGTCATCCCACAGCACATCAACGTTCTTCTCTTCACCTGCGATCTCGACGACTGCCTTGATGAGCGCGGCCTTGCAAAAGTCAAAGGTGCGTTTGCGCTGCGCGCCATCGCCAGGTAGGTCGCTCCAAAGTGGATGGTAGTCGCCGCGGTCGATGAACTCGAGTATCTCTGCCAGACAGCTCACGCCACCGTGCTCGTCTGGAAACGCCAAACCGCGAGCAAGCGAGAGCCTCACGTCCTCGTCGTCGAGCGCAAGCGCCTCGAGGAGCGAGCACGACTCCTCGAATGCCTCAAGGTCGGTGGACACAAGGGTGCGCCGCAGAGGGGTCGCCTGGTCGAAGGGGGGAGGGGGCGTATCGAAAGGTGGAACGTATGAGCGTATAGGCGTCACAATCAGCGGGAGGACGTCTGGCCCGAACAAGGTCGGCGCTGTGACGAGGCTGGTTTAAGATGGGAGATCAGATAATCGCGCCGCATGGCGCACCATTGAATTTGAGCTCCCCGATGGCACGCCACGCCCAGGAAGAAAGACCGCTCCGTAGTTGCCATGACTCATCGCACTCTTCAGGTGGGATGTGCGGCGCTGGACACTTTGCCCACGCGCCGGCCGGGTATATCACTCCCGCGAGACGAAGTATCGCCGCGGGCGCCTCCAGAGTATTGAGTGCCGTTTTGACGGGTTCTGGGTTTGAGTATGCATTCGTCAGCGCACCCGGGCGATCACCCGGTAAGGCAAAAGCGCACCGTATCCCATACTCGCGTTCAGTAGTACGCCGATGGCCGTTCTAACGACTTTAAGATGTGCTACCGAAAGTGGGAGAAAATCCGTGGCTTTATCAGGGGGGATGAGGTCAGTGTAGCGCTCGAGTAGGGTAACGAGTGCGTTAAGGAATCCCGAGTCGAGGAGATGACCTCTGTTCTCATCTGTGGAGGGTTATTGCATGCGAAGGACGGGGAAGATGTCGCTCGTACCGTGGTCAACGCAAACATTTGCCCCCACGCGAAGGGCTTCGTATAATGCGGGGAGATGAGAGACATCGGGTACACGCAATCCTCGTAAGGCGTCTTTGATTATCGCTGCCAGGACAGCGGGCAGATCCGTGGCTCCCAACGCTGTCTGAGTATCATCTGTGAGGTATCATCTTGACTCTGAGAAGAGTCAACACTGAACAAAAGGCGGCGCGCACTGTTCTTTACCCGCAGCGCGTTCGCCAGCGCCTGGGCGGTGCCTTCGACTTTGTTCCAATCGGCATCTGACAGCCGCGTTTGTCCGGTGAGCTCGGCAGCGAGCGCGATGACACCGGGATCGGCCATAGTTGTGAGCGGAACGTGGAACGAAAGTGGAGGTGCGAGGCAAGTTTAAGTAAATACAAAGAGACGAATATTCGGAACCGCCCCTGCGACCACTCCAGTGCCCTAACGCCCTTGCTAACGCCAGTACTGCGGCGCATCATGCCCCACGATCTTGTACGCTGCATCGAGCGCACTTACAACCCCTTCAGGAAGTGGTCCTTTCTCCACACTCGCCATGTTCGATCTCAGGTGCGCAAGAGTGCTCGACCCAAATATAATGCCGTCTGTGGGGCAAAGGGCCGAGTGGTGTTGTAGCCATCGATATCCAATCTCCGCCAGTGGGATATCGGCTTTCTCCTGATTACGTACTCGACCGTCAGCCCAGCGAAGCGCAGACGACGATCAACAAAACTCACAGCAGCTGCCTTGACGACTTTCATCGCCTCCAACTGACTATCATTCAGATATCTGGCCTGCAGCACGGGTCCCAACCATGAGTTCGCCGCATTGAAGATGTCATCCATCCCACCAACGTCCTCCCTAGAACTTATCCTTCCTGTGAGGAATCCCGCCCTGATCACGGTCAGCAACATAGAGATCGATGGCATACAAGCACTTACGCCAACGGGTTATAAGTGACTACTCTAATGCCATACTTGCGCGCAGCAGGGATTAGCTCAGACTCAATCGTCCGGCTGATCGCATTATACGGGCTGAGTGACTGGTCATAACCACTTTGAGTCGTTAACCGATGAACGACCTTACGCTTGGCAGTAAGTTGGTTCAATCCAATTATTCGCTTTGCATATGTGAATCATTTCGACTAGCTGGTATGCATGTGAGTACTTGATGGTTCAATAACAGAATGTATGCTGATTATTACCTCCCATGCAGGATAGTTGCTTAAACCAAAGAGCTCACTGGTCGACGACCAGTCATGGGATGCCACCTTCCATGAATGGAAAATTAGACACTCACAACTTTCCCTCTTGATGCAACTTGTTTATCTCCCTTAGAGTGGTTTCGAATGGCACAGATCTGTCAGGCCGATGGAGATATAAAACACGAATTTTGTGCGGGTGCAGAGCTTCGAGGCACGTTTCTACTACAGATCTGATGGCTTCTGGCTGATGCCCTCCGGGGTGGTTTTTTGGGTGGACTCTACAGGAGTGATTCGGTGAGATGTGGCTAACATCGGGAACAGTCTACTTTCACACTTGGTATCAATTGAATCACCTCTCAAATCCAACTTGGACAGGAGCTTGAATTCAAATTGACTGGGTCAATCAGGCACGGTTTCGGGTGAGATGAAAAGGGTACCTCCTCCGCCGTTCCATCGCCATATATGCGTGCAGAATCGAGTTCCGTGTACTTTTCAGAGAACACGTCGACGAGCTCCTGAGCGGCGTCAGTGGTTGAAACAGATACGGCGGTTCGCCCGGCGACGCCCATGTTGCATGTTCCCTGTGCAGACACGTTATTGTACTCTACAGAAATGTGGGAATCAGTGCACTCACAAGTATGAGCGGAACGCGAGGACTCATTTTGACTGTGCGTGTGCTAGCCCGAACTGTCAAAAACAAATTGTTTTGAAACTCCGCTCCACTCTACTGACATGAGCGCTGAGGCGTGTACAATTTCATATACTTCGCTTATTGTCTAACTTATTGTTATTTCAATACCTCGAACACGGTTCTCCGCAACACCTCCACAACACTTTCTGCCTACTGTAGTTTCAAGCCCTACTAAGTTAGGTGTCCAGTAGTTTGTTATTAAAATCATGCAGTATGTATCATCACGGCTCCTGGAAAGTATTCTCAGAGTTAGCTAATTGCTAAGATTACTGTACTGTACGTGCCAAGCAGTAAGTTACTGTCAGCATTTGGCGCCTCTTTCTCGACTTCTGAGACAAAGAGGACAAGGTGACAACTGAGCGGCTGAGCCTTGAAAAGCAATGGACATGCTTTTCTCGTGTCAAAGTAAACCACCATGACTTGGGACGATAACCCGCCTCGCGCTATCACACCTCTCGGCTATATCTCCCTCGCTTCCCTCTTGCAACTTTTGACACCCCGCCTGGGTTTAATCGTGGCCCTTGTCGTCATCCTGGTAACCCAGTACGTAAGAAGCCCGTGGCGCAGAGTTCCCCCAGGTCCAAAAGGACTTCCGATTCTCGGAAATGCCCTTCAACTCCAGGATAAGGGTTGGATGTTTGGGAGAGAATGCAAGCGGAAGTTTGGTTCGTCCAAATATGCGTTTTTTGTAAAGCTCTTCGGATTTACCATAACTCTCAGAACACATAATGTATTTGAATGCGCTTGGCAAGCCAATTATTGTTATACATAGCCTCAAGGCTGCCTTCGAACTCTTCGATCGCCGTGCAAACATTTACTCGGATCGCCCTCGTTATATTGTTGCTCAAGACATTCTCTGTGGGGGTCTGTTCACTGCTCTCATGTCTTACGGAGATGTGTTAGTATGACCCTTTCTTCTGAAAATCCGGAACTTATCGTTTTACTCGTAGTTGGCGTCGCACTCGCCGAGCCGCACATGAAATACTCACAAAGGTAGTAGTTCGCGATTATCACCCAGTCTTTTGCAAAGAAGCAATACTCCTCGCTGCGGCTATGCTCGAAAACCCAGACGCGTCGGACAAGCACATCCAGCGTTCTTCCGCATCCGCCACCATGTCTATATTATATGACTATCCCACCCTCGAAAACGAAGATGACAAGACCCTTACAGGGATCCATGCCTTCATCGATCGCATGTCGGCGGCGTCCGCTCCTGGAGCATATCTAGTCGAACTGTTTCCCTGGATGGTTCACATTCCGGAGAGGTACGAATCTATATCGCTTATTATCTGTAAGTGTCTAATCATGCGGGACGATGGAACATCAGATTTGCAAAGTGGAAACGTGAAGCAATGGAGAACTTTCGGCAGCATACAACCATGTTTAATGGACTTTTGAATACTGTTTGCAATGACATCGTACGTCAGTTTCTGTGTTCACACAAAGATCCTTTTGAGTCGCCGCCATTCCAGGCTAATGGTTCGGAACGACCAAGTGTCAGTGCGTCGCTCGTGAAGAATTCCGGGCGAAGCGGGCTATCTAATAATGAAATAGCCTGGCTTCTTGGGACCTTGTAGTGCGTGGTTGTTGTTGATTACACGAAGGTTATCCATTTAACAACGTCTGCAGCACCGCGGGCGCAGAGACAACTGCCACTACGTTGGCCTGGTGGACACGTGCAATGATTTTTCGTCCAGAGATACAGAAACGTGCTCAAGACGAACTAGATGCAGTTGTTGGCCGCTCTCGCACCCCAACCTTTGCCGATGCTCCGAATCTGCCTTACATACAGGCATTAGTCAAAGAATCTCTTCGGTGGCGTCCGGCGCTTCCATTGGGTATTCCACACACCACGACAGAAGACGATTGGTATGAAGGCATGTTCATACCCAAGGGGACTCTTTGCCTTGTTAACCTCTGGCAATGCCACCATGACCCGACGTCGTATGGCCCCGATGCGACAAGCTTCAATCCAGAGAGGTTTCTGGACGAGCACGGTAAGCTCATTCCGGGTCCTGTGGAGACGCGCGACGATGGGCACAGTGCATACGGCTTTGGGAGGCGGGCCTGTGTCGGGAAGCACGCGGCCAATGACTCGTTGTTCATCGACATGGCGACAGTGCTCTGGGCTGCTCAGCTCGAACACGCCCGTGATGAGAACGGGAAGGAGATACCTCTTGATTCGGAAACACCTGTCGATTCAGGAATGGTTTTGTAAGCGATGATTCCCCTTTTCTGTGTTTCCCTCCCCTTTGAGCTGGATGCCGAGTTTTTAACTGGTGGATTTTAGCCGGCCGCTGCCGTATACATGTAAAATCACTCCTCGCTTCCCCGAGGCACCCTCATTGCTCGTGGAGGAAATCGAGTTGCTGAAGGCATGAGGTCAGGTAGGGCTTCTGACGGCTCCGAGGTCCCTAGTTATGTATTACTTCGAATGACGTGCATTCGCTTGCGTCTTTTATGGATTATGGGCTATGTGTGTTAACTTACGAGAGAGAATATGTGCACCATCCTCTGCTGCCTTCGGTATACACCCCCGATGGGGGCATTGTTCCTGGGATGAGGGTGACTTGTTCACTCTTGAGGGTGTCAAGGGTGTGTGTTTGGGACGACGTGTGCCATTCAGACACAAAAAGTGTAACCATATGACGGCCGATTTGGCCGTCAAAGTACGGTACAGTATGGCATCCGTCTTTGGACTCGCCGAGAGACGGCCACCGGTCACCCCAAATGCATTTTCATTATCTCATTGAATACAGTATAGTGTTTGCATGGTTCTGTATGTGCGGCCCTCGCCGGTCGCCTATCTCAGTTCTCTGGGGCCACGGCCCACTTTCGAAGGAGATAGGCGCTGCAGCTGCCATGCATCGGAAAATTGCTTGCCGTTATGACGACCCAACGTAAACTGAGATAACGGAGTTACTGCTGCTTCACCTTATACTGCGAACACCTCTCGGTGAATGGCCCCCAACAAACTCAATTACTGTAGTTCAAGTTCTTCAACCGGAAACATGTCACGAAGATACTATGGTTCCTGGGGCTTGGCTAAACCCCGGCAACTTGAAGTTGGGAGCCTGGATAACACGCTCCACCTTGCTGCCCGATTTGGCTCATCGACCTTACCACACACTTCCTAAATCCTAAACGTACTGTACTAGGTACAGTAACATATGACCATCGGTACCTAGTAGCACGCACCGTGGAATAGATTCGAATAAAAAAATGGGCACATTCTCTTCTCCGCGTTCCCCCATTATCTAAGCGAGTGAGTCCTCTCCTCGCGAGTTGCGATCTAGTGTGTAATTCATATCTGGGTCCTGAAGGGATAGTATAATCGATATCATTATTGGCAAAGGAGCGCGAAAAGTTGTTTGAAGGAAGCGAAGCTCTGAGATCAGTGACAAGACTGAAAACAAGCATTATATCCTTCTGGGAAAAAATCACTTTGTTTGTTCCCGGTTTTCACTAGAGAATGGTGCTCACTCGCAAAAAACTTGAGAAAACTCCGCTTTCAGTGGCGCTTGGACCACGTGTGGTCATCACGTGGTTGGTTGACGCTAACTCCGCCAAACATCTGCTTATATAAGAGATGAGCCGTTCTCATCACTCATCATGGCCGAGATTGAAATCTTCCTAAGTACTGATGAAACCCAAATGTCCTTTCTTTCAATTCCCCGCGACGATATCGAGAGACTCGCCGTCTCACCATTTCGATGGATGCGCTATGTTATGTTCGCCATTTGCGGAGCGCCTGGCGACCTTTCTACAACACCCGACGGTCCCGCTGTGGACTACGAAAACACTGAAATTGCCAATGACGAAAATACATACTACTATCGGCCTTCGAGTAAGCTTTCTTTTTTGTGTGTGAGATTGCTGTTCACAGTGTCCCGACTTCTCCAGGTCCTTGTGCCTTTGTAGACTATGAGGGTTTAAACGACCGAATAACAACTACCGACGGAACAGCACGCCGCGTAGATTTCCGAGAGTGTGTCTTAGAACGGGATGGACCTGCCTGTGTTGTTACACAGGCGCAAGGAGAAGACTGTGACGCGTCACACCTGATTCCCCATTGCAAAGGCGATGATGTGAGATTTGTGGTCAGTTCATATAATCATTTCATGACGTTGTTTTTCAGTACATTAGACAAGTAATGCGACTTCGTTCTCCTGAAGATGGCTCGGCACCAGGGCCCAGGATTGATATGACAGAGAACGGTATCTTTCTGGGCAAGGAGGTGCATTCGAAGCTTGGTAGAGGGCAGGTTGCCCTCATAAAGGTGTGAAACTTCGGTACTACATTTCTAGTGACCGTTTTAACCAATCTTAGACACCAAACTATGGGCTGCGTCCCGAAGACATAAGGAGGTTTCCTCGAGGTGACGAGCGCGAGGTTTACATTACGCTTCAGTGGATTAAGAAGCCCGAGAATTACGACCCTAGAAATTCGCAAGAGTTTGAAGCCATTCAAAGTGCAGGGATAGATCCTCTCCCAAATACGGCTCACGATGCACTGCAAAATGTCGATGCACTCTTTCAAGGCCAAGGAGTTCCGCTACCCTCTACCGTTATCCTCGACTACCTTTACGGTATTGCCGCTTACAAAGCCTGGAGTAGCAAGCACGGTGACAGTTTCAACCAAATGATGGCGTACCGCAAGAAACATTACGCACAGATTCCACCATCTGCCCCCGCCCCACCAGATGTTGACACCGATGTTACTTCTGGACCAGACGACCCCAACGACACCGATTATAAACCCCCCAAGCCACGGAAACGCCACGCTCCAACAAGGAGGAGTGGTCTGGAGGACACCATGGACGAACTCAATTTGTTATTAATGTATTTCCATGGAATCACGCCAGAAATGGCTGCCGAACGCAGGCAGAAAGAAATAGAGCGGGAGGAGCGAGTAGCTCAGGAAGCGGGCCGAAGCAAAGTGATGGAGTGGAGGAATCATGTGGGCGTCCACTGAAATGTATTCATAATTGTTGCGTGCCTATCGTTTTGTGGGCACGGTGTCTACTGTATAAATGGATTTTCCTTCTGCGGGCCCACTCGCAAAAAACTTGAAAAAACTCCGCTTTCAGTGGCGCTTGGACCACGTGTGGTCATCACGTGGTTGGTTGACGCTAACTCCGCCAAACATCTGCTTATATAAGAGATGAGCCGTTCTCATCACTCATCATGGCCGAGATTGAAATCTTCCTAAGTACTGATGAAACCCAAATGTCCTTTCTTTCAATTCCCCGCGACGATATCGAGAGACTCGCCGTCTCACCATTTCGATGGATGCGCTATGTTATGTTCGCCATTTGCGGAGCGCCTGGCGACCTTTCTACAACACCCGACGGTCCCGCTGTGGACTACGAAAACACTGAAATTGCCAATGACGAAAATACATACTACTATCGGCCTTCGAGTAAGCTTTCTTTTTGTGTGTGAGATTGCTGTTCACAGTGTCCCGACTTCTCCAGTTCCTTGTGCCTTTGTAGACTATGAGGGTTTAAACGACCGAATAACAACTACCGACGGAACAGCACGCCGCGTAGATTTCCGAGAGTGTGTCTTAGAACGGGATGGACCTGCCTGTGTTGTTACACAGGCGCAAGGAGAAGACTGTGACGCGTCACACCTGATTCCCCATTGCAAAGGCGATGATGTGAGATTTGTGGTCAGTTCATATAATCATTTCATGACGTTGTTTTTCAGTACATTAGACAAGTAATGCGAATTCGTTCTCCTGAAGATGGCTCGGCACCAGGGCCCAGGATTAATATGACAGAGAACGGTATCTTTCTGGGCAAGGAGGTGCATTCGAAGCTTGGTAGAGGGCAGGTTGCCCTCATAAAGGTGTGAAACTTCGGTACTACATTTCTAGTGACCGTTTTAACCAATCTTAGACACCAAACTATGGGCTGCGTCCCGAAGACATAAGGAGGTTTCCTCGAGGTGACGAGCGCGAGGTTTACATTACGCTTCAGTGGATTAAGAAGCCTGAGAATTACGACCCTAGAAATTCGCAAGCGTTTGAAGCCATTCAAAGTGCAGGGATAGATCCTCCCCAAAGATGGCTCACATTGCACTGCAAAATGTCGATGCACTCTTCAAGGCCAAGGAGTTCCGCTACCCTCTACCGTTATCCTCGACTATCTTTACGGTATTGCCGCTTACAAAGCCTGGAGTAGCAAGCACGGTGACAGTTTCAACCAAATGATGGCGTACCGCAAGAAACATTACGCACAGATTCCACCATCTGCCCCCGCCCCACCAGATGTTGACACCGATGTTACTTCTGGACCAGACGACCCCAACGACACCGATTATAAACCCCCAAGCCACGGAAACGCCACGCTCCAACAAGGAGGAGTGGTCTGGAGGACACCATGGACGAACTCAATTTGTTATTAATGTATTTCCATGGAATCACGCCAGAAATGGCTGCCGAACGCAGGCAGAAAGAAATAGAGCGGGAGGAGCGAGTAGCTCAGGAAGCGAGCCGAAGCAAAGTGATGGAGTGGAGGAATCATGTGGGCGTCCACTGAAATGTATTCATAATTGTTGCGTGCCTATCATTTTGTGGGCACGGTGTCTACTGTATAAATGGATTTTCCTTCTGCGGGCCCGGCGCCCTTGTCAGTGTAAACCGCCCGGGAACAATCGAGTGGAATAAGCCTCGGGCTTGACTCTATGTCGTCCACATTGTGACTGACACACCGACTTCATGCACCCTACAGTGGTCGACTACATGGGGTGAACTATGGCCATGTCTCCGTACGTACAGAATTATGATGAAGCCAATACAGAGACGCGGGTAGACAAGAACAGTGACGGCAAAAGTACAAGTCGTGCGATGCAACGCGTAGACAACTCGGATTAATAATTCTAACTCGAGGCATCTCCCCTATCTTGTTTTTCTGGCCTGGTCCGTATGGACAAGATGAGATAGCTTGTTTAGAGCTGATCTTACTGAGGTGGGCAGCTTGCCCTTAGGCTTGCCACGGGGCCTGCCTTATTGGTCAACAACAGGCGGAGATCATGAGTCACGGTCCCCTAGGGCTGCTGCAGTGGTGGCAGCGGCGATAACAGTGGCTATTGCAAACTCTGGCTCACCTCTTGCGAGCCGGCGTACTCTCGGTGGTGACTGCGGTGATGACTGAGGTGTTGGTAGACTTGTGGTTGGACCCGATGGCTTGGTGACCCTATTGCTGCTAAGCGTAGCCGCCGAAAAGAAAATTTGTGAAACTTCATAGTTAAATGAGAGAATCGTGGACTCGACTCGGAGCAAGGACTCGAGAGTAGAGCAAGCTTATTATGGCACGTGACTGACCCCTACAGCGAACGAAAGTCACTTGTAGCCAACAAAATGCAGCTATCGGTCGTGTTTTAATGTACTTGTATCCGTATTTACACGCTCCTCATCCACCGAGAATAAAGTTGATGCTCTTCTCACTATGACTTGATTTTCCTTCCCTGGTCGGACCCTCCTGCAGGGACCTCGGAACCGCGTGACCATCCAAAACACTCAGCTCGACCTCATGTCTTCAGCAACTCGAGTTCCTCCATGAGCAATGAGGGGACCTCAACGAACCGAGGCGTGATTCTACACCCGTACGGAGGTGGCCGGCTAAATCCACCAGTCAAAACTCGACGTCCAGCTCAAAGAAAAGAGAAAGACAGAAAATGATTACTTACAAAATCATTCCTGAATAGTCATTTGTTTCTAGATCGACAGGTATCTCCTTCCCACTTTCATCCCGAGCGCATTCGAGCTGAACAGCCCACAGTACCGTGGCCATTTGGATGAACAGCGAGTCATTGGCCGCGTTCTTCCCCACACAGGCACGCCTCCCAAACCCATACGAACCGTGTCCGTCATCGCGTGTCTCCACAGGACCCGGAATGAGCCTATTTTGCTCGTCCAGAAACCTCTCCGGATTAAAGCTCGCTGCATCGGGGCCATATGACGTCGGGTCGCGGTGGCACTGCCAGAGGTTTACCAGGCAAACAGTCCCCTTGGGTATGAACATGCCTTCATACCAATCGTCCTCTGTCGTATTGCGTGGAATACTGAATGGGAACGCAGCGCGCCACCGAAGAGATTCTTTGACCAATGCCTGTATGTAAGGTAAATTGGGAGCATCGGCAAAGGTTGGAGTGCGAGAGCGGCCAACGACTGCATCTAGTTCATCTTGAGCACGTTTCTGTATCTCTGGATGAGCAATCATTGCACGTGTCCACCAGGTCATGGTAGTGGCAGTTGTCTCTGCGCCCGCGGTGCTGCAGGCGTAGTTAATGGACATTCGTGTGATTAACGACTGACAAATAACGCACTACAACCCCCCAAGGAGCCAGGATATTTCGGTCTTGGAGAGCCCGTTTCGGTTTGAACTCTTTAAGAGTGACGCACTCACACTTGGTCGTTCAGAACCCTTAGCCTAGAATGACAGCGACTTGAGAATGTTCGGTGGATAAGGAAAGTATCGACTAACAATATCATTGGAAACGGTGTCTAAAAGACCATTGAACATAGCCGAATGTTGTTCAAACCGCTCTATTCCTTCACGTTTCCACTTCGCAAATCTAGCGTTTCGTTCCGATAAGTGATTAGACGCACAGTGGATGATATGGCGTTTACCTCGCGGGGATGTGAACCATCCAATGGAACAACTCGACTAGATAGGCTCCGGGAACTACAGCGGCCGACATGCGATCGACGAAGGCGTAGATCCCTAAAAGGTTCTTGTCGTGTTCATCCTCAAGGGTGGGATAGTCATATAATATAGACATGGTGGCGGATGCGGAAGAACGCTGGATGTGCTTGTCAAACGCGTCTGGGGTTTCGAGCATTGTGGCAGCAAGTAGGATCGCCTCTTTGCAAAAAGTTGGGTGATAATCGCGAACTGCTACCTTTGTGAGTATTTCACGTGCGGCACGGCGATAGCGGCGCAAACTACGAGTAAGACAATAAAGATTATAATTTTCAGAAAAGGGCGTACTAACCGGTCTCCAGTGGACATGAGAGCAGGTAACAGACCCCCACAGAAAAGGTCTTGAGCGACAACATAACGAGGGCGATCCGAGTAAATGTTTGCTCGGCGATCCAAGAGTTCGGAGGCGGCCTTGAGGCTATGTAAAACAATAATAGGCTGTCCAAACGCATTCAAATACATTATATGTTCTGAGAGTCGTACGGTCAATCCGAAGAGTGATTGAGTCTACAAGAAGAAAACCGAATCGGACGTACCAAACTTCTGCTTACATTCTCTCCCAAACATCCAGCCCTTATCCTGGAGTTGAAGGGCATTTCCGAGAATCGGAAGGCCTTTTGGACCAGGGGGACTTTTCGCCATGGACTTCTCACATACTGGGCTACCAGGATGACGACAAGAGTTGCAATTAGACCAAGGCTAGAAGTCAAAAGCTGTGAGAGGGATGCGTAGGAAAGAGGACCGAGAGGAGGACCAGCTGGGGGAACCATGATTGACACGAGAGAAGCATACATGTTGCTTTCTAAGCTGTTTAAGAGTCACCGATGCCGGTCACGCCTCGCCGTTGTCTTGCCGTCGATATTTGTCTTGACCTCATTCTTGACCTCAGACCTCGTTGTCTCCAGTGATGGATAATTTCTGTTTGATACCGAATGCCTTCAAATGGATCCGCAGAATTGACGAAGATAAGGAATTCATAAGGATAATCCAGTGAGTGATGTGGGCGTGGCAGTATCCTAGATAGCACAGTAGAGCGCGAGTACGCACTCGTTTAGGCCTGGGGGACGCTGACAGACCGGTGCCACCCGCCGAAATTCTCACCAGGCACATCTACCTTCCGAAGTTTCCCGAACAGGACCTTAAGTCAATCAAGTAGGTAATAGGGAATCGCAGACAAGAGAATGAACAACTTTTTATGATTCCGCTGCCAGTCATCTAGGTGCGTGAAAAGGTCGATGAGCTGGATCGCGCAGCAATAGCCTGAGGGGCTTGCTGAGGGGTGGATATCAATCTTTGTGAGTCACGCGAGGTGCTTAGTGTTCACACTCGTAGGTGCGCCGCAGTGTAAGGTGAGGCCTGTGTCGGGAAGCACGCGGCCAATGACTCGTTGTTCATCGACATGGCGACAGTGCTCTGGGCTGCTCAGCTCGAACACGCCCGTGATGAGAACGGGAAGGAGATACCTCTTGATTCGGAAACACCTGTCGATTCAGGAATGGTTTTGTAAGCGATGATTCCCCTTTTCTGTGTTTCCCTCCCCTTTGAGCTGGATGCCGAGTTTTTAACTGGTGGATTTTAGCCGGCCGCTGCCGTATACATGTAAAATCACTCCTCGCTTCCCCGAGGCACCCTCATTGCTCGTGGAGGAAATCGAGTTGCTGAAGGCATGAGGTCAGGTAGGGCTTCTGACGGCTCCGAGGTCCCTAGTTATGTATTACTTCGAATGACGTGCATTCGCTTGCGTCTTTTATGGATTATGGGCTATGTGTGTTAACTTACGAGAGAGAATATGTGCACCATCCTCTGCTGCCTTCGGTATACACCCCCGATGGGGGCATTGTTCCTGGGATGAGGGTGACTTGTTCACTCTTGAGGGTGTCAAGGGTGTGTGTTTGGGACGACGTGTGCCATTCAGACACAAAAAGTGTAACCATATGACGGCCGATTTGGCCGTCAAAGTACGGTACAGTATGGCATCCGTCTTTGGACTCGCCGAGAGACGGCCACCGGTCACCCCAAATGCATTTTCATTATCTCATTGAATACAGTATAGTGTTTGCATGGTTCTGTATGTGCGGCCCTCGCCGGTCGCCTATCTCAGTTCTCTGGGGCCACGGCCCACTTTCGAAGGAGATAGGCGCTGCAGCTGCCACGCATCGGAAAATTGCTTGCCGTTATGACGACCCAACGTAAACTGAGATAACGGAGTTACTGCTGCTTCACCTTATACTGTGAACACCTCTTGGTGAATGGCCCCCAACAAACTCAACTAGGGCGCCACGTCCGTGGCGGGGTCCGACCAGGGTTTTTAAACTAAAATAACTATTCAAGCGGGAAAAAATGATGTCGATGTCATTTTTTTAAGTTGTTTACGAACGAACAGTGACAGATATGGAATGGTACGTTGAAGATGAATGCATAGATAGCGGTACGGCGAACACAGACGGATGTAGAATAGTACAGTGAATGCGGGCGCAAAACGAACAGTACACGAAGTAAGGAGTTGCAACAACAGTGAACTGTCGGACGCTCACGGCAGTGTGCCTTCTTTTGCTTTTGCCGCGCTCGCACACGGCGAAGGCGCAGGGCTGTCATAAACCCCCGTGAGCACAGGGATGGGCGGGGCGAACATGACAAGAAGGGAACAGACAGTGAACGGACGAACAGAAGAGCGCCGGCTGCAGACAGTGCGACAACAGTTTGCGTTGGTCGTGTTGGGCATGCGCTCGACAGTGTGGACGGAACGGTTGGATGGAACGCACGTCTCGCTGGTTGACAGGTTTGTGGTGATGAAGACGATGGGAGTACGGCGTTGACGTGAAGCGAGAGTAAATTACAATCTGTCAACTGTGAGCACGACCCAACAGCGGTCACTGCGTCGGTCTGACGGCGATGTGGCTCGCACTCAGGGACGTGACACCTACATGGTCAGACTGATTAGCTGAGTGTGCAAGAGCAACGCGCATTGACGGAGTATGGACAGCATGGTCGATCGTTTGACAGACGAGCGGACGTAGTCGGACACAGCGAGGGGGAACGACAGTGTTGCACAGGAGTCGGTCGAGCTTGCACTTGCAACAGAGCCTTGAGCGATCACGACGGGAACGGGGAAGGACGGGATGTGACGCTCGTATGATGGTTCCTGAGGATTGCCAGGGATCGGGGAGACTTGCACCGCATCGACAAGGATAGGGCCGCGCTCACTCCGAGAGGGCACGAACGTCCTGCCAATCACGAAGGCTGTGGTGTTCTCTTGCAGAACGGGTTCTGTCGGAGAGCAGTCAAGCATGATGTCGGCTGGAATGGGCAGTCCTTCAAGACATGCGACGGTAGTGTTGTAATGGACGTGGAGACCGTCAATGCTGCGTCGTCCCAAGCGGAGGAAAAACAATCCGACGAGAATGAATAGTGGCATCAGCCTTCATGGCGCTCACTCGGTTGTCTGTGGACGTCAGGAGCAAGGTCGACTGACAGGGGCTGTGACGTCATCATGTAGAAAATCGGCGTGCAAATGTGGGTCGGACTGGCTGTTGCACGAAGATGCATGCACGGTAGCGAGGCAAAGCAAGTGGCAGCTGTCGTTACTGATGGAGTGACTACGGGTACAAGTACATTAAGACACGAAACAGAGAAACGGTTTTGCATTTTTTAACGACTCGTTCGCACGACGGAGCGAATTAGTTTATTTTTTTCATGTCTCAGTTAGAGCGCGCGAGGATGAAATGCGTCAATCGAGTCGAACTCCTTCGCGCAATGGAGCGAATCAGGTTTTTTTTTCCTCATATGTCACTTGAGCACGCGAGAACGCAATGCGTCAGTTGACTCGAAACGGAACGAGAACAGAAGGAGCAAGCTGTTTGGTGAGTGGGTGTCTGCGTGGAAAGCAGGGGACGTACAAAGGATGCGTTCGTGCGGAGTGGACGCTTACATGACAGCTGACAGGAGTGGTCAGTGAGTGAGCGGACGTACAAATCGACAGGAGCGAATGCCTGACCTTTCTTTGGGGGCGGTCACGATGTGAAAGAACGGGAAAGCGACGATTGGCTCGAAATGGAAGCGGGAAAGATTGAGAACAGCTGTATGGTGAGTAGCAGTGTACGGTCAAACGTCAGGACGTACCGTGTCGTCGCATGGGTTGTTTTCTTCAAAGGTTTGCATAGCGGGAGTTGGAGTGAAAGGTGCGGCCTACGCAGTTGCTTTCGTTTACCTTTTGCGCGTGTTGACAGACCGCCGGCGAGGCTGCGCCGGGCTCTTCAGCGGCTTGAGAGGATGTCGAGAGCGGGGATGGCTCGGTGTGTTCGTCAGGGACGAGAGGGTGACTGACAAGGAGTGAGAGGAGGACGGGAGAGAAACTAAATCGGCATGCCACAAGTCGTTCGTGCTATCAGAGAGAGCAACGGCCCGGGAAACCTGTCTTGGCACGACGACAATGGGAGGGCAGCGAGGCTGGGCGTGTGCAGAGAATTTCGCACGTTTCAGAGTGGGCTCGTCGTCGTGGGGTGTGCTTAACAGGGGGAGAGTTGGGGCACCCATGGGAAGGTTGAGAGACTTCACCATGACGCACAGACGGTCTTCCGGAGTGTTCTCGCAGCAGAGGGCGATGATGGCGACTTGATGAGATGGGCCGGCGCCGGCATGTTCTTCCATCGAGGAAGTGTCTTGTCCAATCGGCATCTGGAAAGTTGTTGAGTGATGTGGGCAGGTCAGCAAAGGAAAGAGAGCGGATGCTGACATGATAGTCGAAGTCTTCATTCCGCCACAGACGTAGTCCTGCGCAGTAATCATAAAGTCGACTTTGCCATCCTGTTGTGGAACAGGCATGCTGGACACTGTGCCAAGAGCACTCACGGCAGGGTACGGGAAGTCAGGAACGTTGTCAGCATACGCAGGAGAAGATGGGTCTCCAGGAATCGGCGCGAACTCCACTGTCTCGATGACGACAGGATGGCAGTCCCTGGTGGTGGATAGTACGCTTTCCCGATCAAGTAAGCGATCGTGTTGTCGGGAAGGAAGACACCGCTTGGGTTGAACGTGTACACCTGGGCGGGGATAGGGGGTGAGTTCATGCAGACCAACGCGCTGTCGTACCGAGAGCGCCGCAGGTTGTTGTTGCGGTTGCCATCGGTGAGAGCGAAGAAGCCGGAGATCGTGAAAGAGCAGAGTGTGGTCATGGTGGGTGGGAAGGGGGGTTGGAGCCAGCCAGCTGCATGTGAGGGAGTACATAACAGCTGAGAATGAATTAAGGTGGAGCTGGTGACGAAGGCATGACACATATGGAGCTGGCTAATGTGAACGACGGCCGAGCGGAACGAGGAAGACAAGGGCAGGTGCTCAAGCATGCGAGGGAGAGAGAAAGGAATAAAGCATCGGATGCGGTCGGACGGGGTCGAGAGTGGGCCTATGAGTTGGAAAGGAAGTGAGGTGGGGCCGGTGATGGATGTATGACACGTGCGGAGGCATTTTGTGGGACGCATGTGAAAGACAGTGCGGCCGAACAGTCCGAGCATGACAGGGGTTACGGTGACAGAGCACGTTGTGAAGATGTCGATGGCAGTGAGGAATCAGCAGGGTCGTGCTGGGCATTGCTGTGAGCGAGACAGCGTAGGCGGTCAAACTCATCACGTCTCGCATCGACGTGTCTGCCATGCTGAATGCGCTGGAAATGAGAGAAATCGAACGGTTCGACACGAAGTCCGTTGAATGTTTTCGCACGGGAAAGCGCGACAAAAGTGAGGCCAGACGCGAACTCACTGCATCCCAGATCGACAGTGACGTGGTCGAGTGTCATTCCCTGAGATTTATGGATCGTGATTGCCCATGCAAGGGTGAGCGGCAACCCATTACGGTTCGTAGCCTGGATCTGTGTGATCGGAATGACGTTCGGGCGAGAAGGGGAGAGGGACGGTCCCCGATAGCCGGGGAAGTTGACCATGACCACACGTGCAGTTTGGTCGTCGTCTGGCTTCAAGATGTCATCGACAATGCCACACGATCCATTGACAAGGCCCGCCTCCGTCCACAAGTTCGCGGTTAGCATCACTTCGGCGCCGATGGCGTACAGTTGAGGTCCGTCATCAGTGGTGGAGTTGTCGTCATTGTACTCATTCGGGTCGATGGTCCGAGCAGAGTCGTCGGACGGAGCGACAACCATGATCGGAGACAGCTTGGCAAGCTTTCGCTTGTTGAGGTCGGAGCGGACGTTGTTAGTGGCGACGATGTGCTTGTGTGTGTCAAACGAGGCATTGTCTGTGGACGTCAGCGAGGAAGGCCGGCGTGTCTGAAGCCACGTCCAGTCGTCCACTTGTGCATCGCAGTTCGCGACTCGGCCGAGCAATTCACGAAACCGAACTTGAGTGGCATCAGTGCCAGTCTGTCGGAAGGGTTGATCAAGTTCAACGACAGTTCGGAAGAGGTGGAAGCAAGTCGGTTGAGGAGTCCCATTTGCTTGTCTGGCGTATACTGGTTGCCCATGCACAGGGGCGAGCTGAGTGGGGTCCCCACAGAGGAGAATGTTCATGCCGGCGAATGGTTTGTTGGCTTTGGCTGGAAATATTTTCCGAAGCTGTCGGTCCAAAGTCGCGAACAGTGGAATGCTCAGGAAAGAGTACTCGTCGATAACGATGAGTTGGACGTGCGCAAGAGATGTTTGCAAGAAGTTCAGCCGAGCACCCGTCAAGTTTTCTTTCAGGAGTGACAATAACGAGTGGATGGTCGAGCCAGAAATGTTTGCGGCGGCGATGCCAGTTGGGGCTGTTATCCTCACGTGGTCACTTTGCGAATGCAAGGTGAACATGTGTCGGATTGCATTTATGAGAAAGGACTTCCCTATGCCAGCTGTGCCAAGGACAACCATGAGGAGTTGCGTGTTGTGCAACTCACCGAACAAGTGGTCCGCAACAATGTCATATGCGAGGCGTTGTTTCCCTGACAAGGAGTCAAGAGAGAAAGGTGCGAGCGGTGGAGGAGGGAGGGGGAAGCTGTCTTTCGTTGAGGACAACCAGGACAGCAGTCGGTCGAACGGAATGCCAAGCCACGAGCTGGGCCAGTGATGGGTGACGTCCAGCTCGCGAAAGCCAAGGAGAGAGGGATTTGTGGTGGCAGGGTGTGCACGGAGCATGATCTGTTGATAGTCGTCTTGGCGGAGATTGCGCTCAAGCGCGTCTGGAGAGCCAGACGCGAGGTCGACGTCTGGGCCAGATTCGTCGTCGTCGGTGTGGGCATCGTTAGAGTTGTGCGAGGGTGGGTCGGACAGAAAGCCAGTGGATTGTACGTGTTGATCGAACACGTCTTTGACGGTCGGACAAGTAAGGTCGGAGCGCGTCCGATATGGTTTGAATAAACGAAGTTGGGAAAGCGCCCAGTTGTCGAACGTAGGGGCGTGGCGAGGTGGTGCGGATGATGAACGAGGCCACGTGCGAACGACGACTTGTTTGAAGCGTTGTCGATACTTCGTGCGAGGAGCAGCTACGGTCACCGAGAGTGAATATGGTGAGAGAATGCGAGCAGGGCAGAAAGGGTCGCTCACGCTTGTTGATGTCAAACAGGCTGCAGTATTCTACAGCGTTGAGGTGGGAAAACTCAGCGGGGCGAGTCTCATATCGGCGAAAGAAGCTTTCTTTAAAGGCGACGTCGTCGTCGTCTAGCTCGCTGATGTCTGTCAGAAGGTTTCCGGCATCAGCGTCAGCATTTAAGTTGACGAATGAACGACTGCATCCGACAAGTTTCTCACACAGCAGTAAGTGGACCGCCTCCTGCGTGGAAATGTCGTGGTCGGAGGCCATTTTCGCAAAGAGGCTTTGCACAGCGCGTTCCGCTGGAAGGCTTTCTGGGAGTCGGTGGCAGAAAGTGGAAAGAGCGTGATGGTAGGAGTCGGATGCAATTTCCGGCTTGCTGGCGTACTTGCTCACGTATTTTATTGCTGCGTTCCGATCTAGCACAGGTTGAAGGTCCATGTTCGCACGCCACGCGAGCAGCACGGGCTTGCTATGCTGGTTCAGCCAGGGATCGTTCCGAACAGGGGCAAATCACTTCCGGTCCAAGCCGGCGGAGCGCTCAATGACGGCAGCAGACGTCGCTGTGGGTGGGAAAGGAAAGTGAAAGCGGCAGGAGTTGTGTTTGAAGCATTGCGATGGAAGACACTGTCGTCGTCCGCCCAGGAAGTGGCCGTCATCAGGAAAATCCCCAAAAAACTTGCCAGCACTTAACAGTGCTTATAGGTACTTGACAGCCATTTTAAGTATATTAAGTAACTCCCAAGCTGAGCTTAGCCAAGTGTGCTAACTTTGCCAAGCCAAGTCGTTCTATGAGGAATCACTTAAAGACACTTATTTTCTGGCTTAACAGGCTTATTTTCCACTTATCAGGCTTGTTTTGACTTATTATGCTTATTTATTGTCTGGCTTATTCTGACTTGGTATGTTGACTTGGTATGTTTTATTTCATATGTTTTTTTGTATGTTTTTTTCATATGTTTGTTTTTGTATGTTTTTTGTATGTTTTTACTTCATATGTTTTTTTTCAATTTCATATGTTTTATTCTCATGCTATTACAGTAAATACTACGACAGGACAGCTAGCGTCACACCCAGCTACGTGCAGACTCGACATGTGCATCCTGTTGTGTGCAGCGGGTCGGGAACCAGAGGGGACATGGGGACGCAGGGGGACGCAGGGGGCAGGACACGAGGACATAGGGGGTGGGGCAGGATGCAAAGGGTGACGCAGGTGGAAGGATGCAGGGACAAACGGATGATGAGGGGATGCCACGGGCGGGACACAACGGGCAGGACGCGAGGGCACAGAGAACGGGACAGTGACACGGAGGACAGGACACGGCGAGCAAAAGCAAACAATTAGTAATGAACTATGTAAAAAAAAAAGGAACAAACTTACAAAGTCGTCAATGGATGTGTCTAGGCATCGACAAAGACAGGGCAGCATCTATCCAGGCAAGGGGCAACGCAGCGGGTGCGGACTTGGCACAGGGGATGGGGACAACGAAGGACGTTCAAGCTCGGAAATGAGAGTAAGCAAAGGAAAATAACAAATAGTAAGCAAAAAATGGACTTACACAGCTGCGGGGAGGACAGAGGGGTCCAACAACGCCAGGGCAACATGCAAGGGCACTTGGAAAAGAGCGTCAGCGAGGAGAAAAAACAAACTAGATAGAAAATAAACTTACAGGCGGGGGAGTAGGGAGCGGTGTGCAGACGCGGGTGGGAATGGAAAAAAGTTTGAAGTTGAACGACTCGGGTCATGTGACTCCGGCATGTACCGCCCCCACCGTTTTCAACTTGGAAAAAAATTCTTGTGCCCTCAGCGTTCCTCTGCGTTGACGCCCCCTCAGCTTGATCTCGACGATGCCGTCAGTCATACTCAAAACCCAGGTCTTCAGCACCTCCGCTCTAAGTGGGGCAGCGGCCGCAGCCATTCTGAGAAATCCCTGACTACCGCATGTGTCAGATAGCCCTTTACAGGTGTTAAGCCTGCAGCGGGGCGCCGTGCAACAAGTGACTTTTAGTTGCGATCTGATTGATAAGTGGACCGAAGGTCCACTAGGGATGCGAGTTGATTGTTAAGCACAATCACTAGGCTGAGAGGTAGGTCCTATTCAAAGGTCCCGAAGCTTCAATGGAAGAGAAGAGAGGGGCCTCGCAAGGAATAGGAGATCAGAAAGCTGCGATAAGAACAAAGTCGAGCTTAGGGCTCAACTGTCAACTACTCAGGCTATATATACAGGTTCGAACCAGTATGACCAATAGTCCTAGTAATCGCTTGTTAAGGCGATTGGTAAGTCCATCAGTAAGCAAACTGGTATCAGTCAGCGATCAGTCATAGTATAGTAAGGCTATCAGTCAGCCTATGATTCATCTCAACCCTAGTACAGTAAGGCTGACTGATGCATCAGTCAGCCTGCGAGTCATCAGTTCTTCGTATGAGTAATCGTACATGAGTCACGTGACAGGGTCCAGAGTCGGTCCAGAAAACACCTCGAACCTCACCTCTCTCCGTTCCAGAGATGGAGCTTATCACCACCCTCCCCTCTAAGAGGCGATTCCATGCGCCTCAAAGTTCGTCGTTGCCTTCATCGTCGGCAGGCACGTAATCAGGGGTTGGAGTGCGGGGCACGTAAGGGGTCTCGTGTGCAGGATCGGCCTGAGTGGTCGAATGACCAATTTGATCCACTACTCGCTCTATTGCGGCGCGAGTACGTCGGGCCGCTCGACTATAATGACCTTTGCAGATGTCGCTGCATCCTTCGGCGACGTGCTCATATTCGACTGCCCTCTCCCTCAACGAGAGGTATCGGGCAGTTCGTCCCTGTGTACGATAGGTATGAGCAGCATGCTTTCGTCGACCACCATAGGGACAGGTATTAGGCATCTCGTGATTGAAGCTCCTGTGGAAGGTGGGGACACGACAATACCCAGATTTCTTTTCCGAGCAGACGTAGTGAGGGGTGTCGCAGTGTCCCGACAGGTGTCCCGGCCAGTGACAATAGATGCAGGTACGGCCGTTGGTGGGGGCTTCGATAGAACCGCCGGTGCTAGTAACCGAGCTACCACTCGAAATGGATGAGGTGCCACCTTGTAATCTGAAGGCGTGAGCTCCGCTGTAATCCCGTCTGATGGCGCGACGGTGTCTCCAGGCCAGCTCTCCGGTTTCTTGATCTTCGGTGAGGAGACGGTTTACCCTCTCATGGGCGTTAGCTGCAATAAGGCGGCGACGGATGGCTGTTTCGCGGGACTGGTAAGCTGACATTTGCGAAGCGAGATTGGCCCTTCTCTGTTGCGCGTAGTCCTCCAATGCCTCTACCTCCATGCGGATGTGGGCAAGACATTGTCGTTGCGCAGTTTGTCCCTATACCTGATTACATCACCCAGGACTCCATAATCCCCCAGATCTTCCAAGGCACGATTGACCGGTCTGCAGATCATACTTTGCTCTTCGAACATTTCGAAGTAGCGGTGGTCGCGGTGGTTGGCAGGGGCCGGGTCTGCTACTGGTGCTGCTGCCAGCGTGTCGCCATATATAGGGCAGCCTCGGCCCATAGTCCCAGAGATGGTGGGTTCGCACGTGATCTGATCGACGTGAAAGCGAATATAGCGAGCTAAAACCCTCTCATTTGGGTTGCTTCGTTGATGGGGATGAGTGTACCTGTACGGTGGATTTCTGGTATGAACCTGATCCATCCTCCCCTGGGTGCGAGTCGTCATTGTCCTCTCCGTCGACAAGTATGCTGAGGTGTGATGGGGCGGAGGACGTGACCGAGGACTCTGTGGAGGGGGTGGTTCGGCCGCGATGTACTAACATTTCTGGGGCGATAGAGGTCGTTGCCAAAGATGGTGCTGCT
>WTXL01000259.1:0-26908 GCA_022376525.1 Russula vinacea | reverse complement strand
CAGGCGCGGAGATGCTCCTGTGGCGCATCAGGTTTTTTGCTGCCAAAGTTACGAGGCGGAATAAGAGAGACGCACCTTTGCATGGTATTCCTCCCGTACTGGTTCAACATATGTCTCATCCATATCAGCAAACTTCTCATATCGGTAAATCGGTTGACGAGGAAGGTATGTTTTGCGTCGAATGGATGACCATTCATCTCGTTGAGGGCGTGAGTGGCTGCGTCGGCGTTTCGGAATTCAACAATGGCATATCTATGCGGGCTCGACTTGACAAGATGCGACGGATAAGTGTGTTAGACTCACCCATTGCTCTTTCCGGTTTTATCGTTCCATGGCAAGGAGATATCATCGGGCTTGATTGCGGCGCCTTTCCGTGTAACTCCTTCGCGATTTTTGTCAAAAGCTTCTCTTGTTTTGCTTTGTCAATGACGGGAACACCATCGATGACTAGTATGTGGTCAAAGCCGTCTTCGAGGGGGACCTTGTACCTGTAGAAACATATTAAATAACCATCCAAGTGGTAACCATGTAGCACGCACTTTTCCTCAATGTCGAGAAATCAATACCCTCGTCGAGTTCATTTGGGACGGCCATCGTAGTATTTGCTTGATTTTTGCATCCTCGCGGTCAATCATCCAACGAGTCATCCATAGTCCGGTAAGTGCCGGACAGTTTCTCACGCTCGTGTCAGGTGTCTAGGTTTTGTTTACAAGGTTTGGCACATTTTGTAGCAGCAACGCGGGTATTAAAACATACAAAGTAGAGCAACAAATTGAAGGCATGGAGTGAAGGGGTAGATGCATACGAGGATATGGGGCATAGAAGTTTGCAATGGACAAGCATACGTGGGGAAGGAGAGGCATATAGTGCAGTACGCAAGATGACAAGACGTAAAAGGCAAAAAAGAAAGGAAAATAATCCGCTACTGTACAGAATAAAAAAAGCGGGGCTAATGCATCAGGAAAGGTTAGACATTGTCGAGTACTCAAAAGAACGGGACGACGAACAGTGTAGATCCAGAACGTCATCTAGTGCGAGTAGCGCCCAGCTAGCTACAGCAGCGAGCGGAGAAGCGCCCCAGGCGCCCGATGATGAGCATGACGTCGAGGTCGCGCATCCGGCGGGCCGCAACGGCAAGCGTAAAAGTGAGGGCCGTAGCTGCGGACTTGAGGGCGACGACTGTGTACTCGAGGGCAGTGACCGCATATTTAAGGGTGGCGAATGCATCGGAATGAGGAGAAGAGCCAGAAGAGGGCGCAGAGCGCGACGAGGCGTTGAAGTACCATGCGGGCTCGTACGCCACCATGCGTCGATGCCATTTCAGGTCATGTGTCCAGGTTCCTTGTTCTTCGCGTCTGTATTCGTCTGTCTCCGTTGGTACATCTGCGTGAGTGTGATGGATGGTCAAGATTCTGTCACGCGCGAGAGGAGTGGGTGGAAATGTTCACATAGTAAATCCATCGCGTTTTGTCTTCCTGCGGTGAGGTTGTGAATGGCTATTCCCGAAATCTTGTTAGGGTCGGCATGTCGGAAGACTTTCCAGCTATACGGTTCTAGCGCCTGTCAGTGACGGGGACGAGGGGCCAACATAACAAACGGTGTTTGTTTGTCATGTTACCATCAATCAACGTTATTCCACGACAAGAGACGGATGAGCTTTTTTCCTTCAAAATAACGTACCGCACAAATCTTAACACCCCACCACAGCTTGACGCGTTCAAAATCGAGGTCCCCATTAGGTCCAAGAGGAAAATCGACCACATCATCAACGACCGCTTCCTCGCTTCCATAGTGTTCGTCCTGCTGGCTAGAGTATAATTTCAATCGGATACACCTGTGCGTGCAATTCATTCAGTCAGCAAAATGAGCAACCCTGCGCTGTTTGGGAACTTCGTGAACGGCACGCACCCTGGTGTTGCCGCACGGAATGCAGCCCCCGTTCTGCGGATGGGGGTGCCGAATAAGTACATCCGTGCGACCCTGATGTACTCTGGAAGCGTATTGTTGTACATATTGACGAAGAGGCGAGTTTGCTGACGTCGTCCAAGAAGGCGCTCTCGGGCTCGCATTGCTCGATCTTCATTTTTGCGGAGCGACACATTTCGGAAAACTAGATGGTAAAGGGCAGACAAAAGAGGCGCACAAAAGTTCTCTCTCGGTGAGAGGCATCGAAATGCACTAACGGTTTATATCACGGTTTCGGATGCGGGGGAAAAGGACAACCAGAACCTGTGCGACCAACATGACCGGCGATGCCGGCGATGAGAACAAGGTTGCAAGGGTGTTCAAGGCAGAGAGGACAAGGTATGTGTCGACCCTTGTACATGGGCGCTTCATCTTCCGAATCAGCATCACGCTTTCCATTTAAGGAACTATACGGTCTAGAGAAGTTAGTTGGATAATAATTCGAACAAGGAAAAAAAAACAAAGCGAAATCAGAACGGCATGAATAAGGTGGCTAAGGGGGTGTCTTAGAATCCCACTACGAGACATATTCGTCATATTAAACTGCGCCAGTGCTTGTAAAACAAGCAAGTCAAAAATTTATACAAAGTAGATATTCAAGCTGAGAAGCTCACCGATACACAGCCGTGCTATCGCAAACAAAGAACTCGACACCAGCTTCACGACAGAACTTCTGCAGCGAAGCCAGGTCTTTTCCGGTGTCTGGCACGTCGCGCTGAAGGAGGACAAGTGTGGAGCTCCTTCAAGGCCTTGACCAGGAATCTTGTTTCATCCGTGCTTCTAGATTTCTCCCCTTCTTCCCCCCGCTTCTCGTTACAGTGACCATTTACGTTCGCTGGATGATGATGGCGTTGTGGCCCTTGGCCGGTACATCACGCGCACACGCTGCGCGGAACTCAAGTGACGACAAGGGCAACTCGCAGAAGGTGAGCTCCTTAGCGCTATCAACGCATCCAAGAAACTCTGTGGGGGTATTCGGTCCACGGTCAAGACGTGCAAGGTGTGTGCGTGCGGTTGGACGTCCTTCAACGCGGCGCAAGAAAGGGTGCTCTCGATATGTAATTCGCGGAGAGGCTCCTCGTCGTCGTCATTAAAGAGCAGCCACTTCATGAAGCCCTCAGAGAGGTCGTCACGCACACAAAGGCTGCGGGCGAGGGAGGACGGCGGTCCTCGGGCAAGGGATCAAGATAGAGGTTGTCGATACGGAGGTGTCGGATGGACGGCCACAATGCCAGTAGCAGATATAAAGCGGATGAGGTTGGGCGGCCCTCCCAATTTAATACTTCGATGTGGCGGAGGTCGACGGACAAAGCTCTGAAACGTGGGCATCGTCGAATTCGCCATCGATGTCAATGACCAGCCGGGTGAGGTTGGGGGCGGTGTGAGAATGCAATGAAGTCTGATATCTGCGGAGATATCGTTCGAACATGACTTTGGTCCGACGTCACGGCCCCATGAAACTGGAGAATTGGCAATCTCCATCCCGAATGACCGAATATGCCGACCGAGATCAGGGCGATCAGAAAGAGATCGTATGAGAAGAGAACGCCTGCGATGGCAGAGAGAGATGGGGATATCGCGAAACAACAGTGCCTGAGCGGGACCTGCCATGCTTTGCACACGAGGCAGCTCGCTGCAAGCGTTCTGAAGTCTGCCGTTTCCTTCCGAGGCTCGAGCCTGGCCCAAGTGAAGATCATGTCTACCAGCTCGAGTGGTAGCGGTAATCGGCGGGCCATATCTGTCAAAAGTCATAATAATCGTGAGCGCCCATGAACGAGTTTGGAAATGGTGCGAATTTAAGAAACTAGGCAATAGTTCGTATCAAACGGGTACGTACCTATAACTTTAAAAACCGGTAAAGGGGCTTGGGGGTATGTGGTGTTAGATGGAATTGCTCTCTAGCTGACGGGATTCAGGTTGAGGGTCAGATGCATACGAGTCGAGCAGGGATAAAGGACAGGCTCTGAGAACGAGCGGCACTTATCAGCAGACCAAACGCAAGCCTCCATAAAGACTCACCAGTCGTTGCCTCGCTGCCTACGCGTGCTGCCAATGGGAACGGGGGGAGAGTATGAGAGGAATCCGCCAGATCCAGGCTATATTTAAGTGAGATGGGCGCTGTGTCGTATAGGGGAAAGAGGCCCTGTTTACGTGTCGTGTTCCGTGTGGGCGCACAGGTTAATTTCATCGTCGACTCAAATTGGACTGAACCCGAAAACCGGGGTCACGAGGCAAACACAAAACTGCTGCACCGGCTGACAAAAAGAAAGTGTGTCAGGATGCTGTTTGGAGGAAGGGGTGGAGGTGGGGCGTCGGGCATGTGTGGGTACAGCTCGGTACGACTCGGTACGGAACGGCACAGGCACGCGTCTTGGCAGTTATCAGGGCCCGCCGGTTTCCCACGCAGCACGTGATGCCAGGGACAGCCGCATGCCCCGCGGACGGCATACTGCAACACTCACCTGCCAACGACAAGGACGATGAACTCTCTCTACACCCTCGGTGTACGCCAGTCAAGCTCCATACAAGCAGACCTCGAGCGTCTGCGCGGCGGCGATGCTTCCGCCTCATTGCTAGGTCTCTCCCACCCCTGACACGTTGCAACCTCGTCACAACTCACTGGACGTATCCGGCCAGGGCAGATATCTGCTTCGCTTGCAGGAATGAGCCGCACGATTGATGACTATGACTCTATGGCGCGGAGGGAGATCATCAAAGCAAAGCAGGAGAAAGCGACATCGTACGTGCCTCATGCATACTGGAGCGTTGCCGCCCAATATTAAACCGACAAAAAACAGACGAGTGCAGAAGTTCAAGAGCGACTATGCCGAATTCCGGAAAGAGTTTGAGCGAATTAAGGAAGAGGTGAGCCAGCTCGTCATTGCAAATGAGGGGAAAAAAAAAGAACTTCTTTCTGCCAACTTGACAGCACGCAACGGCACAACGCGCCGAGCTCTTCTCCACAAGCACAGGCATGCCCCTCACCGCAGACGCCCGGCGACGCTTCGCTTCACCACACACTGCCTCATCCACTTCTCCACTAGATGGCACATCATCGACGGCCGAGGCGCCGGAAAACCCCTTCCGTGGCGGGATGCTGGGCGCAAGCCGGGAGCAGTACGCGCTCCACGAACACAGCTTCCTAGAAGGTGCCGAGTCACGGCTGGACGATTTTCTCGCGCAGGGTCGCGAGGTGCTTGATAACCTCGTGGACCAGCGCACCATGCTCAAAGGCACGCAGCGGCGACTACGTGACGCCGCCAACACGCTCGGGCTTAGTCGGGACGTCATTGGTTGGATTGATCGGAGAAGGTGCGTACCCTCGCCTAACTCGCTGTCTGGTTAGACTAATGGTCGGTCGGTTTGTACATAGTACGCAGGACATGTATATCTTCTGGGCCGGTGCCGTGTTTACATTTTTCTGTTTCTATCTGATATGGAGGTATTTCGGTTGAGGTTTCATTTTACTATCATGCTGTATTCTATCTTCCTGTCTCATCAATCACACGTGGCCTTATACCCATCGCTTTGAAACACGCAACGGCTGCGCCACTCTTGATGGGACTTATGCGACCCTTCGTAACTTGACCCTGTTCGCTTTTTCGCCCTGCTATAGCGCCCGCTCTACGCTCCGGGATTCGTCCGCCTGCCTAGCGGTCCGCCGCTGCTTTTTTTTTTTACTGTATTCCGGTACTAGTACATACAACAACTCGAGACTAAAAACTCCTTTGAACGAGCCGGCGACTCGATACGATCCACCCAACGCTAGTTCGCACAACAATATGTCCAATATCGCCAAGGAGAAGAACTTTTTTCAATTATCGGCTCACTCGCCTGCGCAGCAGCATTCCAATCCAGCGCAATTCAGCGCAGCTCTTTTTCCTTACCCTTGCCCTTGCCTTGGTTCCTTCCCCGGACGTGCGTCCTCCGGATCTCATCGCCATCGCCATTGCCACTGGCCTTCCCATTGGCGCCGATGCTGCGGGCCCGGGCAGAGGAGGACGGGACTGCGACGATCGGGTCTTCCGCGTCGTTAGCGGATATAGGAAAACCCCCTCCTTTTGCCGAAATAACGGTCCACGTACTCTCCTCCTCCGATTTCTGGCGAGGGCTGGTTGGCAGGTGAGGAGGAGGGTCGGGGCTTCCCGTACGGGAGCGCAACGGACCTGGTAAGAAATCCGATATAAGTCAGGTTGATGTTTATTTCGTTCGCTTGTTCAATCAGTATCGCACCTCGATCGTGCCTGCCATCTCCCTCGGCCTCGCTACCGCTGCTGCTGCTTGCTCCTCTCCTCGGGCCATACGCGAGACACGCTGGCTGGTCGCCGCGGGGGACCTTGGGACCCTCAGCCCTCGTCGGCTTCCTTCCCCTTCCCCGCGCTCTCGCCTCCCTCGCCTCCTTCCTTTTCGCTTGGCCTCCTCCCTTTCTTCGCGCTCCTTCCGCCAGCGGTCGTCGCGGTCAACTTTCCCACGCGCCTTGCAGATCCCCGGGTTGCACATCGGTCCGTGCTGAGGGCAGATCCATTTTTCCTTGCCTCTTTTCTTTACTCTCGTCGGGGGATCCGGTCGGAATGCATCGTACCCGTCCCATGGATTGTCCTCAACTGGCGCCTTACCGTCTGCGCGAGACTGGTCGCGTATAGGGACGGTTTCGGGTGTAGAGGGGCCTTCTTCGGTGCCGCGCGGTGTGCCACTGCTCATGACAAAGGCTGGATTTGGGGCGATACCGAAAAGATTCATCATGGCCATTGCGGTTGAAGGTTTCGATGGCGCGTTATCTTCTGTACGATCGCCGACTTGATGGGCTTGAAAGGAGGCTCCAAATTAAACGAAAAATATGACAGAAAGCGTGGGCAGTAAGTACCTGGTAATTCCTGTTGAGGTAAGATGACGGAAAAGAGACCTCGTGGAAGATGGCACACATTGACACGCCAGTCTTTGCCTCTGGGGGCACATCACAGTATGTCGTTTTGGGTACGGGTGCTTTATCCGACTAGGTGACACGCCGCCAATTAGCCCCGAACACGCTCAAATGAGTCTTCAGCCTACTCGTTGTCGAGACGCCATCCCTTAAACCAATGGTCCTGGACGTCAACGCGATTCCATCCTATATCAATTCAAGTTTCCAGCGACGAATCGGATCAGCAGGGCCACCTCCGTCAGAGCAACAACCCGCCCACCTGCGTTTTTCACTGCCTTGCCGTTGTTGTAAGTACAGTAAAACACCTTGGACGACTTGCCCGCCTCTTCTTTCGTCGGCGCCAAGAGGAACTCGGACCAAGAATGCATCCCCAACAACGCGTCGATCCTCTCAAATTCGCGATCCACCTCTATAACAACCATGCTTGCAGCCTAAGCAACATAATCAGTCCAACACGCGCGTGCGGAACTGAAAGAAAGAGAGTGGACATCATCGAACTCACCTTTGGCTTATGATACATTGCGCGCAGCACGTCCTGCGTTCCCGTGCAACATGCGAGCCAGAGCGCGAGCGCACGCCAGTCCGTAGGCAGATGCAGATTCGTATTCGGCGGATACGGATGAACGACCGTCAGGTATGCCGAATCGTCCTCTATGAGCGGCTCCACAGGTGATTTCGCCATCTTTTCCAGCTTCTAGTTTCTTCGAGGTTTAGGTGTGTGGAGGTGAAATCAGGGGGCGAACAGAAAGCGAGTCGGGGTAGCGTCCAGCCGCCAAAGCGTTAAGAACACTATCGAGGACTACGGCTGCGGCTGCGGGAACCCATCGCATGACTCGCATCGAGGCAAGTCGGGAAGCCTATAGCCTGGCATCCTAAATTGGAAAATCTAATCACTGCGGTATCTGCACAGATACGGAAATACATCAACTAGTAGATCCTTTATCCGGTGAGATACCACAACACGATGACGTCCTTCGCCGTGAGTGCCATGTATTGCGGCCCGTGTCGGAACTCGGGACATCCGATTAAAATCTTTTTTCTGTCAGTCAGAAGTGACGTGCTTCAAGCTCATTGAAACGGTAGCGGAAATGACTAGCGTGAAACAGAACAGGACGACATACTCATGGTATCCCCGCGGACGAATGGCCTCCGGTTAATCTGATGCCAGAGGAGGATGTGGTCGAGATATTTCGATGGAAATGTGTGTCGTTCAAATTCGTTTTTCTCAAACATACATGCATGAACAACGTTCGCTACTACTAGTCGCATCGCCAGCAACGGATGGTTCTGATATCCACCACATCCGTGTCGGATCCCACCATGCCCTTCCCTTCACAGCCCCGCCAAGAAGCTATGAAACGTTATGAACCCTCATGCCGGCTTCCGGATTTCCTACGTCCCGATCTCATGCTTTGCCGGCTCTGTGTCACGCCGCCCGTCCGTTTGCGCCCAAATTCTCCACCGCATTCTCGCATCTTGTCCGAGTCGGTTCAAGTAATCGCCACACATACCATTCAGATGGCCGTTGGTCCAGGACCCGATGCTGCATTATGCCCCTACTACCGTACCCACCTGTCCCTCTGATGGTGACTCGGACGATCGCAGCTAAGACGAACAGGATTGGTGTAGATGCATTGCCTGGACGACACTTCGTTTTCACCGAAGTATCCGACAGACACAAGAACAACAGACAATTTTCCCTTTCAGAGTTCAGGTAACATGACAGCTGCGGCAATAGGAGACGCCTAGATACCCGGAGTTTGTGGGCACTCGAGCTCCTCAAACATGCAAATAAGCGCATAACGAAAGTTCGTAGAGCACATGGGCGTAGGGTCGATCGGATCGGATCGGAGAAGACAAGGCGAGGCGCGTTTGCTCCGCGGGATGGCGGGACCTCCAATTCTATGATCCATCTCATCCACGCCGAGGACGATACGATAGTCCATGTACTGTAGCCGGGCGCATTCTAAAATCTCTGAATGCAATCAGTATTTCAGTATCTAACCGCATCAACGCTACAGTACCGTAATTGCTAAACAACCTCTGGATATACATTTGTCATTTACACACTACTTGGACCAAACATCGATACATCTGCAAAACAGGCCATCGACAGCAACTTGAAGTAACCCGCCCGCGCACATCCAAGAATCAACAAAGCAATCTGATCTCACCACTCAGCGTCTTCATCACACCATGGCTCATCAGGGCCGGGCGGGAGCGTAACGTCGGGCTCCTGGGGAGGTGCAACTTCCTGGGTAGCACTTGCAGGCGCGGCAGCGGTCGGCGCTGCGCCCCTCCTGAGGGCATTTCTCCCCCCTCTTCCTCTAAAACCACGACCCCTCCTCGTCCCAGCATTCCTTCCCGTGGCCTCCTGTTGTTCACCCTGTCCTGATTCAAGATTATTGTCCCCACCTGTATTGGTCCCAACGGCGGAACGAGAAACGGTAGACTGAGTCCCGGAAGTGGAAGTGGACTTGCGCCGCCTAGATTTTGAGGGCTGTGCCGCAGCGATGGGATCTGCCCACGCCATATCGGCAAATGTTGGGAATCCTCCCTGTTGAGGGACAAAAATCCCAGGTGGAGACGCGAGAGGGGGAGAAACACTAGAGGCACTGAGTGGTCCAGCAGAACTAGGCGGTGATGATATGACTGAGTTTGCTGCCGGTCCCTCAGACCGATGCTCGCTGACCGTAGGCGATGACGCGCCAGTAGACCCAGAGCGGCCTCTCTCTCTTTGACGGCCGTTCTGCTGCCCAGACTTGGGGGCCAGCGCCACGTCAGAATCGGGCCCGGTGGATCGGTCGTTGCGCGCGCTGGTGGCGCTGGGGGTATCCCATACTGATTGGATTCGCCCGGATGCAGGCGACTGGGCAGCAGCCGGTGCGTCACCACTTACTGACGCAGCGGCAGGGCGAACGCTTGCCGCACCGCGCGCATCCTCAGGCCTTCCTAACGGAGCCCGCCCGCGCCCTCGGCCCCACGCAGATGTCTGGGCGCTAGCGGGTACCGCGGGTTGTTGGCGACCGGCGCCAGCAAAGCCGCGAGTGGTATTGTTGCCGTTGTTTTTGGTGTTGTTCCTGTTGTTGTTTCTGGCACCTCCGACATTGCGCGTATCACGCGCATCCACCTCTCCCTCGACTCTATTCGAGCTCGTGCCGGACCAGGCGGTGCCAGTCGGGAGGCTTACCCTGGGAGGCTCCTCATCCTCGTCATCCCACAACGCCTGGTCACGCCACTCTTCCGGGCCTGCTACGCTTTCTGGTGGGTGAATAGGGGGTGGGGACGGAGGAGGGGAAGGAGAAGGACTGTTTGAGCTGGCGGGCGAACCTGTACCGGGAGAGTTTTAGTCGTTAGTTTTTCAATCGCCACTAATGACGCACTCACCCGAGTTTTGTGACTTATCACCTTCACTATCGCTGCCGCTGCCGCTGCTGCTGCTGCTTCCACTGCCGCCACGAGCCCTCCTATGCCCGCCAGCCCCTCTATATGCGAGATGTGGTGGTAGGTCGTGGGCCTCACGACCCTCCGCAGCAAGTTTCCTTTCCCTCTTCTCCTTGTTCTTGTTCTGCCTTGCCAACCTTTCCTCCTTATCCTTGAGCCTCTTATCGCGCACTTCCTGATCTTGCCTGGCTTTCTCTAGAGCCCTACGCGTCCTGCAAATCCCAGGGTTGCACGTCGGCCCATGGGTTTCGCAGATCCATTCTTCCCCGGCCTTGATGTTCACCTTCGTTGGAGGTTCCCATCGCGAATCATAGTATCCATCCCACGGCTTGCCCCCTGACTCATCGCCAGTGGGAGTCCGGTTGCGCGTAGTAGTCTGGACAGCTTCGGGATAAGCCCAAGCCAAATAGTCATCGTCTTCCTCTTCGACTTCGTGCAGATGCGTGTTGTTCCTGACCGAGCCTGCCCTTGGAGCGCAGTCGAACATGTCCTTCATGGCATCGGCCGCCGAGCGCTTTGGTACATCCTCTTCGTCGTAATCATAATCCTGGTCCGGATCAACTGCGCCTTCTGGAGCTGGAATGCGGCGAGGCGGGGCCTTGTTACCTCCAGCTGGACCGCGGCTAACAGAAGTACCCGGGGTGGTCGTCTGAGCGTCGTCCTGGGCCGCTTGGAAACCGCGTTCAACGTCGTCGCTCCAGTCGAAATGCTTGTATGATCCAAGCGACGGGAGTGATTGCCCGCTAGTAGAGCTCGCAGAGCTCGTGAGACCCGGGGGTCTGGCGGATCCGCGAGGAGCGCCCCAAGTTGAAGGTGTGCGACTGCCGACACTCGATGTGCTGATTGTGGAAGATGATAGGGTGGAAATAGAAGCGACCGAGGGTGGTGGCCTACTCCCTAGAAAGCGATGACATGGGATAAGCACGTGCCTCACCCGAAAGAATTATAGCAGATACATACAGATACCTTGCTTTCGTTGGTCGGCGACCCACACGGATATAGGAGAATCGGAAGGCGGAGGCTGCGGTGCTCGAGCACTTCCGCTGGAAGTGGTCGTCGTCGATGAGATGACTGTAGACGCTGAAGTTGGTGGAGGCTGGTTTCCCTTCCGCTTCCTGGACGATGCCGGAACGTCTGTGGAAACGTCTGAGCTTTTGGACCTGAGCCATGCCACCGATCCGACTACAATAAAGAGTCAATGAAACCGAAACTCCTTTTGAGGAAGGAGGACAGCATAATACCTGGCGGTGGTGGTTTGGGGGGAGGGGTGGGAAAGATTTCCTGCGGAAGAGGGCGGCACAATGGCATGCCTGTCTTCGCCTCTGGGGGCACCTCGCATCGCGTAGTTTTGGGGTACGGGTGCTTGATCATACTGTAGGCAACGTGCGGGTGAGCTCTGAAGATGACTTGGCGATATTGCCGCTTACTTGTTGCTGGGACTCCAGCCCTGGAACCAATGTTCCTCGATGTCAACGCGCTTCCACCCTAGCGATGATGTTCATAGATCAGCACGACCACGCCCCACCTTTAACGAAATGACCCACCATTCTTTTGCACCAAACGGCCACTGTTGTAAACGCACCAGAATACCTTGGAAGACTTGTCCATTTCTTCGTCCGTCGGTCTCTTAAGAAACTGCGACCACGAATGCATCCCCAACACCGATTCAAAGCGATCGAAATAACGATCTATTTCGACTATTACCATTCCTGGCGACTGACGTATCACCGTATCAGCACGGGAGGGAGGATTGAGAAAAAGACACAGAACTGACCGACGGCTTATAATACAACGCGAGAAGGACATCCTTTCCCGTACAGCACGCCAGCCAGAGGGCGAGCGTACGACGATCTGCATGCAGCAGCAAGTTGGGATTAAGCGGATACGGGTGTACCACCACCACGTATCTTGGCTCGTCCTCCGGTGGCGGGGGTGTCGGGATCCGTTTCGGCATCCTTTGAATACAGCTATAGGAGAGTCACCTATTGAGTGTACGACTTTGAGCGCGAGAAAGAGGCAGACCTTATTTCCCCACGACCACACAGACAGACGGTGAGGGATGATTAGGCGTCTGCTTTGGTTGGGGTGGCTTTTAGTAATGCTCCAAGACAAGATAAAAGACAAGGAGTGAAAAGATAAGTAGGAGAGGGAGATGAAAGCTGCGGCTGCGGGAGTGGCACGTTGTTCAGGACAAGGGAATCATGATAAGGCGAGAAGAGGACGGAGAAGCGACCCCCAAACCGAATTGGTGAAAGCATCCACGTAACAGGCGCCGTTAAACAGATCAGATGACCCTAAATAGTACACGTATCCGCAGCGCAGAATTACACCACAAATCCACTGACAGCTTCGACCAACCCGTCCGCAGCTTTCGAAATTGCGACCCACTCAGGCAAGAATCTGCGCGCCTCCTCGAGCGCCGGAATCTGTGCCCCACCGGGCCCATCGTTCCACAAACACGACACCCGGCCCGTAATCACCTCTCCATCCTTATCCGGCTCAATCTCGACTTCGACTTCGAACTTCGAGCCCCACGTACGCGCCCAGAGCGTCACCAAATGGATATCCTCCGTGGGTATTTCAAAAGTGGTCCATGTCGTGGGAACACCCGCACTAATCTCGGTCCCATCACCTGCCGGGCGCGTTCGTGCACGATAGCGCGTAATTCTATGGCTGTCGACATGGATGTAGCACGCCCGCGTCTGGACGCCTTCGATCTCGGCATGGAGCGAGACAGGTCCGAGGCGGGTAACGTTTGCAACAAGCCATGTCCCCTTGCCATCGTCTCTAACCCTCGCGATCGATGGTTGGAGCGCTGGTGGGACGGGCCATTCGCACGTCGTCAGACCCGGGTGCAGTTTGTTGGCCCTGCATTGGTTACCGTCTCTGTTATCGACACTAGACCACGACGATGGGAGGGTTGCCACGAGGCGCGGGCCATAACCTTCGATGACGTTCAGTTGCGTGACGGCACGTGTCAGCTGCGGATGCGAGACTGCGCTGGTCACATTGGTGAGCTCGACCTTCTGTGCAAAGAACACCCTGAGGCGGTCATCGGGTGTGAAGGGAGATGCGACCCAGACATATGTGGTAGACACGATGAAGATGAGAAAGGCGACAACGGTAAGCCAGCGGTGAATTTTGTGCACGAACGGTGCCAATGGGAGAAAAATGAGGAACGACAGCAGCGAAATAGGTGCATACACTGAACATGAGGTTGAGCTACAGATCCTGAAGCGTAATGCGAAGTATCACATACCTATGCCAACCCAACCGCCATCGGGGATAGTCTGGGGCATTGCGCCGATCCAGATGGCGTAAATAGTGGTCAGATTTAACACCGGTAATGTCGAGGAGAATATAAACTGAAATATCCACCAAGAATTTTTGTCCTTCTCGTCTGGCATCAGCGAACAAGTTGGGGGAGCATGCTGCTGAAGTAATGGCGTGGTTTCAGAAGGTTCAGTCTCTCGCTGCTCTCCCGTTTGGGTCCCTTGATCGTTTTCACTCTCCCCCGGTGAAGGAATCAACCAACCCGCTCTGCCATTACCCCACAACTTGTCTGAAATTCCGAGTGTCACCGCTAAGAGTAACGATGCATTCCAGAATGCGATCCAGTATAGCCCCACTACGTTGATTTGTTGCGTCAAGATTGTGGCGCCAACGAGTAAAAACCATGTGAACACGTAGAGCTCGATCAGAATGGCAAATAGTTGCTTGCTAGGCGGGATGGGACGGAGATGCTGGGCAAGTTGGAGCGGAATGGCCAGGGACAAGTAGGCCAAAGTGAACGCTGAAAGCGAAGTGCCTACTGGATGGCCGTGGGCAGTCTACTCTCAAGGTTAGTGTCTCATCAATTAGAAAATAACAAGGCCACGAACGTTAGGATTCAGCTTCAGAAAGCCAACCACTAGCACGACATGGGCGCCGACTCCCAGAATGAGAGCTAACCAAAACCGGCCGTATCCTCGGAAATATGAACGCCATTGGTCGCGAGAAAGAGAGGTGATAGACGTGGCCGACTGCTGAAGCAGCAAGTATCCGAGACTGGCGATGATGACAGGACCCACACAAAGGAGGACTATCTCGGTGACGACCAAGACGTGGAAGCGGAAGGCGACGAGATGAACGCCTAATACTGTGTTTATGCATGAGCGACGACAGCATCCAACGATTGAATCCAAGCAACCTACATTCAAAATAAACGGCCCTTTCGCTCTCATTGCTTGGACCGCTTCCCGTCTCGGTGTTGAGGATGGTGTTGCCGACGGTGAGCAGGAGCTCCATCAAAGCCCATAGCGACCTCATCGCACCATTATCACCCATTCCACGGATCGAATCATCCATCGTATGGTATCTCGAACGAAAGCGATAAAAGGCGATGTCCACGCCCTGCATGCCACCCCCAGAGCCTTCATATCCGTGACTAGTGGCATTCGCATCCTTCTTTGAGAAGCGGGAAACGTTCCAGGTGCGAGGGGCAGCATAGACGGAGTAATCCGTATCTGAGCGAATGACGCCTCGGTCCCAAGCGTCTTGAGAAAGGACATCGGCATGTATATGCGGTGCAAAGCGGAAGAATTTGAGGATGTCGTACGATGTAGATCGGAAGAGGAAAGGCCGACTAAGAAAAGCGGCTCTCAAGAAGAACAACGGGAGCAAAAAGTTGTAGAACGTACCCGCCGGAACCTGCACCCTCGAAGTTGAGAAACATCGACGTCAAATTGGACCATGGGTGTTGCAGGAATCTGTCAGGTAACACGTAAAAACGGGGACGAAAGACCATGCATAAAAACGGCGCACGCATGCGCGCCATGAAGACCATCCTCCTCCCCATTATTGATGTTGAATACTGCTGTTCGCCTAGGGCGATATCTGGACAGAAAGTCGATCATATGCATAAGGGCGACAACACTCATGCCATCATCAGTGGCCCCGGGAGCCGTCGAGACGGAATCGAAATGGGCCGAGAACAGCACGGCGTCGTCTATTCATAAATGGGACTCAAAACCCCATATTTTGCATCGAAGAAACGCTTACTTTCAGTCGTGTCGTCTACGCCGTCGACTTTCACGAGGATGTTATTTCCTTGGAAGTACACAGCTTCTGAACCATCCAGGAATGCCGCGTTCGTTTGTACATCATCTTCAACGTGGATAAAGTCGTGATCTTTTGCTATTTCTCGTAGCCGTTCCAACAAGAAATGGCGCACGATGTCATTTTGACGAGAGTTGTAGGGATGTGGACGCTCCGCAATCTATTCGGAGGCGTAAAATGATGAATACCATACACAGCATGGCCTGGAAAGCTGACCCGATGGAGGTCCTGGTATGCGTGCCCTAGGTTGAAGCCTAACGCGGGCAGTCTTTGCAAGGAGGGCACGGAGGGGCCATACTGAGTTATGTAGACGGAAGTGAATATGGCAAGATATAGGAGGGAGGCCAAGACGGTTGTAGGGCCTGTGTAAAAGGAGAAGATGGAGGACGTTGCTAGCATGACGATGATGTGACGGGAAGAGACATTCTCTGGTACCAGAACGTGGTACCGTCAAGATCACTCAGGCAGCAGGCGCTCTGTCTGTCCGGTCTCAATTCGTCGTCTACCTCACATACTGCATAGAGCTGTAGAGATCATTGTACGCGTCCTAGAAACCGGTCAACATCCGGCGTTTATAGACTGCCGCTCTGCCGCCTCTTTCTTCACCCTAAATGGTCACTCGACTGTTCAGGTTGCAACACACCACCGCAGCACACCCCTCCTATGTCGTGCGCATCCCTAATGCCAATGTATATCGTTTCGGCGATCCGGATGGCGCTCGACCTGTTCTGCGGGCTGTTGATTGGACCGTGCGTGAAGGAGAGAGCTGGGCAGTCGTTGGCCCAGGTGCTGGTGGGAAGACGGCATTGCTCGAGGTGAGTGAGAGAGAACTTTCCCGCTGAGTATGCCAATCACTTACACACGCTACGCAGACCCTTCTCGGGAACATGCGGATATCCCCCCCTCCACTTGGTGGTCCTCTACCATCACTATCGCTGAGACCTCGTCCCATCAACGAATCTGTATACCTCGTCTCTTTTGCGCATCGGACGCGTGCATCAGGTGGTGCGTTCTATGATTATACCGCACGGTATGGCGCAGTGCGTGATGAAGATCGCGTCACTCTGCGCCAAAGTATGTTCCCAGAAGAATCTGGCCTTAAATCTTTCATCGTGGACAAATCACATCACGAGCGGGAGGATGTATCCTCACAAATAGGAAGAAGATCACGGAGGTTCGAAGAGTTGACGGAGAAATTGGAACTCAAAAACCTTCTCGACCTTCCCCTGGTAGCTCTCAGTAATGGACAAACACGACGAGCAAGGATCGTCAAGGCGCTCCTAACGCAACCCGATCTTCTTCTTCTCGACGAGCCTTTGAGTGTGTGTTAGGTCCTCCCATGTTCGGCTAGGCTTACGAGGACGCATTTTAGCTGGACTGGATTTCAAAACGCGTCCCACTTTGCTTTCTCTTCTTCATTCACTTCATGTCTCTAATGACCCCGGTATCATCATGGGACTACGTTTGCAGGATTCTATACCTGAATGGATCACTCACGTCGCTTTGGTCCAAACCGGACACATGATGACCGGAGAGAAAACGGCGATCTTGGAGAAGCTGAATATACATGCTCATGAGGCCGCTCGTTCAGTAGCTTCCGTACGCCATCGAGGTTCAAGCGCCGGAGGTCGCACCTTGGTCGATATGCAAAATGTGAACGTACGATATCATGAACGACATGTGAGATAGTATTTTGTCTCCTGTATATCCGAAGTTGACTGGATTGGTATAGGTTTTAAAAGATATCAACTGGTCCATCCGTGAAGGAGATCGTTGGCACCTCCAAGGCGCAAACGGTACGTTGGCCACTAAGCCCTACGATAATTTTATCATGATTCTTAATCCAGGGTCGGGCAAAACCACTCTTCTGTCCGTCCTTACCGGCGATCATCCCCAATCCTACACTCAACGCGCACCGACGTCTGCACTCTTGCTCTTCAATGCGCCGCGCCGCACCCACGCGACTACGCAGCTACGCGCTCATATAGGTGTAGTCTCCCCGGAGTTGTACAATGCCTGGCCACGCGCGCGCAACATGAGCGTGTGGGAGGCAATAGCGACAGGCTTCGATGGCGGGTTCGTCCCGCTAGGTTCGCGAGGGCTCGGCGTCGGCCTACATGGTGAGCTGAGCGAGTCCGAGCGAGCGTGGCGTGCAGATCGAGTCTGGGAGGTCTTGCGTGGGCTTGGGCCACATACGTGGGACGGCGCTGATCTTGGCGCAGGGGCGGAGGCTGGAGAAGAATCTGTGAAAGAATTTTCGCAACGTCTTTTTGCAGCGTTGCCAGCTGGGGCGCAGAGCATGGTGCTTCTGATGCGCGCGCTCGTTGGTCACCCGCCGCTTGTGCTGTTGGACGAGGTGTGGTCCGGTATGGATGAAGGTATGGTCTGTGCGGCACGGGCGTACTTGAGGGGTGGTGGCATAGGCGAGGAGCAGGCGGTCGTTGTGGTGAGTCATTGGGAAGATGAGGTGCCGTGGGGGGTTGAGGATGGAGTGAAGAAGTTCAGACTAGAAGGAGGCGAAGGTGTAGTGTTATCGTAACAGTCAGGGTCGGCCCTGGAGGTTCGCTCCAAGGGAAGCAGTGGCCAGGTCGCTAGTTACGTCGGCCACTTATCGTACTCATCGCCTGTGGGTGACATTTGTCAGAGTGGTTTACAGTATTTCGCCTAGGACGGACATGCAGAACTGCGATTCCTCAAACCGTTCACTACCAAGGCTACAATGTAGCTTACAGTTCTTACTAGCAGAAGAAACTCCGCGTAATTATGAAGGCACTTTCACAGCAATTGTTTCACGGTGCCTTCACATTCAGACCCACCTCAGCTTCTGGATATCACACGGATCTAAGAGGTGGTCTGGACAGAGGACGCGTACTTATGCGCCCGGGCCGGGGTACAGTTCTTCCGTGTGCATTCCGTGTGCATTGTGCCTTGCATTGTGCCACCTGTGCTGGTGCTGTATCGGCAGTCAGGTTCCCGTACTCGCAAGTGCCGTATCTCGGCCCCCGAAGAGCCAATGAATTACGCTATTATTACCCTATTACAATCAACTGAAAAGCGCCAACACGGAACAAGACGCGGAAGGAACTTTCCCCCGGGGTCGCTGTTTCTACTGTATAACCATGGTATACAGTATTCCCAGCTGCGGGTGGATATTTTACAACAGCTCCATCACATGCGGCAACTGGCAAGTCACTGTATTTTGGTTTGAGATACCACACATTGGGCTGATCATCCTTTTCCGCCTTGTCAACATGATGCCGAGTTTTGCCCTTTCCGGGCCTTTCAGGGTTATAGGGACTATAGGCGTTTCTGTTGGGATCAATTCAAACGTCTTCAACATATAATGCAATACCGTACCATATAATGAACTCCGAGCGCCGCGGTATTGGCGTATGCTAGAGCCAAACCGTTCTCTATCGGAAATCATTCAGCACCACACAGCAGCCTTTGTGCTATTGGAGATAATGCGGTTGACGGCCTCTTGCTTGAGCGGTCTCTGTCACTCCTCTGCCCTGAGGCTACACATCACGTGACGGTTGACTGAATGTATGCTGTCATTTCGGAACTCCTTGCGCCTGAGCCGACGTCGCTTAGATTTTTTTACGGACACATTTTCAATGGCTCTCCTGATGTCAAGCGATTTAATGTGGGTTCCGTCAAATCTATATAAGTACGTGCCGGGGTGGTCAACCGACGCTTCGTTGCCCCATGAAGAACGCACTTGCGGCGCTCGCAGCAGTTCTTTCACTACGCTATGGCCCTGTTGTGGCCTGCCCAGATGGTGAACACCATCAGCAAACGCGGTTCCAGGCGCCGCCGACTGCATTGACTCTCCCCTCACGTCCTCTTGTTTGGGGTGAACTTAACATTATCCACACAACGGATACTCACGGCTGGCTGCTCGGGCACCAAAAGCCGTCACCCCCAGAACCCAACTACAGGCTCGTATTGTCGTGGCAAACGAATTCTGGATGCTGATGTGCCTTCTTTTTTAGCGGAACTTTCGGTGACTTTGCTTCGTTTGTATTTCATATGAACGAAACAGCAAAGGTATGCAGCACGAATGGACTTGTTCCGCGCGGTGCTAACGGCTGGGGTGAACAGCAAAAGGGGGCTGACTTGCTCCTCGTGGATACTGGAGACTTACACGATGGTGCGTGGATAATACTGGATATAGTACGGTCGCCTTACCCTTCTATACGCCCTGTTCAGGTACTGGGCTTTCCGATGGCTTCCCTGCAGGAGAGTGGGACGGGAAGGACGTAAGTTGGATTATATTATCTGTTCTATTGAGTTGTAATATCGCTCATACGTTCTTTCTCAGTCTGACGAATTCTTCGCTCGTCTTCCCTACGATTTGCTGACAATTGGAAAGTACGTACATGGTGTTGATCTACGCGGTGAACACCTCACAGATACGCGTAGTCATGAGCTGTATTCGAATATGGTTGCCCAGGACATGCACGTCAACTTCACCAAGAAGTTTCCTGGACGGTATTTGACCTCAAACGCATACATCACTGTCACAGATGCCCATAACAAGTCGCAAACGGTGCCAATCGGATGTAGGTTGCTCTTATTTGATTAACATTCATTTTTCTAACCCAGGGTAGGGCAATATGCGAAGTTCAAAACGCGGAAGTGAGCATCATTCCTCTCCGACATCGCTTACTGTAATAAATAAAACTACAGAGGCCGGCGTGTCACAGCTCTTGGTGTGATATTCGACGCCAGGAACCTCGCGTCGAATGTTAGCGTACATCCTGTTAAGGACATGGCCACCGAACCTTGGGTGTGTCATTCGCCTCCAAGTTACTGCATTCTCATCATCATCATGTATAGTTTACCGACTTGATCAAGGAAAGTGCCGATTTCTTCCTGCTAATCGGGTGAGTTCGATGCCGATGTGCAGCGTTTTGCATAACCTGATCATGCTTTTTAGGCACATGCCAGTGCAAGGGAAGGACGACAAATGTATATCTGCGTTCGCCATTGCTTGATATAGCCCAGAAGACTCATGTATTGTCCAGGGAACTTTGTCTTTGATCCGATTCGAAAATTGCACAAGGACACCCCCATTATCGTTCTAGCAGGTCACACACATATTCGGGATTGTGGTGAGCAACTGGGCAGTTCTCGTTATTGAACTATCCCATGACGGTGCTGGTAGTACAATATGACGAGAAGTCGATAGCCCTCGAAAGCGGTGCTTTTATGGACACTGTTGGTATGTCTACATGGTAATATTTTTCAGCCGGTCTTGACACTCAACCTTTCGACAGGATGGCTAAGTACTTGCGCTCGTCTGATATTAAGTATTGATCCTGATCCTGACAATATATAGGTGTTAACCTGACTAGCCCCAGCGGGAATCCTTCCTTCAGCAGGCGGTACCTTGACCCCAATCGAGTTACGTATAAGGTATAATTGTTCATCCTTCCCGTCGGTGCCCACTCTCACCCAGACTTGCTGGTCACGCAGTACCATACGACACATGACAAGTTTGACACCCGCCTCGGTTTGAACATTACGGACGGATTGAATGAACTCTTTGAAAAGTACAATTGGGGGAGGTGTTGGGCGAAAGTCCCCAGGATTACACCCTTTATCGCGATCCAACAACTTCCCATCGCTCAGTCTTGAAGATGTTTGTCGAGGAAGCTCTCCCGATGGCCCTATCGGACGTCCCAAGTGTGGCAGCATACAGATACTTCGTTATTGGTACTGGCGTCCTCCGCTATGACGTCTTCGAGGGCACATTCGACCAAAACGACCAACTTACAGCGTCTCCTTACCCCGACGAACTTTGGTGCATCCCCAACGTTTCACTAAAGGATGCCAAGGCGACAGCCCAGAAAATGAATGAGACGTCCTCTAGCGCGACGAGCTCGTTTTCCGAGACCGAAACCGAACCCCACCATGCTAGGCGGCGTGATCTCATGGAGGTCGACCAGATTCGATGCACTGGCTAGCAGAAATGAATAATATGAGATCAGCGCAAATAGCGGAAATCTGACATTGGGCTATGTGACTAACGACGTGAGTGTCTCTCCAGTTTTTTCTCTGTTCTCCGTCCCATTAAACCAACAACCTTTATTAATGCACATCACAGAAATGCGGCACGCAGAAACCAGGAGATGGCGACGACACGCCCCACATCCCACTGGACCTTCTCACTAAGCTTCCGGGATTGTCACCTCGCAGCCACCGAAGGTAGCCGACGAGACCCATGTCGATCTCGTGTTTCTCGACTTCCACAAGAAGAAACTTCTCCAAGCACTAAATTCTGTCCAGACGCAAAAAACGTACGTGGAAAAGGACATCCGAAGGACTACACTACTATCCAAACAAAGGACGTCCTTGGCATCTACGCAGGGAAGAAATGGAAGAACTGAGTGGGTTGCCCAAGAGCTCATTCCTTTCCCTCTTGTGCTATTCTCCGTAAGATTCGTAAGATTTGGTACTTACTATGCTGTCTTTTACACTACTGATGCCTTGCATAACAACAAATGAGAACCGATACAAGCAATTACCAAACTGATTAAGGCGCGATCTTGGAGGACCTGCAGCCAAAAAACCTGAAGGCTGGATGTTATCAAGGATAAATGAGAACTTATCTGACTTGTATCGCTACAAGCGTGTGGAAACGTTTCTGCCCCTAACTTGATGGCGAGGGAGCTCACTCAGGGACAGCTGATGCACGCCTTCGATGTGCAAACGAGACAAGGTGCGTCGTTTATAGGACCGTTAGGACGAGGCTTCAACGATAGCGATGGTGGGGGTCCATCGGCGGAGAGGGATATCCGCATGTTTTCCGCTCGAGAAGGCGCCGGGCCGCCAAGCGTCTGCGTATCGCCGTGTAAGAGAGCAGTATGCGAATTTGGACAGGGAAGTGATCCAACAATGCGGGGTAAAGATATTGCGTGACATTTTGTCTCGCTTACCTCGAACTTTGCCGTCTTCTTGACTCTTCTCGCCACACCTAATCCAAAGACTGCATACGCAGTCCAATCCAGCTCGTAGGACAGGTTGATCGTCGTCAGGATCGCCGAAACGATAAATATTGGCACAGGAGATGTATCTGTGACGAGTTACCGGTAATTGTTTGGAGTGAAGAAGTTGCAATCTTGTTTGCAAGACAGACGCATGGAGCGGCTTCATCATCTATTAGACGCTGTATGTTGATTGCTGAACAACTTTCAGGACGCGTGCGGTGATCTCTGCAGAGCTCAAGACGATGTGAAATAGACTGAACAGTAATCTTGACAGGGGCTCGGAAGAATAAAAACCGTGATAAAAACTCAAATCTTGACGGTCACTAGACTTGACCCACCCGTCCATGGAGCTCATTCAGAGGCGGCAGTACGTCTAGTAGCGACTCGCTGTAGATCTTCACTAATCTCCCCTCAGTCGGGTCTCCTCTCAGGACACAGAACAGACACTTAAATCGACGATCAATCATTTCCCGAAGAGCTACTCGTAGAGATATTCGATCTCCATCCCAGTCGACAACATGACGTGATTCACGCGAACAACAATCAGTGGTGGCTTGAATGGTTCAAGCTCATACATGTATGCAAAAGATGGCGCACTGTCATGTTTGCATGGTCCTCCCGTTTGGACTTGTGCTTCCTCTTGAAGCCCAAAATGGGGGTAATATGAAGACTATACTGTCAAGGCGTTACTTCCCACCCTCTCGATTGTCATCGACTACAACTGTCAGCGCGATGACGTGAAGTCTAAGGACATGGGTCGCATGCTTGCCGCACTCAAACGCCCGGATCGCATTCGCGAGATTAGACTTTCAGGAACGGCTGCCATCTTGGACAAATTTTTTGATGCCACTAAATTTCCTTTCCCGCACTGGAGACTCTCGAACTTGGCTGCGTTCACTGCAATCACTACATAGGACTGACAATCCCAACCACATTCCTCGAGGGACCATGTCCGAGTCTTAACCTGCGAACTCTTATCTTGCACCGCATTTCCCTTCCATCCATATCAGGATCGCTTTCGTCCACACCGGGTCTGACTTACCTCTCCTTGGTATTCGATATCAACTTGAACGTTTTCCCATTACTAGTAGTGTCGCACCTCCTCTCTTATTTGCAAGGTATGCCTTGCCTGCGTCACCTCGAGTTGGAAATGAAGAGACCTATCAACCACCTGACACAGCCCACGAGCACAACGATATTTTATACTCTCAAAATTAACATCGTTCCACTTCCGTGGCCATAGCTCATTCTTGGACACTCTCATTGCTGGGTTTACAACCCCATCCCTCCGGGAGGTTAACATTAATCTCAGTGACGGGGATCGTGTTTTCAGTCATGGGAATCTTCTTCCCAGTGGCATTCCGCACTTCCCACAGTTGATCGATGGTATAGGGGAACATTATCACGCCGTTCAAGTTGTCTTTGGAGTACGACATCTCCAATTCTTGTTGCTCACCCACTCGGAATATGTCGGCCACCACTCACCGCATTTCAAATTGCGTTTACTGACTTCTGAGAATTCGGTAATCCAGATGAGCAGCGCGCTCTCTGCGAAACTCACCACCACAAAGGAGCTGTTTGTCGTTTTCTTGCATGATCTTAAATTGGAGGAAAAGAGAGTCATTTCATGGCCCGGGTTCCTTCTGCACTTTTCCAGTGTCAGGGCGCTGCGGACGTGCGGCACACATAATCCCGATATCGCGAGTACCCTCTATCAAGATGGAGGGCTTAATCTTGCAGTATTGCCCGCTTTGGAAGAAATTGAGCTTTGCATGGACTCATCGTCGACGCCAGAGGAACATGCAGTGCTAGAAGAGCCGGCTCTCTTCAAGTCATTCGTCTCTGCACGCCAGAAAGCAGGTCTCCAAGTCAAAGTTGTATCAAGTGATCGCGCGCTCAGAGATGAAGTTTGGAGATAAAGAATATAGTATCTAACCTTTGGCGAGTAATCGTAAATGAAGTTCTTCTCAGTGAACGATTTGCAACAGGTTACTGTATGACATCGCCTCATAAGTACGCGTGCACGAAACGAATCATACATCAACCCTGTCAAACCGCAACTCGTTCAAGTTATTACCACGGGACTATTGAAGACGTGAATCGAATGGATAAGATAAAGTCCAGTCCAGGTCCCGCCAACTCACTTTGCCAAACTAATCAGCCCACTTACTTCCACATGTCCCAGGGCTGATTCGCTGGTCCCTAAGCATCAAGATAACACTATGGTAAGGCAAAATTATAGACGCATAGGACGATGCACGCCTTCGGTGTGCGAACGAGAAAGGTGCGTGGCCCAGGGCTTGTCCATAGGACGAGGCTTCTGCGATAGCGATGGCGGAGTCCACTAGGTGAAGAGGGGTATATCCGCACGTTTCAAAGAAGGGTCAGCAGATCATCGTGTCAGTGACTGGCATACTGATCTGGACAGAGAAGTGATTCAAAGATGCGGGATAAGGGTGTCGGGATAAGCAATTCGTTTTGTCTCACTCACCTTCTCGCCAACACCCCCGGCCAGTCCAATGACTGCACAGTCTGCACGGCACTCTCCTTCGGGAATAGTCGTCCAATTTTAGTAGAGTCTCAGGGAAGAAGAAAGGGTGTGAATTTAGTAAGGGGGCAAGGAGTTTCAGGGTGCTTGTTGAGGCAATATTGGGTTCACAGCGTCATGCTAGTTGTTCGAGCGCAGCTTCGAGCGCATCGTTGACCGTGACATGTGACCTGTGACCAGTGGCGGTGATTGGGCCGACATGTGACATGGCAACGGCAACGGGTCTTGCTTGTGTAGACGCTCACCATCAATTAGACGCTAGATGCCGAACAACTTAGACAGACTCGTGCAGTGATCTCCACCGCTGAAGACGACGGACAAAATGAGACCCAACAGATGAGTAATCTCGGCTACGCTACAGGAGTCGGAATGGAAAGATGAGAACTCAAACCACGACGGTCACCCTCGATGGAACTCATTCAGGGGCAATTCGGGCAACGGTACGTCTGGTAGCGACTCTCGATGGCTCTCTCCCACTGATCTCCCTGAAGTCAGAGCACCTCTTGCGACATAGAGCTGTCCTCTATGTTGACGATCAATCATCTCCCCGACGAGCTACTCGTAGAGATATTTGATTTCTATCGACAACAGTCACAACACAAATCACCAATTGCCTCAGCAACCATTCGTGGTCGATAAAACTTGGATGGTTCAACTCATACATGTGTGCAACAGATGGCGCACTGTCATGTTCGCATCGCCCTCCCGATTGGACTTATACTTTGTCTTGGGGCCCAACAAAAGGGCGATATGAAGACCATCATGTCACGCGTCACTCCCCACCCTTACCAATTGAGATCATTACAGCGGCTGGGTAAATCTGTGACGACTAAGGAAATGGATCGCATACTTGCCGCGCTTAAACACCTGATCGCATTCGTGGGATTACCCTCACAGGGTCGGCTGACGACTTGAACAAACTATCAAGGCGACTAGACGCCCCTTTCCCGCATGGAGAACCTCGCACTTTGGACGAAATATAAAGCTAACATTCCGGCTCGTTTCTCAGGGAACAGATCTGCACTGCGAACTCTTAATGAGCACGTTTCCCTTCCATCCATATCCCGATTTCTTTCGTCTGCACCGGCTCTGACGGATCTACTTTACTCCCACCAAGGTTGTCCCACCACTGTCGCTCCTCTCCTATTTGAGGCATGCCTTGCCTACGCGTCTCGAGCTGGAAATAGAGGTGAAATGACGGCCTATTCAGTCCACAAAGTCCGAAGAAAAATTACCACTCGCAAATTAACATCTTTCACTATCGTGGCTATAGCGCATTCTTAAACACCTCTGGCTGGTTACAGCCCATCCGTCCGGGAGATAACATCGACCTCTATGACTCGCACCGTGCCTCTCATCGCACCTCCCTCGGTTTATCGATGTATAGGGGACTCTATCCGCTGTTCAAGTCTCCATGGAAGAAATTTCACTTTTGTTGTTACTCAATCGGAATATGTTGGCCGCCACTCGCCGCATCTCAGATTGTGTACAATCGTTTCTTCGAGTCGTAATGCAACGAGCAACGCGTTTTCTGAGAGTCACTCGCAGAGGAGCTGGTTCTCATCTTTGCCTTGACCCTTCCCAGGGCGAACATTCCGTGGCACATGTTCCTTCAGCACTTCCAAGTTTAAGGATCCGGATCCTAGCTCAATATTCCATCGCAATGCGTTCCATCCAGATCATGAGGCCTTATCCTGTTTTTTACCCGCTCTGAACAATCGAGATTTGCCAGGCCCGTGAAGCCAGAGCTGGGCGGCTTTTGACATTCGCTCGCACGCAGCAAGCAGGCCTCCAGGTCGAAGTTGTAAAAAGTATCGTGTTTAATGATATTTGGAGATGAAGTATATAGATATAGTGTCTATCGCGGATAAATAGGAGTAATTCTTCCCCGTGACCAATTTACAACTTGAACGACCTAATTACGTCAGACCGCAACTC
>WTXL01000258.1:0-27681 GCA_022376525.1 Russula vinacea | reverse complement strand
AGCCAACTCGTTAAAAAAGGCAAATGTCAACTCTCTCCCTCATCCAACTAAATGTACAACGACAACGCAAGCGGTCCGTCCCCCCACCATTTTCACAAACTGATCTAATCCCAACCCCAGAGGTGCCGATTTACCTCGTGCCACCAACGACGGCACAGGCAAGCGGTTCGTCCGCCGGCCACACCCACCGCCCACGACCGCACCCCTCCCAGATGACTTCGACGCGATAACAGAAACGCGGGACAGCACGACCGTCTACGACGATGCCGCCAATTCCGCGCTCGACATCGACTACGACGCGATCACCGTCGCACCCTCTACGCCCAACAACAACAACAACCCCCGATACCTATCCACGCACCCATTCCTTCGCCCGCACCCTTACCAGTACCCGTGCCCACCTCCCCACCCCCCAACCCTACCAGCCCGCGCCAGCGCCGAGCAGCGAGTCCATCCCAGAGCTTCTTGGGCTTTAGCCCGGACGTGCGCGGATCGCGACGTGGCGGCGATAGTCACCACGGCAAAGCGCGCAGCGTTGCGGGTGGCGACCGTGACCATGGTCGTGATCGCGAGCGCACAGGACAGCGGCGGAGTCTGGGCGCGGCAAACGCGCTCAACATCCCCACGTCGCCGCTGCCGCTGCCAGTGTCGTTCCCGCCAGGCAGGGGCCCCGCGAAAGGGCGGAACGACCTCGTGGAGAAACTGGTTCTTGAGGACGGGCCAGAGCGCACGATTTCGGTTTGGCGCGAGAGCGTCGCGAAGAATGCTAGTGAGGCTGGCCGTGGTGGCCGTGGCGCCGGCGCCGGCGCCAGTGCTGATGATGGTGCTGCCCCTGCTGTTGCTGCTTCTGGTGGTGCCGCTGCCGCTGGTGGTGAAGGTGAAGGGCGCAGTGACTTGGACAGTCATGTCGGGCGTCGGAGGGTAAGCACGGATAGTCGCCGGCGTGTCGAGTCGCTCGCACAAGGGAGCCCAAGCCTGAAGGGCAAGGGGCACCGCAGTAGAGAATCCGCTGAGTTTACCGAGGTACGTTTTTCTCCCTTCTCCAACAACTGTACGATGCCGAAAATAATATTTTTTCGGACCTCAAGATCTCGCGCTCGCCATTGCAACCCGCCCTAACAGGAAGGTCTTCAACTCCGCAGGCCACCCTCCCTCCCTCTCAGCCCACGACACCGCAGAAATCACAACGTCGCCCGCCGACCTCACCATCGGTGCCCGGCGGCGGCGGCGGTGGAAGCGGCCCAAAAGGAACCGAATACACCACGTCGTCAGTCTCGGACGGCGCCTCGACCAAAGTTGCGTCTGTCAGTCAAATTGAATCGGTCCTCGCGTCCTGTCAGCCCTCGCTGCTGCACCTCTTGCCCATTCTGGAAGAGCTGGGCGTGCGGCGGTCAGAGCACATGGCTGCCCTGGCGCGCATGCGCGAACAGACGCGAGATCGCGAAGTCAAGGAGGAGGCTCTCAAGAAGGGCGTTACTGTCGTCGAGTGGGCTATCCTCATCGACAAGCTGCAGAGTCTGTGATTCTTTACGTAGGAGAACGTTATATGGAGATTTTACGGAATATTCTCATGCCCCGCCATGCTTTATCTGTGTCGATCTGTATGCCTGTTACCTACTGTATGGCTATGATAGGATTTAAAGTACCTCGCAATTTAACACACGGAACCTGAGTTTGCTGTCATTGTATGGAAGATAGAGCGCCCTGGTGCGGCTGCATGCGCGCGGCGTCGCTTCACGACTCGGACCTGATGCTCTCCCGGGTGCTCGTGCGGCCATGGGCGCGCACGCAAGCTCGGCGCAAATCTGCTGTGTGTTTGTGGAAGGAGACGGACCGCCAGGGCAAACCGGTGCGTTGATCTCTGCTGGAGGTGACAATCGGTATACTCGATCTCATCAGAGAGGTCGAAGCGACGAGAGTTCTGGTTGGATGTCCCATCCTGAAGTGGACGTTAGTAATAAGTTGAATCCAACGGATCGTGATAGCTTCGAGGGGCTCAGGGAATGGCTGGCGTCGCAACCTGTTCATCGGATAAGGATAAACGCCGGCGCCTAGGTGCCACAGTGCAGTGAAGACTGGCATGGGCGTCTTTCCGCGCCAAGCCTGTTCAGTACGTTCAGTTGTCGTTCACAGATTTTGGGCCCGACCCCACCGGTCCCGCCCTTACGACCTCGTATAGCGGATCGAGCTGAATGTGATCCGGAGCATCGTTTCTCCCGCATGACGAATATGGGGCACGTGCTCCTGCAGGAATAGCCTGGCTCATGTCTCTTGTTCCCTGGCATTCCAACCACGGCGTCACTTCTAGTATAAGAAAATGCCGACCGATGACTCTCCCAGGGTAGAGCTACTTGCTACTGATTGTTTAGATAGTAGACTAGGGTCGACGTCTGCTTTAAGTCGCAGTAGGTTGTCTCACGCGTCGCCATCACGTTGTACTTGTACCATATCATTCTCGAATTACAGGCACCACTGAACAGTAGTAACTAGTACAATATCTGTCCTCTGTCCTGTAGCGTCAATGATTAGATACCTATGAAACGTTCGAAACCCCTGGAATGCTCCATTTCACCGCGTAGCACCATGTTCCTTCAAGCAGGCCACGATGTCGTCATGTCCTTCCTCCAACGCTAATTGCAATGGGGTCTTACCCTCGTCGTCCTCGGCGTCTATAATCGCGCCATGCTTGAGCAGGAGGTGGGTACCTTCGACTGCTTCCTGTCCACCTGACCGGGATGAGAAATGGAGTGGAGTAGAAAGACTATTATCCCGTGCATTGGGATTTGCACCATGGTCCAACAATACCTGCATCATATTGACGCGATCACGATCGAGATCTTTTGCTGCAGCGTGCAATGGAGACTCTCCGTCGTCATCCCGGGTGTGGATATCGGCATTGTGCTCAATTAGTATATGAAATCCTCGGGTGTTTTGATGGAGGACCGCACTGTAAAGTGAAGTCATGCCCCCGTAGCCCTGAGCATTCACATCCGCCCCATGATTGAGCAGCCACGGCACAATGTCCAGGACTCCGACCCTGTATGATTCACGCAGTGGCGTGTCTTTCGAGCTGTCGCGAACGTTGACATCCGCACCATTCCGATGCAGTAGCTCCGCGACCTCGAAATGTCTCCCGGCCAATGCAGCCACCAATGGAGTCCCCATCAGACCACCCATTGCATTCATTTGCTCCGGATGCTTGCCAACGAGGTGTTCTGCCACGTCATAGAATCCCCCAAGTGAGGCATAGTATAACGGGAAGCCGTCCTGCGACCTCGCGGGACTGAACCCCAACCACTGTTCGTCTATCATTTGCACCCGGCACCAAGCCGCCCAATGTGGTTTGTCCGCATCAAAAAAATATTCCATCGCGTCTCGTATCCGTGAAGCCACCTTCTCGAACTGCGCATGGTCGAACCAGTATTGGGCAGCATATTTGACAAGAGGAATGTCACCGACATTATCCTCGTTGGCGCCATCGTCCAAACGGAGAAGAACACCCAAGCAGGCCTGCGCAAGGATTGTATGTGCGGGCTCGAGAACGATGTGATACCGGGAGACATCCCAGCTTGAGCGGGCCAGCCGATCTGAGGTGAGGTATTCCTTCACCGAATAGTGAGAGAATTGTACCACTTTGGAGTCCCCATCATCGACGATTGCAATAAGACTCGAGCATGTCGACAGAACGGCCTGGTGGTGATCCGCCCACCGCCATTTTGGATTCAACTGTGGAATTCCTCCATGGGCCGGCGCATCAAAGTCAATCGCGAGAACCTCTGCTAGCTCTTCGACACGCAACGGACGAAGCGCGACAGTGAGACATTGCAGGAGACGACGGGCATGCTCTCGATTTGCTTTATTGATCTCCCTTAATACCCGCTCGTACGTCTCGTCTAGGGTTTCAGGCAATTCTTCGAGAATTCTCGCCACACTCGGTGGAAGACAGTGTCGCAGCGCTTCCAGCTGGCAGTACACCCACCGGAACCTGTGAAAACTGAGACCTTGTCGAGTCATAGAGGAGGACACCTTACATCCCATCCGCTCTCTCAGAGAGCGTCTCAATGACGAGGTTCCTGTCCTCCTCGCGCCATCTCCCCATCTTCTTGTCGGATCGAACAACAGAACTGACATAGTCTACAATGTCTTCCTTTTGTCCAGTTTGGTTATGAAGGGACACGCAGAGAGTTGTCAAAGGATTAAGAGTGGTTTGTATGTCGATCTCGGGTCGACTTGTGACACATATGTGTAGGTTTGGGCGTCGCAAGCCGACAAGATTATTGATAAGATCGAGGACCTCTTCTCTTGAGGTTGGCAAGCCGGAATTATTGGGACACTCGTCGAGCGCATCCACGATGATGTAAATAGGGCCTTGAACCAGAAGTGAGACCATCTCCGTGAGGCATTTTGTCAAAGTCTCGTCACTGGGATTTTGTGCGCCTTTGTCATGTTCCAAGTAAACGCGAGAAAGTGTGTCGCAACAAAGATTGGACTGAGCGCATAACTGAGAGATGATAGAAAGGACGAGGCTACGACAGTTCTGTTTATCTTCGTCACGGAAGTCGCAGTAAAAATAAGCCATGATTGCAGATCCAGCTCCATGTTGGGCCTTGATGTCTTCAACTATCCCGGAGCTGGGAAATAATATGAGTGAATGCAGGCAAGAATAGCAGAAAGTAACAAACCACAGGACGCTTTTGCCTGAGCCCGCTAAGATGGGATTGAGTGGGGTGGAGTAATGGAGAGGAAACGGAACGTACGTTTACCATGGATCCACAAGAGAGGAGATGACTTCCACTGTTTGAAAATACTGCCTTGGAAGAACCAGGACGCGGTTCCCTTGTGATGTGCCTTGCGTGCGATATTATGATTTGTGGAGGGATTAGGAGGAGAGAGCCACTTTTGCAGTTTCTCTCGCTCGTTTGCTGTCATATGCATGTTCAGGAGTGCGTAAATAACTAGAGAAGCGCAATCGCCCACCATCAATGAGCACCATCACATTATCGTCCACCCTATCGACTTTGTCATCCACCCTATCAACCTTGTCATCCACCTTGTCAACTTTGTCGTCGACCCTGTTAGTGACCTTCAAGGTTTCCGCGATCGCCATTCGAGCCTCTTCCATCGTAAGTGTATCCAGCTTCTTCAGCGCGTCCTCAATATTGTTCTTGCCAAGCAGCTTCTTCAGAAATCGTTCTAAACAACATAAGTGATGAACGATTTATCGACGTCGATCGACTCACTTGATCGACCTTGTTTGATATGCTTTGTGGCGACGGCGAGAATAGAAAGCACTTCGATTATGATCTTCACAATCACATCGGTCATCGCGGCGGTTGGTCGCACTTCTGTGTATGATTCGAGACGCTTGAAGAAACTCTCGATGCGCACGAAGATGTCAATCAGCACGTCTTGGCTCGCGTCTACATCTTTAGCCGCCTAACAAATCCCACTATCAGTATAGCGTGCACCCAGAGATCGAGGATGAAGCTCACCAAAAGAAGGACGCCGATACCAGAAAAGACTACGTTTGCAGGTGAGCATACCTAAGGAATCTCCATCAGATCACATATTCTAGAATATATGTGACTGGGACTAACGAGACCAACACCTTGACCGACAGTTGAGGAGAATGCGTAGAGGACGTTGATCGTCGGCTTAACCAATTTGTTAACCTCTCATCGCTCCTGCGACGGCTATCGAATTGCCCGATGAGATCTTGAAGGATGGATGAAATGGCGGTGGGTGAGTCGCAGGACTGTAACTGGGCGGCAAGGGGATGGGCGAGGAGGTTCCTTTTTGTCTTTTTCTCATACGCATCCAAGGCAGCATTGAGGATCGATTGGAAGTTGGAGGAGGAGGAAGAGGATGAGGATGCGTTGGGGTGAGTTTGGGACATGGTCAGTGTTAAGAGGGCGAGAAGAGGCTGATGGATGGGAGAGGGAAGGAGCACTTGCGGCCTCGTGTTCTATCCCGCTGATGACGACCGATATGGAACAACGGCGATGGCAGCCATCAGCAGGGGAGCGCTCGTTCTGTAATCACCAGGCACTTCACACCCTCCTGTGCGGCATCCAAGTCCAAACTCATTACAATACTGTAGCGTGGTTGTTCCTATCCGCGGTCACCATCGATTGCCCCGTTACTACACCACTATTGGAATCCTTACAGTAAGAGCCTTGTAACAAACTTTGCAGACAAGAAGAACCGCTTTGCCATATCAAATGCGCCTCAGTTTCAGAGAGACGATGTGTCCCTCCGTTAGGTACTTCATGCATGAAGTACCTAACAGAAGGACAGATCAGTCCCTGTAATCTGGCACAGGCTCTCACCGGCTCCAGTATGCCATTGAGGTTTTCCCACAAAATATACTACGGTAGACGAGCTGGGCTCCTTGCAACATGCCCACGTCGCCGCTGCCACTTCCAGTTTCGTTCCCGCCGGGCAGGGGCTCCGCGAAAGGGCGGAACGACCTTGTGGAGAAACCGGTTCTTGAGGACGGGCTGGAGCTGCCAGTGACGATTTCGGTCTGGCGCGAGAGCGTCTCGAAGAATGTTAGTGAGACCGGCCGTGGCGGCCGTGGCGCCGGCGCTGGCTCTAGTGCCGATGATGGTGCTGCCCCTGGTACTGTACTGCTGCTTCTGGTGGTGGTGGTGCCGCTAGTGGCGAAGGTGAAGGACGCAGTGACCCGGACTTGGTAGTCGGCGGCGCGTCGAGTCGCTCGCACAAGGGAGCCCAAGCCCAAACCTGAAGCTTGAAGCTCGAAGCTTGAAGGGCAAGGGGTACCGCAGTAGAGAATCCGCTGATTGTACCGAGGTGCGTCTCTCTCCCTTCTCCAACTACCGTACGACGCTGACAGTAATATCGGTCAAACCTCAAGATCTCAGGCCCACCTGAACAGGAAGGTCGGCGGGCCCGCCCCCTCTTCGACTCCGCGGGCCACCCAGCCCACAACCCCACAGAAATCACAGCGTCGCCCCCCGCCGACCTCACCATCGGTCCCCGGCGGCCCAAAAGGAACCGAATACACCGCGTCGTCGTCAGTCTCGGACGGCGCCTCGACCAGAGTCGCGTCCGCTAACCAGATCGAATCCGTCCTCGCGCCCTCGCTGCTGCACCTCTTGTCCATTTTGGAAGAGCTGGGCGTGCGAGTGGCGTGCGACGGTTCCGAGCACATGACCACCCTGGTGCGCATGCGTGAACAGACGTGAGATCGCAAAGTCAAGGAGGCTCTCAAGATGGGCGTCACTGTCGTCGAGTGGGCTATCCTCACCGACAAACTGCAGAGTCTGTAATTTTTTTTATGTAGGAGAACTTTATATGGAAATTTAGGGAATATTCTCATGCCCCCGGCCCCGCCATGCTTTATCTGTGTCGATCTGTATGGATGTTACCTACTGTATGGCTATGATAAGATTTAGAGTACCTCGCAATCACAGTAACACACAGAACCTGCGCTTGCTCGGGTGTCATCGTATGAAGGGTGGAGTGCCCTGGTGCGGCTGCATGCGCGCGGCGTCGCTTTACGACTCGGACCCGATGCTCTCCCGGGCGCTTGTGCGGCCATGGACCCGTGGTGGGTGCGCAGGCAAGCTCAGCACAAATCTGCTGTTGTTTGTGGAGGGCCCGAGAAATCCAGCGCCTTGATATTTGCTGGAGTGATAATCGGTATACTGGATCTCATCGGAGAGGTCAAAGCGTGGATATTATGTGCATTACAACATCATGCATCAGGGTCAGAGACTCGCATTTCGCAACTGCTTTCGGCTTTATTGCTCCCATCAGGCATAACTATGCACAGGATCAAGCTATTGTGATGTATAGACCTAGCAGGTCGTCATTTTTTGGAAGTTGGATGCAAGATAAAAGATGAGTGAGTATGGCAGGAAACGGACAGAAGTGAGAAGAAAAAAACATATAGAATCAAGGATGAGAAACTAAATGTGATTGAACTATGGATGTTAGATGGTAAACTGTGAATTGGTTCAGACGTGGGCATCGATCGTTCGATAGTCTGTGTTGATGACTTGCTAGGCTCTTACAGAGAGCCCACACGCCCGACGCAGAGCACTCAATGCAATCTGTAAGAACCATGACCGTCAAACGACAAAATCAATCAACCATCCAACGAACGAGGAGCGATGAAGCCTATACTGTACTTACGTCAAGACGCTTGGATTTTACGACATCAACGGTCATCCTCTTTCTTGGTCGTACATCGTCAGAGCCGCGAACAACCCCACATTTCGAAACAACAGTGGCGACCGCTGGCGGTGTCTGGGCCAGCGCTGGTTTTGTGATGGTAAGATCCAGAGGTAGCAGCTCCTGTTGTACTTGCTTTTGCGGTTGCCCTTGGGGCAGCTGCTGCGAGCCGCACCCTCGCAATGCGTAACCCTCGAGCCAGGGCACGTACGGCCTCGATGACGGATCATCGTGGTAGCGATAGTCTACCGTTTCCTGAAACGCAAGGGGAGATATTCAGCTTTCGTTCGACGCGACTGGTCAAAATGTCTAAGGCCGATCAACTCACCATGAATTTTCCGTCGCGCGCATCAACCTTTGCCCTTGCCGGAGATGGTAATGGCCTTGAAGGACGTGGGTAGGGCTGGTGGCGTCCGGGAGGAGCGGCGCGGTGCGCAGGGATGTGAGTGCGACGAGCGTGGACGTTTTGGATGTAGCCGTAGGCGTATGCTGGCGTGGGCGGGTTCGCCTTAGCGGTCATGACCCAAGCGAACGAAGGGAAGGGCGGGTGGACGCGGTCGTGGACGTAGACGAGTTGGTCCTGGTGCTTTTTGCACATGCGTAAAGGGGTCGGATGTTGGTGGGTAAAGGAACGGAATGGTGTGGTTTGAGAAACGGAGGAAAGAAATGAAGGGAGGGTGGAAAGACGAGAGGATTAAATAGGCATCGAAAGGCGGCGTCCTAATTCTTCATGCAAAAGCCAATCAGAGTGTCAAAAAGTCGCCGTGTTATAGTACATACCAGACGTGTCCGCGCCCGTATCGGCGCGTTCCAGGCCCCAACTGAGTAACTCAGACGCTCACCAGTCCACCCCCTCCGCATGTTCCCATTCGGGAAAAGTTCGTTGTCTATTTGTCACTGTGCGTGCTGCTCCAGGCAAGCGAGACCCTCGACGACTCCCAGAGGAACTAAAGAAGTGTTTCAAGTGAAATCGATGGAAATGGCTGGCCTCGCCTCAAGAAGCTCCATCGGTAATCTGTCACCAAGGCCCGCTGGTCCGTGGTAGATCCTCTCCTGCGGTCCTCGATTGCGGCTTTTCGAATACGGGTGCTATGACCGTGAGCACAATCGTAGGGAAGAGACGCGGAGCGATGCTCTGATCGAGACAAATTTGCTTCCGAGGTCAGATGAATCTCGCTGTGAGTGGCACATATGAACGAAGCATCAACTGTCGGTATAATTAGCCTCTCTTTTTCAGATCCGCTGATATATCGCCCGACGTACAGGTTCATTCGCAACCTGAGACGACGTATATGCTGTTAAGCCCCTCCTGTGTCGCGCCGCGACGCCCTCTGCTCTTCCGTCTCTACGCACGTAAAACGCATCACATCACTCGAGCGGCGCAGGCTTTGCTAGAAGCCAATTCAACAGGGTTTGGTCTATTTCAACTGCCAGAGAACTTGTGGGTACAGTACAGAGGCTCAAGCGGAGGCTGGCCATCTCGCAGATACTTCCCAAAGAGGCAGGCCGACCAGTCCGTGACAGCGTGACAAGAGTGACAAAACTGCGTGACAAAGCTAAAAGGCGAGTCATTCTTGTCTCCTTGTCTCGTCGAACCAATGTTCAACACTAGTTTCTGAATGTTCGAATTCCCAGCCCAGTGTGACCCAAACTTGAAATATCCTCCAAGGGACTGCATCAAGTGATAGCACATATAGTCGTGCTTCAAGATCAACCAGCGTCCGCACACAAGACTGGAAAAGAAGTCAACGCAGAAGAAATGAACGGCAGCCTAGACGCTAGCATGCGTGCGGGTGTGGAATCTGAAGTACCTAGATTCCCAGCAAGAAGAAACAACAAAGATAACTGGAACTCATCGATGCTTTGATCCAACGACTTGCCACCAGGAAATCTGTGTTCTTATCGGAACGGTTGACCAACGTCAACTGAGCTGGTACTACCACTGGGGGGGACAAACGAAAATGCCTACGCTTGCACGTGCAATTATTGCAACGCGATAAAGGTGTGGTCACTGCTCAGAAGTTGGGAGCGAAGGGGCCTTAGACAAGATGTCAATGTCTTCCTCGATGACGCACAAACGCTCGTTTCAAAATACTGGCAGGCAGGAACGGTCAAAAATCGGGAAAACGTGTCTTGTGAGTTGCGAGTGTGTCGAAGAGACAAGAGCAAGACAGACAGGCAGATACGCAAGGGCACTGGATTAAAATTGCAAGTCTATTCGGTATCCTTGGAGGACGAATGGTAAGGGAAGAAATGAAAAGGATCCCAAAGGGCGAGATGAGTGACTGGGACGATCAAGCTGATGCTGTTGTGGGTGTGGCTCAAGGAGGCGTCAGCCAGTCGTCAGCCATTCCAGCGGTGATCACCCCCATTTCAATGCCCGCCTTCCTGCGCCCGTCCTCTTATTTCCTTTCTTCCCTCAAAATTCTCATCTTATTCAGCCTCTCCCTGTGGTTTAATTCTCTCCATGTTTCTTCTCCCCCTCCTCGGTTACCTACACCCAAGACTCAACGACGCGGTGTTCCCCGAAAATCTATTGACCAGTGATGGTGATTGCATCCCCTCTCATTTTGCTGTCTCGAGCACCACGGAAGTGCTCTTTTGAACACTGACACCACCGCTTCCTTTTTTCCCATGTCGTCGCAATCTTTCCCCGTCGCCGATATCTGTTTATTTGACTGCACCTTTCCGTCCAAACAAACAAGTTTTTTCTCAACATGGCCACACTGACGACGTTGACCCTTCCTACCGGAATGTGTCCGGCTCACCAACGTGAAGTCCTGACGAAGGAAGCTCCCAGATTACCTGTAAGCCATCCTATTGATGTGGTCTGTCGATCCCCCACCTACCTCCGCGGAATGACCGACCGCCTACATTCTTTCAAGGACCGTTGGCTAGTTGAAGAGTTTCTCAAGATAATTGGGTGTCGGTCTGGGTTCCACCGGGTCTTTCTCAACATCTGGGCCTAGTTATAGTGTGCGTAACCCTTCAGTAAAATTCTCTTAGCAATAAACCTTGTTGGTTTCGTACGATGACGGTGCCCCCGGCAAACACGAGCTCTCTCCCATATACCGAGTCGGCGTTTATCCCCCCCTCCCCCTCTCCATCTACACTTCTCTGGCTGCTCAGCAATTGCATCCCATCCACCATCCGACCTCGTTGTGACACGCGTATGCTGAGAGGTTCGATCTACCCATTTGCGTTCGTCCAGCATAACAGCGAACGGCTCGTGCGAGTGAGTCCAACAAAATGGGGCGGAAAATCACTTCTTGGTCAAGAGTCCTTCTACACAGCGTAAAGGGAATTTAGCTACCGTGAATGCCGTTTTCTCTTTTCTCTTATCCAGTTCCCCATTTCCCGATATCACTCGCCAATATCATTCATAGACACGAGATAGCGGGCCTTATCTTCACAGCGACAGCGGGTCCCACAGACCGGACACGTGCAAAGTTGTAGCACCCCAAAGAACTTTTCGCGTTCGTGGGGAACCACAGCAAGCAGCGGCCAGGCTTGACGCAGCTTGACGAGCCGGGTGATCTGCACCCAAAAGTACGTGTATAAGGAGGTACGGAGGGGGCTTCGAGAGAAATCACCGGGGATGAACTACACGATCCGATCCATATCACGTAGGGTTCGCGAAATATTTGGCTTTTGTCGGAATAATAACACGCTTGTCAGAGGCTCTTTTCTTAAGCCTGAAGTGGACGTTAGTAATAAGTTGAATCCAACGGATCGTGACAACTTCGGGGGCGCATGGAGCGGGTTGCAACGCCAGCCAGTTCATCGGATAAGATAAACCCGGGCGCTGAACAATACTGGCACAGCCCGGCCCGCACAACCGCCTTTCCGCGTCCGCGTCAACAGACTTTGGCACCGATTCCGCCATACGACCCCGTTCAGCGGATCCAGCTGAATCTGATCCAGAGCGTCGTTTCTCCCGCACAATCGAACATGGGGTACGTGCTTCTGGAGCCTACGAACCTCAGGAATGGCCTGGCTCATGTCACTCGTTCGCTGGCGGTTCCCGCCGCGGCGTCGCTTCTATGAGTAAATGCCGACCGGCGACTCTCCAGGGTAGAACTACTTGCTAGTGATTGTCTAGACCAGGGTCGTCGTCTGCTTTAGTCGCAGTAGGTTGTCTCACGCGTCGCCATCGTACCACATCATTCTCGAAATACAGGCACCACTGAACAGTAGTAACTAGTACAATATCCACCCTCTGTCCCGTATAGCGTCAATGATTAGATACCTATGAAAACATCCGTTCGAAAAACTTCGTATTCTCCATTTCACCGCGTAGCACCATGCTCCTTCAAGCAGGCCACAACATCGTCATGTTTTAACTCCAACGCTAATTGCAATGGGGTCTTACCCTCGTCGTCCTGGGCATCTATAATCGCACCATGCTTGAGCAGCAGGCGCACATCTTCGACTCCCCCATGCGAGTAGGATGAGACATCATGGAGTGGAGTAGAATCGTAATTATCCCGTGCATTGGGATTTGCACCATGGTCCAACAAGACCTGCATCATATCGACGCGACTACGATCGCCATATCTTGCTGCACAGTGCAATGGAGACTCTCCGTAGTCATCCCGGGTGTGGATATCGGCATTGTGCTCAAATAGCATCTGAAATCCTTGGATGGATCCACGGTTGGCCGCACTGTGAATTGGAGCCCAGCCCGCGGTGCCCTGGGCATTCACATTCGCCCCATGATCGAGCAGCCATGGCACAATGTCCAGAATTCCAACCCTGTATGATTCAGTCAGTGGCGTGTCTTTCGTGATGTCGCGAACATTGGCATCCGCATCATTATGATGCAGTAGCTCCGCGACCTCGAAATGTCTCCCGGCCAATGCAGCCACCAATGGAGTCCCCATCAGACCACCCATTGCGTTTATTTGCTCCGGATGCTTGCCAACAAGGTGTTCTGCCACGTCATAGAACCCCCCAAGTGAGGCATAGTATAACGGGAAGGCGTCCTGCGAGCTCATGGGGTCGAACCCTAACCACCGTTCGTCTATCATTTGCACCCAGCACCAGGCTGCCCAATGTGGTTTGTCCGCATCAAAAAAATATTCCATCGCGTCTCGTATCCGTGAAGCCACCTTCTCGAACTGCGCATGGTCGAACCAGTATCGGGCAGCGTATTTGACAAGAGGAATGTCACTGACATTATCCTCGTTAACGCCAATAACGCCATCGTCCAAACGGAGAAGAACACCCAAGCATGCCTGTGCAAGGATTGTATGTGCAGGCTCGAGGATGATGTGATACCGGGAGACGTCCCAGCTTGAGCGGGCCAGCCGATCTGAGGTGAGGTATTCTTTGACCGAGAAGTGTGAGAATTGCACCACTTTGGAATTTCCATGATCGACAATTGCAATAAGACTCGAGCATGTCGACAGTATGGCCTGGTGGTGATCCGCCCAACGCCAATTTGGATTCAACTGTGGAATTCCTCCGTGGGCCGGCGCATTAAAGTCGATCGCAAGGACTTCTGCAAGTTCTTCAACGCGCAACGGACGAAGCGCGACAGTGAGACATTGCAGGAGACGACGGGCATGCTCTCGATTTGCTTTATTGATCTCCCGTAATACCCGTTCGTATGTTTCGTCTAGGGTTTCGGGCAACTCTTCGAGAATTCTCGCCACACTTGGTGGAAGACAGTGTCGCAGCGCTTCCAGCTGGCAGTACACCCACCGGAACCTGTGAAGACATGAGCACTTGTCGAGGCACGGAGGAGATACCTTACATCCCATCCGCTCTCTCGGAGAGCGTCTCAATCACGAGGTTCCTGTCCTCCTCGCGCCATCTCCCCATCTTCTTGTCGGATCGAACCACAGAACTGACATAGTCTATAATGTCTTCCTTTTGTCCAGTTTGGTTATGAAGGGACACGCAGAGAGTTGTCAAAGGATTAAGAGTGGTTTGTATGTCGATCTCGGGTCGACTTGTGACACATATGTGTAGGTTTGGGAGGCGCAAGCGAATAAGATTACTGATGAGATCGAGGACCTCTTCTCTTGAGGTTGGCAAGCCGGAACTGTTGGGGCACTCGTCAAGCGCATCCACGATGAGGTAAATGGGGCCTTGAATCGGAAGTGAGACCATCTCCGTGAGGCATTTTGCCAAAGTCTCGTCACTGGGATTTTGCACGCCCTTGTCGTGCGCCAAGTAAACGCGAGAGAGTATGTCGCAACAAAGATTGGACTGAGCGCATAACTGAGAGATGATAGAGAGGACGAGACTGCGGCAGTTTTGCTTATCTTCATCGCGGAAGTCGCAGTAAAAATAAGCCATGATTGCTGATCCAGCTTCGCGTTGGGCCTTGATGTCTTCAACTATCCCGGAGCTGTGTGATAGTCTGAGCAGATGCAGGCAACCATAGCAGGAAATTACAAACCACAGGACGCTTTTGCCTGAGCCCGCTACAAATATGGGAGTGAGTGGGGAGTGGAGTGGAAGAGAGGAAAGAGGGCGTACGTTTACCATGGATCCACAAGAGAGGAGACGACCTCCATTGTTTGAAAATACCGCCTTGGAAGAACCAGGACGCTGTTCCCTTGTGGTGTGCCTTGCGTGCGATATTATGATTTGTGGAGGGATCCGGAGGAGAGAGCCAGTTTTGCAGTTTCTCTCGCTCGTTTACTGTCATGCAGGTTCAGGAATGCGTAAATAAGCAGAGAAACACATTTTTCCCACCATCGATGAGCACCATCACATTATCGTCCACCCTGTTAGTGACCTTCAAGATTTCCGCGATCGCCATTCGAGCCTCTTCTATCGTAAGTGTATCCAACTTCTTCAGCGCATCCTCAATATCATTCTTGCCGAGTAGCTTCTTCAGGAATTTTTCTAAACAAGGTAAGTGAGTAGCAATTTATGGATGTCGATCGACTCACTTGATCGACCTTGTTTGATCTGCTTTGTGGCGATGGCAAGAATAGAAATAACTTCAATTATGATCTTCACAATCACGTCAGTCATCGCAGCGGTTGGTCGCACTTCTGTGTATGATTCGAGACGCTTGAAGAAACTCTCGATGCGCACGAAGATGCCAATCAGCACATCTTGGCTCGCGTCTACATCTTTAGCCGCCTAACAAATGCCATTATCATTATAGCGTGCACCCAGAGATCGGGAATAAGGCTTACCAAAAGAAGGACGCCGATACCAGAAAATATAACGTTTGCTGGTGAGAATGCCTGGGGAATCACGATCAGATCACAGATTCTAGGAATATATACGATTGAGACTAACAAGACCAATGCCTTGACCGACAGTTGAGGAGAATGCATAGAGGACATTGACCGTCGGGTTCAGCCAATTTACTAATCTCTCATCGCTCCTGCGACGACTATCGAATTGCTGGATAAGATCTTGAAGGACGGATAAAATGGCACTGGGCGAGTCGCAGGAATGTAACTGGGCGGCAAGGGGATGAGCGAGAAGCTTCCTTTTTGTCTTCTTCTCATACGCATCCAAGGCAGCATTGAGGATCGATTGGAAGTTGGAGGAAGAGGAAGAGGAAGAGGAAGAGGAGGCGGGGTGAGTTTGGGACATGGTCCGTGTTGAGAGGGCAAGAGGGTGGATGGGAGAGAGAGCACTACGGCCTCGTGTTCTATCCCAGTGATGACGCGATGACGACTGATATGGAACGACGCACGGTGGCAAGGGAGCGCTCATTCTGCAAACAGGCACTTCACACCCTCCTTCCTGGTAGCGTCACGGTGGTTGTTCCTATCCGCCGTCGCCATTCATCGATATTCATCGATGGCCCCGTTAACGCTGTACAATTGTCTCTTACCTACTATCTCAACCTTCTTCCAACTAGTTTGTTGACTTCACACCGAGAACTGAATTTGGGCGTGGTGCGTACTAGATGGCTAGGAATCAGTACTCAGTGGTTAGCATTTCTCGTAATTTACAGCCAAGTTCACTTCAAGTTCTTGGCCAAGTTTACAGCTCTACTTCAACGCAGCCCGGTTTGTTACCACGGCGACAGCACTGAACTGTCGTATCTTCAACTTGATCCTCCTTCGCTACATCCGCTTTACGTTTTCAATCTGACTTACAATTATATCTGCCTGAGTTACTGGCGGCAACTGGCCTGCTCTGTCTGCTGTAGTGGTAGCCCACCAAGCCACGCGGCCCACGCCGTTCTCTTCCCCTTTGCGCCGACACTAAACACCTGACGACTCCCTCGTGTCCCTGGATCTTGCCCTGGATCGGTGTGGGTCCTCTCGAGTTTTTTTGCAACGGAGCACCAAATAGGGTTTGATAATTAAATATGTCATCCCCAGTCTATCTTGACCACCACCATCTAACCATCTTATTAACAATGCTCTTGTCTCCTCCCCACAGGCACTGACGATGATGCAGACCCATGGTGTAACGATCCAATGGTGCCAGCTGTCCTAGAAGGAAATATAGTTGACCACCTCGGACCATACCACTGCGTCTTCGGCAACAAGTACCCGATGAAGTTTCTGACGAAATTGACTCGGCGCTTTCCCCTGAATCCGACGTTCCGCTCTACATTCACCTTCGTGCGTTGACAGGCTAATACAGTGTGCAGCGATACTTGTACTGTACGTAAAAGGGACGTGTAAAGTCCAGCAAAACCTCGACTGAGCACTGCTTGCAGTTTCCGATGCATGGCTCACTTGAGTTACGATCGCTCTCAAGGACGAGTACAACAGGACATCACAGGTGCGTCATATGGAATTAAACATCGACTGCACGGCAAAGAGAGAACGTCCATGTTGTCGGGACTGTCCCATGGTTCCAAATAATCCAAGCGGCGATCAGTGCCATTACAGTACCCTCCTGCGACCGGTTTTTATTAGGCATCCCTCTATTACGAGGCACGATAGATTCAGTTGCCTTTTCTCCGACCGCTATCATACCCATGACCCTCGCCTAGATACCACCAGAGATCATCGAGCTGGTCCTCCTCTTCCTCGACCCCCTCAACGTAGCCATTGTCTCACAGACATGCAAGAGCTTCTACAACCTCGTCTACCCTCCCAAGGCCACCATCTCTGGCGCGCGTTCTACCTAACCCAGCCCTTCGGCGATCCCCGTCGTGCGTTCACCACCTCCATCGCCCCCCGCCAGAAAGCACTGACTGGAAGGGCACGCTGCAGGCCATCACCCGCGCGCACACCGTCATTCTCTATCCGTCCTAATGCCGGCCTGGGCAGGAGGTCGTCCTGCGTACGCTGATCAAGATGCTCTGCGGCGCCGCGCCAGCCACGTGGCCACGTCCTTCGGCGGCGGGAACACGCTCTCGGAGAACTTTATATCTGGCTCATCGCCATGCTCCGCGACGGCGTAATCCTCGCCCACAACGCCCGAGACTCGCCCGCGGGGGCGGTGTGCGTACCTCTTCTTCCACCTCGGCCTCACGCCTTGCGACACGACAAACGCCAGCGAGGCCGCCGTGCTCGGATTTGTGTACGACCTCCGTAACTACGGCTAGAGCAGCTTTGTGCCGTACATGCTCGACGGCACCGGGCGCATCAACTGGGTCCACGTGCACACGATACACCGAGCGATCACGACGCACCTCATCCCCCGGGGGTGGACCTCTCCAAAGAACGCGACTGGGGAGGTGTCGAAGGGTTATGACACTGCTTGTATTAGTTCATCGACCACAGTGACCTCAGACGTAAGTACTTTCTTCCTCAGTCCGGAGAGCAGCTGATTCTAGCCCCCGCAGAGCTTAACAGCTATAATGTGCGTCATCCAACGAAATGGAGCTGGAAATCACTTCTTGGTCAAGAGCCTTTCTACAACGTAAATGGAATACAGCACCCATGAATGTCGTTTTCTCTCCAGTCCTCCATCATTTTCCCGATATTGCCAATGTTAGTAACGGACCGGATACGTGCAAAGTTGTAGCACCTGTTTAGGCATCGAGAAATCTCTCTGCACTGTCTATCACCCCGTTGCCTTTTGTCCCCGAATAATAGCACGCTAAGAATTAGGACATGGCGTCAGAGTCTCTTTTCTTAAGCTTGAAGTGGACGTAGGTAAAAAGTTGACGGGTTGTGCTTGCATATCATCGCGAGGGGCGCTGGCGAACGGCTGGTTGAGGCAACCTGTTCATTAGATAGTGATAAACCCGGGCGTCCAGACGCCACACTAAACACATGTGACTTTCCATACCGCCAACTTGTCCTTTGGGTCCGACCGCACCAGGGCTGATTCTGCCCTTACGACCCCGTTCGGCTGAATGTGATCCAACTGAAGATGTGATCCTGAGCGCAAGCTGGAGAGTTTCCCTCGCTCAACAAACATGGGGAACGTACTCCCCGGAGCCCAGGAACCTTAGGAATGGCCGGCCACTGGCACATGCCACGTCGTTCGCTAGCGCTTCTTGCCGTGGAGTCGCCTCTGGTATAAGTGGTCGCAGTAGGTCGTCTCACACGGCTTCATCACGTTGTACCTGTACTGTACCATATTATTCTCGAAATACTGGCACCACTGAACAGTAACTAGTACAGTATCCATGTACGGTGCAGCGTCAATGACCGGATACCTATGAAATATTCGTTCAAAACCCTTGGTATGCTCCATTTCACCGCGTAGCACCATGCTCCTTCAAGCATGTCGCAATGTCGTCTCGTCCATGCTCCAACGCTAGCTGCAATGGGGTCCTACCCTCGTTGTCCTCGGCGTCTATAATCGCGCCATGCTTGAGCAGCAGGCGCGTACCTTCGATTGTCCCATGATCACCTCCTCCCGCCCAGGATGAGCGATGTAGTGGAGTAGAATTAGTATTGTCCCGCGCATTAGCATTTGCACCACGGTCCAACAATACCTGCATCATATCGATGAGATCATGATGGACTCTAAAACTTGCTGCTACCGTGTGCAACGGAGTCATTTCGAAAGTATTTTGGATGTGGATATCGGCATTGTGTTCGATTAGCATCTGAAATGCTTGGAGCTGACCATTGCGGGCTGCACAGAAAAGTGGAGTGCAGCCGTTCACACCCGGGGCATTCACATCCGCTTCGTGATTGAGCAGCCACTGCACAACGTCCAGAACTCCGTCCCAGCTTGCTTGACGCAGTAGCATGTTTCCCGGACGGTCTCGAACATCGACGTCCGCACCATTCCGATGCAGTAGCTCTGCGACTTCAAAATATTTCCCGCGTAATGCAGCCACCAACGGAGCCACCATATGACCACCCCTTGCATTTATGTGCTCCGGATGCTTGCCAACGAGGTGTTCTGCCACGTCATAGAATCCCCCAAGTGAGGCATAGTATAACGGGAAGGCGTCCTGGGAGCTCTCGGAACGGAACCCCAACCACTGTTCGTCTATCATTTGCACCCGGCACCAAGCCGCCCAATGTGGTTTGTCCGCATCAAAAAAATATTCCATCGCGTCTCGTATCCGTGAAGCCACCTTCTCGAACTGCGCATGGTTGACCCAATATTGGGCAGCGTATTTGACAAGAGGAATGTCACCGACATTATCCTCGTTGACGCCATCGTCCAAACGAAGAAGTACCCCCAAGCAGGCCTGTGCAAGGATTGTATGTGCAGGCTCGAGGATGATGTGATACCGGGAGACGTCCCAGCTTGAGCGGGCCAGCCGATCTGAGGTGAGGTATTCTTTGACCGAATAGTGAGAAAATTGAACCACTTTAGAATCCCCATCATCGACAATTGCGATAAGACTCGAGCATGTCGACAGTACGGCCTGGTGGTGATCCGCCCAACGCCAATTTGGATTTAACTGTGGAATTCCTCCGTGGGCCGGCGCGTCAAAGTCAATCGCGAGAACCTCTGCAAGCTCTTCGACACGCAACGGACGAAGCGCGACAGTGAGACATTGCAGGAGACGACGGGCATGCTCTCGATTTGCCTTGTTGATCTCCCGCAATACCCGCTCGTACGTCTCGTCTAGGGATTCGGGCAATTCTTCGAGAATTCTCGCCACACTCGGTGGAAGACAGTGTCGCAGCGCTTCCAGCTGGCAGTACACCCACCGGAACCTGTGAAGACATGAGTACTTGTCGAGGCACGGAGGAGAATACCTTACATCCCATCCGCTCTCTCGGAGAGCGTCTCAATGACGAGGTTCCTGTCCTCCTCGCGCCATCTCCCCATCTTCTTGTCGGATCGAACAACAGAACTGACATAGTCTACAATGTCTTCCTTTTGTCCAGTTTGGTTATGAAGGGACACGCAGAGAGTTGTCAAAGGATTAAGAGTGGTTTGTATGTCGATCTCGGGTCGACTTGTGACACATATGTGTAGGTTTGGGCGGCGCAAGCCGACAAGATTATTGATAAGATCGAGGACCTCTTCTCTTGAGGTTGGCAAGCCGGAATTATTGGGACACTCGTCGAGCGCATCCACGATGAGGTAAATGGGGCCTTGAACCAGAAGTGAGACCATCTCCGTCAGGCATTTTGTCAATGTCTCGTCACTAGGTTTTTGTGTGCCCTTGTTGTGTGCCAAGTAAACGCGAGAGAGTATGTCGCAACAAAGATTGGACTGAGCACATAGCTGAGAGATAATTGAGAGGATGAGGCTACGGCAGTTCTGTTTGTCTTCATCGCGGAAGTCGCAGTAAAAATAAGCCATAATTGCCGATCCGGCTTCGTGTTCGGCCTTGATGTCCTCAATTATCCCAGAGCTGGGCAATAATCTGAGTGGATGCAGGAAACAATAGCAGGAAGCAACAAACCACAGGACGCTTTTGCCTGAGCCCGCTACATAGATGAGATTGAGTGGGAAGGAGTAGTGGAGAGGAAACGGAACGTACGTTTGCCATGGATCCACAGGAGAGGAGACGACTTCCACTGTTTGAAAAGACTGCCCTGGAAGAACCAGGACGCGGTTCCCTTGTGGTGTGCCTTGCGTGCGATATTATGATTTGTGGAGGAATCCGGAGGAGAGAGCCACTTTTGCAGATTCTCTAGTAACTCGGTGTTCGCAGACCGCTCGTTTGCTATCACACGTGTTTAGGTAACTTCAGGAATGTGTAAATGACCAGAGATTTTGCCCACCGTCAATGAGGACCGTCACTTTGTCGTCCACCTTGTCCACCTTGTTGTCCACCCTGTTAGTGGCCTTCAAGGTTTCCGCGATCGCCATCCGAGACTCTTCCATTGTAAGTGTATCCAACTTCTTCAGCGCATCCTCAATGTCGTTCTTGCCAAGGAGATTCTTCAGAAATTTTTCTAAACAAGGTAAGTGGAGAGCAATTCATGGACGTATATCGACTCACTTGATCGACCTTGTTTGATCTCTTTTGTGGCAATGGCGAGAATAGAAAGTACTTCAATTATGATCTTCACAATCACGTCGGTCATCGCTGCAGTTGGTCGCAGTTCCGTGTATGACTCAAGACGCTTGAAAAATCCCTCGATGCGCACGAAGATGTCGATGAGCACATCTTGGCTCGCGTCCACATCGTTAGCTGCCTAACAAATGTCAGTGTCGGTATAGCGCGGACCAAGAAATCGAGGACAATGCTCACCAAAAGAAGGACACCGATACCAGAAAAGACTATGTTTGCAGGAGAGAATACCTGAGGAATCGCGGTCAGATCACAGATTCTAGATATATATATGATTGAGACTAACGAGACCAACACCTTGACCGAGCGTTGAAGAGAATGCGTAGAGTACATTGATTGTTGGGTTTAGCCAATCTGTTAACCTCTCATCGCTCCTGAGACGGCGATCGAATTGGTGGATGAGGCCTTGAAGGATAGATACAATGGCGGAGGGCGAGTCGCAGGACTGTAACTGAGCGGCAAGGGGATGAGTGAGAAGCTTGCATTTAGTTTTCTTCTCATACGCCTCCAGTGCGGCGTTGAAGACCGATTGAAAGTTGGAGGAGGAGGAAGCGCTGGAGAGAGCATAGGACATGGTTTGTGTTGAGAGGGTAAGGAGAGGTTAGCGGATAGGAGAAATAGGTAGCACTGCGACCTCGTGTTCTATCCCACTGATGGCGACCGATATGGAACGACGCAACGCTGGCTGACAGAATGCGACCTATGGCAGAGGCGCTCGTCCCGTAATCATCTAGGCGCGCTATCACAAATTTCACCACCTTCCTTCCTAGTGCGGCGTCCGAGTCCGAACTCATATTACTGTAACCTGGTTGTTCCTATCTTCGTGGGACGCGATGGGCAGTGACAATGTAAAAATTAGACATCCTCGGAGGGCGCTGCATCATGACCTTTTTGCTTCCGCTTGCGTAAAAATATAAAATGGCTGGCAACGGGCTTGCTTCATAAGCTTCATAGCTTCATTCTCCATCGCTACATCCGCTTCAAGTTTTCAATCTGACCGACAATCATTGTATGCGAGGGTTTTTAGCTCAGCCAGTCCGCTGTAGTGGTATTGTAGCCTACCAAGGCACAGATCCATCTGTCACGAGTGATACAGCGCGACTGGTGAGGACACAACAAGCGGTAGACGGGATCAATCCCTACGCTAAACACCCGACAGACTAGCCGACTCCTTGATGTCCCGAGATCGGTTCGGGTCCACTCGGGTTTTGCAATCGGACATCAAATCCGCGCAGCAGAAGTCGAGGGATTGCTGTCATCCCAGTTCGCCTTGATCACGACCATCGGATCATCCACAAAAACGCTGCGCAGAATCGTGCTATGCCACCAGTGTAGCATAGTTATGATGTGGCTGAGTACTTACAGTAATGAAAATGATGCGCATTGCCTCCATAAAAGCATTCATCTTCGTGTGTTAACAGGCTCTTTAAGAAACCCCGAGTGAAGGGGAAAAGATTCATAATGACCCCATTTACAACCTGTCAAGTACTGTACGAGACGCGAGAGAGTATTCGAGAAGATTGGATACCATGCCGTGGTGCAGAGGTCCCTCGCGGCCGACATCATCGAGCATCATCCGCATTGCGAAAAAGAGATCTGTTGTCACCGTCATCTAGAGAAGGCTTATAGCCAGATCGGCGTTTCACAGATGAGCGAGAGGAGGACCATCAGAAAGGTACACCTTCGGGGACGATGCGATGTTGTTCGGAATGCAGCGAATGCTTGATGGCACGATAGAGATGCCTTTCAAGTCTGAAGGGAGCCATTGCCTTTCTTCCTCAGTTTGATCATAGAGGTTGTTGTCTCGCCAGAGTATGAGATCTGTGAGATCCGGGAAACTGTACGCGGCATCAGCGGCATCGTGAAGAGTGGCGGAAGTCCAAAGAGAAGTATTCATGAAATGCTGCTCAAGCTGGCCCTACCGTTCCGCAGCCTGGATTCGGCCGTCCTGAATTATCGCAGCTCGTGGGTTCGAAGAATGGCATGGAACGGGAAATCAAGCAGAAACTTTGTGTCCAGAATCGTCATCTAACCTATCGTTACTGGGCTTGGGCACTTGCTAGCGAACTGCGCAGCATCGTATCCCTGGAGGGCTATCATCAAGATCAAGCTGAATATTAGGGAGAGCGAAAGGCATGCTTTCGACCTAAGGAAGTCGAAAAGCTTGAAAACAGAAAAAGCCCGGCCGATCGTCCGAATTGGTCCCACGTCGCTATACGGTAACGTCGAGTACAAAGTTCAATTTCCAAACCACCTGCTGGTACTTATCACGCCCTAGTCTTGAAAAGTCGATCACATGAACTTCATGGCGTCCGGACGAAGCGGAGACTCGGAGAACATTTGCACGGCTGGACAAACTGGACTAGGCCAAGGCAGGCCATCAGTGAAGGTCCAGCAGGAAGGGCTTTGTCCCGGATCAGGAAATTTAAAAGCCAAAGCTAGCGGCTCCGTTCATATGAACCTGTTGACGCATTACAGATATGATAACGGGAGGCCACCCGTGCGGCCACCGCCTAACTAAAAATGGGTGTCAGTTTGTGTGCAAACATGACAACGCTATTTGGCTGTCTCTACCTCAATTGAGCTGGTTCGAATTCGTAGTCCTAGATACAATGTAATGAATATATTGAGTGGACAAAGAAAAAAAAAAGTAACGTCATACCGTACAGAATAAACGGATGCGGGACAAGTTGACATTCTACGTAACGGCAGCCTCCGATTCAGAATACGATGGTAGCCGTTCATCTTGGCCAGGGCCACTTCCGACCATGTAACCGACATGTCCGTCGACCCGCCACGCCACATCATTCCCCTCCTTCCACTGAAAATCCAACGCACCAAAGTTCACTTCAACCTCGTTCGCCCCTTCGAACCCGATCGTAGCGTACACATCGTGGTCCACGCGCGGCCTATAGATCCCCACAAAGGCGTCCGGCAAGCGACGGCCGTTGTGGGTGAAGAAGAGCGCGCCGGTGCCGAACTCGTATCCGCAGCCGACGACGTTCCTGGGGGAAATTCGAGAAAGCCCTCCTCCTGGAGTGTGAATCGTGTAGTCACGGCCGCCGTCGGGATCTTCGAAGAACTTGCGCAGATCGTCGAGGTGCCAGGCGGCGCTGAGCCGATTCCACCCAGGGAGACGCCAAGACGGGTATGGCTTGCATGCCGTACCTATAGAATAGAGGTTTTTATTCAGTCGGGTCGGCGGCGATCATGAAAGCGAACGGGATCTGTTTATGAACAGCTGTTGTACCTGAGCGATAGATTAGATAACTTTTTAGCAAAGAAGACAGTGCGACTTTTTGTCTTCCGCTGAAGTTGTCTAATCTATCGTTCCGCACACTGTATGACACAAGAAACGTACCAATGGCTACCACGCCCTCCATCCTGGTCACCCGTACCTCGTAGTAAACGCCACGTCTGTCATGTATATCATAGAGCCCCGCCATGAGCGGCAAGTCACTCATGACACATGTATCCCTGCAACGTTTCTCGGTACGCACTTTCCAAGTGCCGCCAGTGTGGTACGACTTGGCTTGATAACCCCTTTCTATGTGTCCAATAAAGCGGGCGTTAGTTGGGCGCTCGAGACCCAGGCCGAGCACCCCTGCAGCCGGATGCGGTCTATCACATTGGAGGGAAGAAGTTTTGGCGGGGTAGGGCGATGTGCTGTACAAAATGCGTTGGCCCCTTCATAGTCGTCATCGGATGCTTCATAGAACAACCCCAATGTATGAGACCTTTCAGATGCAGGCTTCCAAGCGGGAGGCGGATGTCGTTCCTCTGCGGGTCTTCGGCGGGATGGGAGAGGGTCGATGGCATGACGATGGTGATGTTTGGATTGGGCTGACTCGCAAGGAGCCCAGTCCTCATTGTGCCACATCACAACTCCAAGTGGAGTGGCGATGTTCTTAGTACTGGGCATGGCACTCTTGTGGCTACACTCACTGGCACAGGATAGGCGCGCTTTTAGCGCCTTCATAGGGAAACGTGACCCGACATGTACAGTACAGGCGTCGCAGATCACCCGAAAGAGATACCAGCCTTCCTTTCTTCAGGTGGAAAACGGCATTGACAACCAGAGAGCCCACAAAGAAACTACCAACAATATATTGTGACAAGTGTTGTACTATTTCCGGGTTCGCCAACACGGGCTTTGAGGCCCATTGGGGCCTATATTGAGGCCTTATTGAGGAAGCAAGGCGCGCTTCTCGAGTCCCTCTAATCCGAACAACATGAGTAAGAAACGCACAAGACTTCAAATTGGCCTCAAACCCGTGTTCGTGATCCCTCACCAGACCCTTCCGACTCTGCGCCCACGGAGCCCATGTCCAGGGCGTAATACCAGGTGTCCCTGCCTGCGGAGTCGGAATAGAGGCAGGGATCGGAGGTGGCGTCGAGGTAGATTCGACGCCTGTGCTTGAGATGGCTTCTTTCTGTGTGCTAGCTGCCAAGGAGGGGCGTGTACAGGTGTGGCACAGCAAGGGCTAGTGGCGCGGTCAGAGGGACAGGCGGAGCGAACGGCGCGTTGCTGCGAATTGACTGGTGGAAAGAAGAGTGGTGGTGAGTAGGATCGGTGTGCTGAGAGTAGACGAGCATCCGGTCTGGGCATCGAAGTACGGGTAAACGGCGTTCATTGTCAAGAGACGTGGGGGATCCGCTGGCATCCGCTACAGCGCATCCCGGATCGATAACTCACGTTCACATCCATGAGAGTGATAAAACCACGGCCCAAAGGTTATGAAACTACACACAACAAACGAAGAACGTGTCTTACTTGATGTCATTCATGCAGAGCAGACCAGCGACCGTGACGTTTTCGAACCGGTCATCCTGCCCTTTATCCACTATCTTGTACGGAACCAAGAAATGTGCGATTTGGAGACTCGTAGTGGCTGTTGAACGTCATTCGGGTCCAGATAGATTCTGCCAGATTGGGTCATCGCGATCATCCATGCTCGTACAGTGTGTCTGACTGGTATGACGAGTCCATGGGTTTCAATGTTGGCAGGGGACTAAAGATTCGGGGAACAAGAAATCCCAGTGAAGACCAAGGGAGACGAAAAGGAAATAGGCCGTCCACTGACCACGGTATCCTATTAGAAGTTAGAACCCGAAAAAATGATACGATATTAGCATTTTCTCACTTGGTCCCGGACAATTCCATCGCTCGAGCACTTCTCAAGAGTTGCGCACATAAAGTAAAGCGCAAAAGGTACGAAGAGGCCCGGGGAAGCTTCTAGCTTTGCTAATAGTTGCTGGCAGCTGTAACTTGTACCAAAAGTCATTCAAAACAGGGCAGAGCCCAATTGGGGCGCACCGTACACGTCTTTGCGCGACAAGTTCTCCGAAAGCAACATTGCTAGTCTGTAAATGGCTAGAGACACCTTGGACGGCCCTGAGTAGCTGTCAGTCTCGACGGCTCGACGATCGAAGGATCTGCTGGCACGGGACATCGAGTCATCGACTGATCGACGGCTTGGCGATGCCACGACTCTGTCTTTCATCATGATGCGTATCATAGGTAGAAAGGAGAGGGAAGGAAGGAGAGCCTGGGGAGGCACGGGGTACGGTAACCCGATCAAGCTGCCACTGCGGTGAGGAGTTGTAAACACATTTCTATTCAAATAACATCTCTGACAGAGCTCTTCGCATTGCTAGCTTTTCTAGACGTGTCGGAGAGAAATACAGCGCAGTGGGCAGCGGCACAGCGGTACTTGTACGTAAAAGGGACGTGTAAAGCCCCAGCAAAGCCTCGGCTGAGCGCCGGTCGCAGATTCCGTTGTCTGGCTCACTTGAGTCGCGATCGCTCTTCATAACCTGAACTACAAGGTCAACAGGGCGTCACAAGTGCGTCATATACAATTCAATGTCGACTTTGACGCTTTGACGGCAAAGAGGCAGTCCACGCTGTCGGGACTGTCCCATTGTTCCAAATAATCCAGGCGGCGATCAGTGAGATTACCCCCGCCAGCGGCCAGTTTTTATAAGGCATCTCCCTCTATTATGAAGCATCATAGCTTCCGTTGCCCTTTCCCCGACCCGCTATCACCATGCCCATCACCTCGCCCAGGTACCACCAGAGATCATCGAGCAGGTCCTCCTCTTCCTCGACCCTCTCGACGTAGCTACCGTCTCGCAGACATGCAAGA
>WTXL01000257.1:0-27783 GCA_022376525.1 Russula vinacea | reverse complement strand
CTTGAGACTGTCCGCGAGCTGATCTACAAGCGCGGCTACGGCAAAGTTAACCGCCAGCGTGTCCTTTGTCTAACAACTCGGTCATCGAGAACACTCTCGGCAAGTATGACATCTTGTCTGTCGAAGACCTCGTGCACGAATTTTCACAGTCGCCCCAACTTCAAGCAGGTCAGTGTGGTAGTCACATTTTGCGGAACGACTCTGATCTTTTTTTCCTCTAGGCATCGAACTTCCTCTGGCCGTTCAAACTTTCAAATCCTACCGGCGGCTGGCGGACGCGCAAGTTAAGCATTATGTTCAAGGTGGTGACTTTGGTAACCGGGAAGACAATATCAACAAACTTGTCCGACAAATGAACTAGTGTTGAGGCTGAGGGTCATTGTTGGGTGGGATTTGGTTCTTCGCGTATCACTGTCAGAAAATACATATGCTTCAAACCCATCCTCATTCATGTTTTACGGCTGTATGATGTATGAAAATGACCCCTCCATATAATTGGCGCCTGACTAAGTTAGCTTGCGGCCACTTGCGACATGCGCTGACACCGCGTTCGCGCACCAGATATGAGGGGTCCAGTCTCTCAATCCTCGAAGAGCAGCAAGGGCGTTAATAACCTCCTGCATACTCTTCGGTGCGCCTCGACCGTTGAGTTGAAAGTACCCTTCAGTGGTTGACGGACGAGTAGCGGCGAACATTTCCGGCGCACGCTAAACTCCCAACGCACCAGACTCGGAACAACTGCTCTTTCAACATCCCAGTCGGTCGGACGTTCCCTACCGTATGCTGAGATATATGGTCCGCAGCCATCGTTTGTCGTCCCAGGCTCTTGGTGTTGATGTGAAGGATACTGGAATAACCGCAGCGGGACCCATCCCACGAAGCTGGGCCGCCGCAGCAACTGCATCAGCCAAAGGAATCTCGGAGGGCCCTGCTTGGCGCGCGACGGCGCTGTCGCTCTTCTTCGCGCAGAGCGACGACGACCCTGCCTCTATCACTGAGACCGCGCATGGACGCCAAGCGACGACGACGCCGTGTCCGCGTCCATGTCCGAGTCTGGCCGAATGCTGCTTGCGCGTCCTGCTGGAACACTGTTGCCCTGACTCGGACTCGGACGACGTGGACCCTCGAAGAGCTCGCGTCGTATCTCGCGCCGCACCACAGGAAACAGGCGGTGCGAATGTGTGCGGTGCGGAACCCGCTTTCGGCGCGGGATTGCGTGTGCTTTTGGGGGAGGGCTGGAACCATGTTGAGGGGAACTTGTGCTCGTTGGCAATGCGTCGCTGCTGCTGCTGCGTCCGGAGCTGTTCCGCACGAGTGCACGAGCGCGGGAGGTCGGGCGCCCGCATCAGCGCGGGCTTGGGCGGGAGTGGACCGAGGGGGAGAGAGGGTGGGGTGAGTCGGGATCGGAGGTGCTTGGGCAGTGGACGATGCCGAGGTTGACCTCTCCGGCTCGACGGATGCTGGGTCTGACTGGCAAGAGCAGGACCAGGACCGGAGGCGCTCACAGCCGTCGCGATCGTGTCAGCCACGCTGTCAATCCCCGTCCTGCTCGCTCTCCCTGCCTCGCTCACGCGACTCGCGCTCGTTCACTTGTCCGCGCCGATTCCGGTGCATCGATTGCCGGATAAGTGTCCTCTTCTCGAATTTCTGGACATTTCTTACAACCCATGGCTGGCGGAGCCGGCCTGGGGTGGAGAGCAGGCGCTGGACAGGGTTGCATGGGGGCGATGGGCGTACTTGAAGGTACTAGGTTGTCGTGATTGTGGGGTTATTCGGAAGAACTGAGAAGAGTAATGAAGGCGTTGGAGGATGTTGTGATTGTAACATAGAAATTGCATTAAGGACTAAGAAAATGAATTCCGGGTACTGTACTAGTCAATGCAAGGAATACAAATGCCAGACTTGAATACACTGCAAACTACAAAACGAAGCAAATACGTCTATCATAATATTCTGGCGTCTTACGTTGGTAAAGGGTGAGTCCATGTCGCCACATTAGGTGGATAGAAATCGGCTGAGGTTGAAGGCAGGTACGACCTATGTACAAAATTAGCGACTCGGGAAGGTTCGTAGTTAAGACGAATGACAGACCTCAGATTCGTCCTTCTTTGGCACGACGCTTTTGCGCCAGAAGAAACCGACGTGAGGTTAGGTTGTGACCATGAAGGGGTATGACCCGGTCGGCCACCTACGGGACGGCGTCACGCGAAATCCATTCTCGTTCATGTAGTTCCAGATGACGTAGTATATCGAACATAAAGTTCGAGATACGAGATTGGAGGGGAGCCAGCTCGATCTTCATCGGTCACATCAGCGGCTCGACAATGTGATTGGAGTTGAGAGTGACATACAAAGGATAGCGCTATTGATCTCATCAGCGACTTTTCCCTCCGTTCCTGAGTCAAATATTTTGCCATAGGACTCTGTTCCGGAGCTTTGTATGCCAACAGACTGCTGACTGCACTGAGTTCGTGTTGATATTCAGCTCGTTCATGCGGGTCTTGCAGAGCCTGTGCGGAATCGTATAATTCGTGTACAAGCTTTAATAATTGGGCTAGGTGTGCGTCGCCATCCGTTTCGCCAGAAGCTCCCGGAGGTTGTTTGGCGGGGATATTCGAGTGGTTGGCACGAGATCAGAAGTGGCGGGCTCTGTGAGTGGGTATGGTAGAGGCATGGTCCGGGATGCCTCAATGAAAGCCAGGATACGGAGGTCAAGGTACAAGTTCGCGGTTTTACAGTGAAAGGAAACACTGTCTTGACGAACTTTGATGGAGAGCGTTCTCCCGTCGGCGTAGAGGATCCAGAATCCTCACATATTGATATTGACGACGGGAGGGTAGAAGGGAAATTAGTGTTCAGGGAGTCAATCGCATCATCGATCCGACCGGAAAGGATGCTGACTTGAACATCTAGGTGGAGACGATGAGGCCATGAATACAATGTGGGGAAGGAATAAGCACTTTGCCTGAGGTCTGCTTGCTGCAATGCATCTTCAGTGATGCCGGGGAATCGTCCTCTCCGTGTGGACGACGGATTTCATCACCGTCAGCGTCGAGGTGTCGTATAGTACTGTCAGCAGCGAAGGCTCTTGCTGTGCGAGTGTAAGACGTTGTACGAGATAGTCAAGGATGAGGGCACGCTTTGGACAAGGACAGATGAGCGAAAGCCTGAAGAACTATATTAGGACTTGCCAGCTGCCGTGGTGAGGGTGCGCAAAGAGAGGAAGACATATTGGCTGAGAGACTGAGACAAGACAAGGACTCGGAAGGGCCGGATCTCAAGCCGCTCAGGCTGGACCCACAGACGCCAGCCAGCACAACGCCAGCACAACGCTAGCCATCTCCAGCCATGTCCTTCAGCGACTGGTTGGGCTTCATGTCCGTCTTTTGCTGGCTGGGGGCTCAATTCCCGTAAGTTTCACTCCTCAGTTCCCGCCTTTCACATGCTGTACATTCCCTTGTCTTTTCCTTTCAGTCAGGTCATCGAAAATGCTCGCAGGCAGTCTGTAGAGGGCCTTGCGCTCCCTTTCCTTTCCAACTGGTTGCTCGGTATGCTCGATTCCCCCATGTATTTATAAAGGCTCACGATGGTCTCGTTCATAGGTGATATGACTAACCTCGTCGGCTGCATACTCACCCATCAACTTCCATTCCAAGTGACTCCCTGCTCTATCACATTGCGTTGGCTCAAACTCATCGCTTCCTATGATAGACATTCCTTGCTTCGTACTTCACCGTCATTGATATTGCTCTACTCTCTCAGTACTTCTATTATCGCAAAACCGCCACGCCGACAGTATCAGCGTTCTCCCATCCGCGCTCGCGTGCCGGTTCTCTTGGATATCATCCATCGAGAGAGAGGGCACCGTCTCGTTACCGCACCCTCTCCGCCGCCGCAGCGAATGTAGCTACTGCGGCGGCAGTGCTTGCCTCGCAAAGGAATGAGTCTTCGACTTCGCCACACGTTCCCACCCGCTTTTCACGACGCAGCTTGGATGGCCTCCTTGACGCCGATCCGCATCATTCGGGCCGAAAAGGTGATGATGATGAGGATGAGGATGCTCTCGCCATGATGGGAGATAGCTTTCATTCCGATAGGTCTGGCCGGCATAGACATGTCTTCTGGAGCAAAGAGAGGCAACCCCTTGCCAACCATAGTCTCTCAAGAGGCCGCCAGGCATCCTCATCGATACCAGCTGCACTACAGATCACATCTACTGCAGATGACTCTGACCCATTGGTTCGCGGTCGCCCCTTACAGCGTACCAATCACCCTTCTCAAGAGTCAGGGGAAGAGCGTAACTGGCTACACGGTGAAGGGAGCCAACCCAGGCGGAGCCCGCGGGCTAGCAGACGGAGTGCGGCCATGGTCTTCATGGGTGCTTGGGCGTTATTCGGGATTGGGACACTGGGCATACGCGGCTATAGCGCTGAAAGTGGCGGAGTCGTTCCGCCCGGGAAGGTGCTATCATCATTTAATTTGACGCCGCCTGGTTTGTCGTTACCGTCGCCCACACACGAGAGCCCGCCATTAGCTACCGTCGACCTGGTGGTCGACACGCTATATTTTGAAGACATGTCTGAAGACGGATTACCGGTGGCTGGACCTCCATTGGAGCGTGTGATTGGCCGTATCTCAGCATGGACTTGCACGACACTCTACTTGACATCTAGGTTACCACAAATATGGAAAAATGTGGGTGTCTAGATGGCCCACTGTGCACCGTAACTCATTGTGATGTTTCCCAAAGTTTGTTAGAAAATCTGTGGAGGTATGATCATTGCCCAGCGCAGCCATTTCCATACTCAATTCTTTTCAGGGACTGTCGATGTACCTTTTTGTTTTTGCATTCCTCGGTAATTTCTTCTACGTCTTGTCTATACTCTCTTCTCCCAATATGCACGGCCCACCCGCGGAGTCGTCCATGTATCTGACCGAGAGCTTGCCGTAAGTTCTTTAAGGACATTCGCTTTCCCCCTTCTCATGATTTCTCGTAGTTATCTCCTTGGAAGTGGTGGCACACTCATGTTTGATGTGGCCATCGTTGCCCAGTCTTTCATATATCGCCCACATCCTCGGGCTCGTGGACCCAAGTCGTTCTCCCGTGAGGTGACTGCCGCAGAGGAGGAAAGTTTAATGCAGTCTGATGGTGTAGAGGAGCCGTATACCCCACGACGTCGATTACCCGTAACTGCGGAGGAGGCGGATGTCATGGATTAATTTGGTACTTAATCTTTCTTGTCATTGCTTTAACAACAAGCAACTGTAATCTGTACCCTTATCACCCGCCACTTTCTCACGCCCGAACATAGCCACCAGCCACACTTGCATCCCTTTACCACTGCGCTGCCCATATGCCCCCACGAGAGCATGCTAAACGGACGACAAGTTCCTCAGGAACCGGTTTTCCCCCAACGAAAAAGACGCGCTTTCTTGAGCCTGCAGATGACGATGCCAATTTCGCCAATGAAGTCGATGCGGCTCTTGAGAATCCCTCTGCTACACGCAAAGGGCGCGTCAAGACAGATGGCTATGAATCAGATTCGAGCGATGACGGTGAAGGCGTAGTCTTCAGCCGGCGACCTGGTGCCGATGGCGCAGCGAATGACGAGGATGAAGATATGTTCGCCACTGATCCCAAAGAGGAAAGCAAGGTCGAACCAGGCGAGAAAAAGGGCAACGGCGAGGAGAAGTTCATGCGCCTAGGCGACATCGAGGGGCAGGAATTTGGACGCGGATCCGGAGACGATGACGGAGACTCGTCCGGCGACTCGGACGAGCCGGAGGACGAGGACGACGCGGAGCGGCGGAAGAAGGCAGGGATGGGGTACGAGCTGTCCTCGTTCAACATGCGGGAGGAGATGGAGGAGGGCAAGTTTTCCGCGGACGGGATGTACGTGCGGAACTTTGACCCGCACGCGCTGCACGATCGGTGGATGGACGGCCTGGGCGAGCGCGAGATCAAGCTCGCGCGGAAGCGGAAGCGCCGGCAGGAGAAGGCGCAGATGGAGAAGATGCGCGCGGAGGAGCGCGAGCTGGAGCTGCTTGGGGGGAAGGATGCGGTCGAGCGCGAGGTGCTTGCGATGCTGAAGAAGGGCGAGACCGTGCTGGAGGCTTTGCAGCGGCTCGGGGCGCGCAATAAGCAGAGCAAGGTGAAGCAGTCCGGGTGCGTCGCTTTTGCTTTTTTGTTACTGCCGCCTTTTGGTCTCTAAGTCAATCCTCCTAAGCCCGGCCACTTCGCGGACGGCGAAGGCGTCGTCACAGGATTCGCGCGTGGCTACGGACAAGCCTCATAACTCGCTAACCGACGTCGAGCAGCTCACACATCTCGCTTCGACCCTTCTCTCCCTTGGTGACACTGATATCTACTCGCGAACCTACGAGGAGCTTGTGCGCTCTGTACGGTCTGCCGGTAAAGTTGATCCTTCGTGGGTTCCTCCTTCTGCGGACGTCAAATACGAATACAAGTGGAATGTCCCTGACTCGACGGGTGGGCAAGGACAGGTGTTTGGACCATATGGTGAAGAAGAGATGCAGTCATGGTACAAGGCGTCGTACTTTGGCTTAACTGGCGAAAAGGTGAAGGTGCGACCTGTCGGGGGAGAGTGGGGAACATGGTCTGATTGTTTATAATCCTTACACTGTCTTTGGTTTATTGAACGTGTAACGTATGTACTGTATGTGTAGTATACAATGTCCGATATGCGCCACCATAACTTAGGTTTGTGATGGGAAAGATCTAATGACTGATGTATTGGAAAACGAATGATACCTCAGGTTGACCAACCTCAGCTCGGAGTAAGTCATCATGATTGTTCCTCAGTTCTCCGTTAGTGAAATGATTCCACCTAAAGACGGTAACATTAGATAAGGTTGGGAATGTCAGAACAGTGAGGATACGCGCGTGCTGGCGTCACCATAGAGCAGGGCAGGTGCTTTAATAACTTGTTTTCCGTGCTTGCAGCGCTTGCATTTGAAAGTTTCGTGCGTTTCGCACTCCGTGTATTCATTAAACAAGAACAATTTTCTGAGGGCGTCGATCGAAAAGTGGCGCTCTGCGTCTTCCTTCTCATCGACTACCGCAGAGGAAAGGGCTTGCTTGGACGCTTGACGTTGAAATATCTTTTCTTCTATCGTGCCCGTGGATATAAAACGATAGACGAAGCCTGTGCGGAGGTCATAAAACAGACAGCCGTGAGCACAGGCACAACAAAATAGAGGATAATACCTCGCACATTCTTTCTTCTGGCCATCACGCCAGACACGCGCCAAAGCCTGTTGGTCTGCTGCAGGATTCCAATCTGAGGGCCGGCGTGAGGACGGTCCAGCACCTCAAGGAGGAAGGTTTACCTGGGTCGAATAAGATCAAACGATTTGCTCCAATGAGATTGATCCCACATCCGCCGGCCTTACTGCTGAGCAAGAAGACAAATTCTTTGCCCTCTGGATCATTAAATTGATCGACAAGCTTCTGGCGCTTGGTGATGGTCATCGTGCCATCTAAGCGGAAGTAACCATACCTACAAAAGTAACATTAGGGCAGCCAGACAATGCAAACTCGGACTCACTTTTTGCTCCGGAGGAGCTTCTCGAAAATGTCTAACGTTTGTGTATAATTGCTGATAAGAACGATCTTGTCATTGGTTTCGGTGCGAATATGATGCAAGAACCTTTCGCGTGCATTAGTGTTTGGCTCCCGAATGCAGTTTCAAGCATACCTCTCTAGCACTATGAATTTGCCGCTCCACTCGCAGTGCATCGTTTGATTCCTGTCACGGCCCCTCGAACCGGATGTTTGACCAGGTCCGCAAAATCCTTCCGGTATCAAATGTTCGGATCCTTGAAGATCATTAGGAAGATCAAGCAGTTCAGGGTGATTGCAGAGTTTCTTGAGGATGTTAATCGCCTTCAAAGGCTGCGAGTCTACGCCTCGAAGTAACGCTTGGATGTCGGGAGACGAAATGAACAACTTGTAAAGGGAAAGCTGGAAGTCGGATAATCCACAGAATACAACCTGCTCGTATTTGACCGGAACTACAAAATAGTACAAATGGATATCAGATGTATGGAAACAGTAACAGGATAATAACGCACGGTATTTGGAGAGAAGATCGTTCGTTCGGCGAATGATGAACTTGGAAACCATCTCGCCAAGCTCCTTCAGTTTCTTTTCGCACGTAGCTTTCACTTCGTCAGTCGCATCAGCGTCACGCCCACGGATAATGACGTTCTCGAAGTTCTTCCGAAAATCGTTTTTCGAACCTAAGAAATTGGGATTCGCAAAACTTAGCAAGGAAAAGTACTCTGACAGGTCATTCTAAAAAGAAATGTCTCCATTTCAGCAAGGGAATGTGCATGGCTTGACCATAAACTAATACCTGAATGGGAGTGCCAGAGAGGATAACGCGTCGCTTTACATCAAGAGAGTTCAGTGCCTGGAATGTAAGCGATTCTAGCTGCGTTGAGACTTTGGGTAAGGGGCAAAGGGATGTGAGTTCACATACCGGAATTTTTCAAGCGATGTCCCTCGTCGCAAAGGAGAAGGCCAATCTTGCAGTTCGCCAAATGTGCCGTCAGAGTCCTCAATGTCTCGTACGAGACGATCATTACTAAGGGCGGATTCAGTCTGTGGCCCCAGGTGTCGCACAGCCAACTCACCTGGTTGCGTTACATTCCTCCCACTGGCCGCAACCCAACGTGCAACCCTCTCGAGTAGTTCGGCCTTTCCACCCTTGCCATCTACGGCTAGAGATGATACAGTGTCCTTGCCAAGCCACTTTGCTAAAAAAACAATCAGGGACCTATCTTACAAGGATACATTAATAACGCACTCAATTCATTCGCCCAGTTTTTGACCAGGCTTGATGGGCACGCAATGATGGATTTTTCAATGGTTGGCTTCCCTGCGTGCGGAGATTGTTTGAGGAGCGTCCAAAGTAAAGCAATACATTGTAGCGTCTTGCCGAGACCCATCTCATCGGCCATGATACAGCCGTATTGATTCTCGACGACCATTCCAGTCGTACAACGATACAAGAACTGCCGGATAGGATTTTAGCCAAGCCAGCTCAGAGGATCAGGACAAAGTGGCACGAACCTTGACCCCTTCGACTTGATGAGGTCGCAGGACTTTGGAAAGGCGTGGGTCGATGACAACTGGCACCTTATTGTGATGCGTCTTTTTCTCCTTGCCGCCGCCGAGCAGCTCCCGTAGGCTCTTATGCGGATTGTATAATCCTGCATTCTTCTCTCTTGCCTCCTTCTCTGCCTGGGCTCTGAGCTCTTCCTTCTCTCGAGCTTTCCTCTCCTCGTCTGTATCTCGCGTATCGACAGTGGGGTCATAGAGGACGATTGCATGATCCTCCATTGGATCGTGTAGCGGCCTGGGTATAAGCTGTATCTGTGGTTTTATGCCAAGCGAAGGGTTTGATTGTATTGTCTTGATAATCTCACCATTCTTGTTCGTCATGACGGGGATGGTGTATCTACGGGGACCAAATAGCTCGTTGAAGGGCTTTGGCTTGTAAACAGGGAACGGATTGACGTCGCTGGAAGGAGGACATGCAGTGTCAAGAGAAGACCTTCTCCTCTTCACTGCTTTTGAGCCGGAATCTGAATCGGTGTCATCGTCGGTCCCTCGGGTCTCCTTATACGAGATGTGCTTCCTTTTCCGTTGGGGTTGAGCACGCTGGACGACAAGAGCTGGGACTTTGAAGGGTTTGTTGATGCGAGTGCTTTCTTGATATTTATCCACGGGTGTCCCGTCTGTGGTTGTGGGTGCTCTGCGAAGCATTTCGATTATATGCGCCGCGCCTGAGCGAAATGCATCCGACTCAATTGCCAGACGCGTCACACGCGTCGCATCACGTGTACGCGCACTAACAACCCGATGTGACCAAAGATACAGCAAATACAAGATATGCGCCACCGCTTCGCTCCGGCGGGTTGGAAAGTTTGAGAGTGGAAAGAAAGGGACGAGCAAATTTTATTATCAAAATATGGTATGTAACATTGTTAGACCTCGTACTAAAGCATGCATCTGATTTCGGATTGTCATCAATGCAGTGTACAGGACCAGAGCGGGTCAATTGCGACTCGATCAAGAGTCTGCACCATGCTCGCTAGTGCAGCAATTTTGGCCTCTAGCTATTACTGTCAAGTTCACACTGTAAAATACCACCTTGCTCTTGCCAACGCGGCTCCGTCATCTGGCACCACCCTTCTTCTTCCCACTGCGACACCCACACATGTCATCTGCCGTGATGATGATGATCCGCGATTCCACACGCGCCTGCCATTGTTCAGCGCATTGATCATCGGCTGGACATACCTCTTCATTATGGTGTGGCTCTTCATGCTCATGCTGCAGCCTGTCATTTTCGAATGAGTTTGGTGAAGGTATGCGGTTCTATTTGGGCAGAAAGAGAGAAAGACAAAGGAAGGAGGGTCTGATAGACTGGAGGACAGGCTAGTTAACAGGGTAGGCGGACCACTTGACATAAAGGCGAAAGCATGTCCCGAGTAAAAGGAAAGAGAAAATCCTAAGATGGTGTAAAGACAAGTAAACCACCACAAAAATTCGGCATCTGGATAATATAGAGGATAACACGAGTAAAGTAAGAATGTCAACGTGGGTCTACCAACGAACACTCTCTGCCCGCTCTGCAGCGTCAGCGAAGGCTGAATAATTGGCCACCTTGACGTGTGATACCACCACAGTCCCAGACAAGCCTCGCAACACGGTAGCCAACGCAAGCTTCTTGGTGTATTCTTCGTTGGTCGACGAACAGCAAACTAAGAGTTCTGAACTCGCCATCACAACAAACTGATGAGTGTGTCAATTAAAAGTTCAAGATGAATATGTTCACATGGCAAACAACGAACCAGACCGCCCTCCGCCAGCTTAATGCAGAACGCGTCGAACATCTGACGTTGCTCCGCCGTCGCAGTGTCCCCAGGTACTAGGCGAGCGCAAGGACCTCCGGTTTCGAGTGTTTCCAGAAGAGCGGTAGCTGCATCGGACGTGTACAGCTTCCCAGGTGGTCCGGAAGTGCCTGATACGATGCTTTCTAGTTGAAGGTGATGAATAGCCTGCCCCGATGATGTGTCCTTCAGTGCCACTGGTACTGAAATCGAATTGTCGAGACTTAGTAGGAAAGGCCCGGGGTTTGACGAGGATACGCTGTTCACATGGCTTCAGGTACATCGTCAAGGTAAGGGGCTGGCCTGCTTACCTCAAATCCGCGGCCGCGGACGCAACCCAAGTTGGCAAACCAGCACCAGTCGCTCTACACTGGAGTCAACGATAGGAATCAACTTCTACAAACAGACTCACAAAGGGCCAAAGATAGTTGCTCTCTTCCAGGGACGAGACCCGCTGGATGAAGATTCAGGGAAGCTGATCGATGTAGGCATTTTGTCTGGTAGCCTAAGGGGGTCATCTCAACAAAGAAACCAGATTTTATGGAATCCCTTACTCGATATTCGGACTAGGGGGACAGTGCCGGTTCTGTTCTTCATAATCCGCGAGTGAACGAAACTCGGTGTCAAGATGAGTCGCTTGTTCAGCTGCAGCGGCAGTGCCGTCTCTATTTTGCAGCGAAGTCGCGATTGATGACCCTGATGGAAATACCAAACTACCAAATGTCGCGCTAGGGGACTCAAGGCGTTGGAGAATTTCTTCAGAACCTCCCTTGCTATCCTTTATAGCGCAATTTCTTTTCCGGAGCTCGAGAGAGCCCTTTTTCTTGTTGAACGTGAGAAGCGAGGTATCAGGAGTCGCTAAGAGATTTATTTCATCAGCCGTGGTCTGTGTTGAAGGTCGTGGATCAATATGTCTTCTCAGGGTATCAAGGGTACCCTTTTTCTTGTTGAAAAAAAGAAGTGAGGCGTCCCTGCCCTTTAATCCTTTACTACCGTTCTTTGCACCCCGGATCTGAGGACCAGCAAGTTCTATTGGGGGATCAGCCTCCGGGCGTGGGCTAAAGGTCACTGACTGAGATATTTCTTTCATCGGCCGTGGCCTGTGTTGGTGGCTGTGAGTCACGGTTCGAAACTCTCGAAGAGGATGGTGGACAACTGTGGCGCTGCGTCTCCTCGGGTAGCCCTGGGGCGCCAGAAGTGATCGGGTTCCCAAGACCGACTTGCTCCGCAAGTTTAGAAATGTCAACAAGTTCTAGTTCTATTGGGGGGTCAGCCTCCGGGTGTGGGCTAGAAGGAGTCACTGAGAGATTTATTTCATCAGCCGTGGTTTGTGTTGATGGCTGTGAATCGATATGGTTCGAAACTCTTGGAGAGGATGGAGGACAACTGTGGCGCTGCGTCTCAGGTAGTCCCGGGACGCTAGAAATGATCGGACTCCCAGGATCGACTTGCTCGGCGGGTCCAGAAACGTCAACGCCGACAAGCGTGTTGTCAACTGCTAATCAAGCAAGGTTGAATAACAAGTCACGGGGATCTGACCGTGGGCGTACCCGTACTTGACAAAGTGTCTACAAGCATTTCGTCCCCGGGCTCTGAGTCAGGAACCTAAGATTTGTTAAATCTTCCACAATTGGGTGCTATGGCGAACGTGAACTAACTGGCGTGGGCGACTCACGCCGAGGGCGCCGTGTCGGCTGCGTGTCTGATTTGCGTCTCCTAGAGCTGGTCCGCTTCCGTTTAGACGAGCTCCGAGGCTCAGAGGATTCTGATGGCCCCTTTGTCGTCGCCTCATTCGCAGTCCCACCAGAGATAGGATGTTCATTTGTCGACGATCGGGTATTGACCCGTTCACTTTTTCTGGGCGATGTCCTATTCCTTCGGCCTCAAACAGAGAGTAAGTTTCTAAGAAAGCGATTGAAATAGAAAGGCGTACGTGGGGGTCCTATGGGAACTACTTCCTCCCCGTTGGTCCAACCCTCAATCGAATCCACATTACGACCCTTGGTGTCCACGCGGTCCCAAAATCGTTCGATGAGGTTCTCTCCGCAATTCTCAAAAGATTTGAAGGGTTCCCATCTGCAGGAAATGTGTGAGCAACGTGGCTGACAAGCCCCTAATGTTGTGCGAGCGTACGTGTTGTCAGAGGGTCCATAGCCCTTCCACTAACGCGCAGTAGGCGGTGAGAATCCCGCGACCAAGATAGGAAGACATGTCTCGCACCTTCACATAGAATTTCTAGGTACAGATCAATGGGATGTGAGTAAATGCTAAAAACTGAACGTACCCAACCCATCTTCTTGCCCCTCATGAATACCTTTGCCTTCAAAATTGTTTCTTCGCACCGCATAAGAAAAGACGGGTTGAAGAATAGGGTGTGATAGACATACCGACTTCATATTCGGCCTCCATTTGGACTCGGAATGAGGGTAGTTGAGTAGGTAAAGCCGTGCGAGCACGATCATGTGAGGATTAGATAACACGCGCTTGTGCCTGAAGTAGACTGGTACGCACCGCCACTCCACTAACGCTTTCCCGCAACGACCAACTTTTTCGCCCTGGCTGCGGTCTGAGGCGGTGCCCCTATCGTGTTCAAAAGACCGACGTTGCATCTCGTCGCCCCGTTCATCCTATTGTAACCTTCCTTTCCTTCCCCATTTGTCGCCTTCGGAATGGTCATCGACGCAAAACTACCACCTGACGACTCGGCTCCGTTGCCTGCACCACCACCCGCCTATGCACCGCCATCAGTAGGATCCCCGTCTAATCCACCACCGCAGCAGCAATACCCGCCATCGTCAGGCCAAAATTATTCTGGGTCTCCTACGTTACACCCCCAGTGGAATGCCCCTGGAACTGGGTCGCAATCTATGCCGCCAGATGAGTGGGTGGGGCAACAGTATCGGAATCAACGTAAGTCCTCTCCCGGACGTTCACGGCTTCTTATCATACTCTATTCTTAGTTTTCGCTCAATGTGCAAGGGGTGACCATGATCCGACCACCAGCTTCGGCCTTTGTGGGATCATTTGCGCTATTCTTTTATTCCCAATTGGGCTCATCTTTCTCTGGTACGCCATGGTTTGTTTCCTCCTTAGCCCAAGTCTTAATACTTCACTTTATAGCATTGATACGGAGAAAAAATGCTCACGATGTGGGGTGCGATTGCCTAGCTAAACGAGACCCTTCCTTTCCCTCGTCGTCGCCGCCATGCATATCTCTGGACATTTATTCAGATGTACTTTTATTTCGCTTTGTTAATCTCAACGTGATACGTACCGCTCTTGTGGAAGCAGTGCCCGAACTCAAGTACTCTTTCAACCCGACCTGAAAGATTTCAGTATGTTGGACCAGCACACCGTCTGTTAGTTCATTTCTATGGATTGAGTATAAACCCTATCAGTTTCTCTCCCTTCCCTCGTTATGTATATCTTTGGTCATTCTCTTAGATGTACTTTAATTACGCTCAAAATTATAGTAATGTCAACATGAAGCGTACCGACCGATTCCGATGGTAATACAAGAAACGGCTCAGCAAGTGAAGTAATAAACAAGTAAATGACTTGAATGCTAGATGAAAGCGGTCACAGATAGCGAGCAACAAATCAAAGTGAACGAGACGTTGCGTCTCATCACTGCAAGTAATTGAGCTGGATAGCAGTAGGGTCGTCAAAGCGTTTCGAGGGATTTCGCATGGGATTTCGAGGCACCGATTCGTTGGCCGTTTCGAAACGCCTCGAAATGCCTACTTTGAACTACGCCAGTAAAATGTACACATTGAAGCTGGAACGCATGCTACACGCGGGGAGGGAACATCCTCCCCGCAATGAGGCAATCCTTTACCCACTCCATGGAAACGAACTTTTCTCCGCCAACGGATGGTCGCTCGTGCAGGTCTTTGACAACGACATAATGAAAATCATTCAAATCAGGGTCGGAGGAGTACTTGAGCTCGGGAACAGCTTCCACACGAGCAGCGCCCATTGACACGATGATACGCGGAATAAAGCGACCGCCATCGTTAGATTTCTCATCAACAACGGCCGAAGTACCCTAGCGTTACATGTCATCAACCCGCCCGCCTAATGCAAAGAAAGAAAGTACCTTTTTTCCCTTTGCTGGTGGTGGAAAGTATTCTGGACCCAACACGAGCACCGACTTCTCAGAAAAAAGCTTTGTAGCCACGTTGTTCGACATGATACCGGTTAGGTGATCAAGCGTCGATCCCCAGTCGAGATCCACCATCTGGGTGACCCGTGCTCCCAAACTGTCGCTGTAACCTGCAGGCAAGAGGTAACTGGGCCAGTCTGAGATGATGCATTGCTTTGGATACCTCTCAGTATGCATTCAACCGATTTCTACTGTGGAACTCACGCTGGATGACAGGCACCTCAACCACTCTACTGAGAGGCACGGTATGCCAAGCGCGAGTGCGGTGAGGAATCGTGGCTTTGCGTTCGCAGCGTCAGAGACGAGGAAGACTTGTTGGATATCGTCCTTCATCTCCGTGCTGATGTTGTCGCTCGTGATGACCCATCGCTTCTTGTTGGACGAATATTCTCCTACCAGGGAAAAGATATCAGACCAGTCATCGAGCACAGTTCCACCGTTCGTCCTGATGATCTTCGTGATCGTTTCCTTCTCCTTCTCCCAGTCAAGTCCGACGGATAATGTGACGACGATTCCCACTTTAGACAGCGCCTTCTTGTTCAAACTGGCACTCGAGTTTCTTAAAGATGACGGAGTCTCGCGTTTGGTTCTAGGCACCAGAGTTACGATTCCATCCGCATTGATTGTTCGGTTGTCCCATTGAGACCTGATTGCACGACTCTGGATCTTAAGCCCCAAGACCTCAACCTCCAACTCGGCTGACGGTTCGTCGGCAAGTCGAACTGTCACGATACCTTGGTGTTGTCCGTCCACATTCACAACAGTCGCCTTCTCCTTGCTCTCGACAATGGAAACGCGGTCACCAATCCGAAGTTCCAGGCGACGAAGGTTCTTCACATCCACGAGATCTTCGTCACCGTCATCAAAAAGTATTTTGAAGCGATCTGATTGTCCTGCTTGTTCGCAAACGATGCCGGAGAAATATGCGGCGTCACTCTTCCACAGAGCAAACACGCGTGTTGCCGTAGGATGGTGGCTCTTGATCTTTTTTGTAGACCGAGTGCCCGAAAGCATGGATGGTGTATTACTTGCCATCCTAGGTGCTGATTTGTACGCAGCCTTGCGACGGGTTACTGGAGGGCGTTTACGCTTTGACGACGGCTTCGGGTCTTGTAGAGCTGGCGCATCGTTCTCAATATTCATGGGCAGATCATCTGCTGGCTCTGTTGAGACTTCATCGGGAGCGGGGGTCACTTGGTCAGATCGTCCACCAGGTATGAAAACATCCTCCCCAGTATCTTTGCGTTCTTTGCCCTCCCGACGAGTACGCTTCGGGGACGGAGGAACAACAGAAGAACGATGGTCTTGTTCGGGAACGGACGATGGTATTTCGTTGTCACGAGGGAAAATTCCCCGAGTGTTAGGCGTCTTGGTTTCCACTGTCTTCCGTTTGAGCCCACGCGGATTGTTTACTTTTGTTGACGGTGGAGCTGCACCCACGTCTGGGCGACGTGCAGTGAGACGTAGCGGTATATCCTCTTCGTCATCGTCGTCGTCAGTTTTGTCGCCTTTCTCATTACGACGGCGACGGTCTTCATCCTCTACGGCCATAGAAGGGACTAGAGTAGGCCGAGAGAACGACGAATCGACCCGGAGTGAATCTTTCGGAGGGGTCAACAATTGAGGTTGAGCTGAAGTAGATGACACATTTGCAGACTCGGGCGGTTCAGAGTCCGGAACAATAACAGCCTCTCGACTATCCTCGTCCAATGGTGGTAAATCTCGAGGGGAAGACTGCTGCTCAACAACCATCTTGGCCGCCAATTGATCGAATAGCTTGCGGCCTGTGCTTGGGACATAAGATGACCCAGGAACGGTTGCCGAGGGTTGTGTCTGCCCATCCGGCTCATTCTGTAAGGCAGCCTGAAGCAGCAGTTCGCCTCGCTGGAGACGCCATTTCTTCTCCGGGTTCACCATACTCAGAATATTCCGAGTATTTCGTGGCGGTCGTGATGCATTGGAACTCTCCGAGTTAGGAGAGGTTTGTGTTTGCTGCGACTCAATAACGTGGGAGACTTGAGTAGTGTTTATGTCCTGAACATCAGGTGCGAGAGGCTGTGTCGCTGGGTAATCTTCAGCCCGGGCATCTAGATAGTCCATCGAACCCGGATTTGACATCACTGGAGGGGTTGAGGCGTCGTCAGAAATATCGAAGACGGGTGAACGATTCCGCCGCTGTGCGCCAGTTGACACATCCGACACCTGTGAAAGAGCACCGTCACTCTTGACCCCCGGTTGTTGAACTTTAGTGGCCACAAGGCCAGAGGCGGAAGACCCTTCGATTAATGAGAGATCAACCTGAGTGGGTTCGCGTACAGTGGGACGTGGTGGTGTCCTCGCTATTGAGTGATGCCCTTCTTGAAATTCTCCCTGCGTGGCTCTTCGACCCAGTTCAGAAAGGGGAACCTCAAATTGGCGATTTGAAGTAAGAAAGACTCTAGCAGGGTCTTCCCATTCTTCAGGTCCAGCAAACGAATCGGCAGAGGTGACGGAGGGAGAACGTCGTCGCTTCAATTTAGAACCAGATGGAGACGCGGGCCTTGTCTCAGACAGTTCGTTGGAGTTGGAGGCCTTCTGCGGAGCTTTGGGTGACATGTAAGGCACGGAATCCTGAGACACTTTCTTCCTTTTGACCGCCTGAAACAAAAGAGAAAATATGTTAGTAATTGTCGGCAGACGCAGCGACAAGGAAAGGAAAGCGAGCGAGCAAGGTTCAAAAGAAAGGAGATACCTACCCTACTTTCCCGCCGTGCATCACTCTCGCCAGTCGTCTCCGCACTGGACGCAACTTGGGTTTGAGTCTGAGTAACAGCCAACCCATGGAAGTGAAGTGGTGGGGCTGTATAATGTGAAGAGGACGATAAATCGGAAGGTCCAGGGTCTACTGGCATATGTGGCGGGTCAGACGGTGGCTTGTTACGGGCCCCAGCCTTTGATATATTGGACCCTACTACACGGTAAGGGGGACGTGTCGACAAGTCACTGTCTACGCTTGACTCAGCAGGTTCATGAGCATGTAACAGGAGCCAAGGAGCACTGACGTCTTCCCGGAAGCTTTGGAGGGCATAACCAGGTACTACGCTCCAGGACACAATATGTATGTCACAAGCCAACAGAACCCCGAAGATATTTTTCGTGGCTAATGAAAAATAAAAGAGAATATTATCGAGCCCGTTGATGGACTGTCAGTATAATGGGAGTAGGAAGAGAGCGCGTCCACAACTCAAGACACCGCGACCGCGACGAAACGTGAATCGCGTAACGTAACGCGTCAAGACACACACGTGACCTCTCCGTCTTGCTTGGTTCGCTTCTCTTTATCAAACCGGTGGCAACTCTCTGTCCCGCTGATCATCCGCCGTCTCTCCCTGCTCCGTCTTCGAGATCGCTCGCAAGCTACTGTGGTAGTCTGGCAGACCCTATATTTGCTCTGCGCTGGACGCTCTGCTTCTGCATAGTGGCACAATGCGATTGAGCTGCCAACCTTTTCAGCGGGGCCCACATCCTCGGACTTGCCGAACTCGGTCTCAGGTCAAAACGCTCTCCAATGTGGTGGAGAAACCGCTCTTGGCAATGTCGTCTCAGAGGAACAACGTTGGCTCTCTTCACACAGTTAATGTCGTTTTCCCCCAGAAGTCTCGTCCATCCCACTCTGTCACCTTCGGGAAAGGTGACGAGCCTTTGTCTCCAGACCGAGGCAGGAACCGCTCTTCCACCAAAGTTAATGATATCCACCCTAATGCCGAAATCTCCGTTGTGCCTGGTCCGGTGCCAAACCCCTTGGTTCAAGTACAGTCTTCGGTGGTGGAACATACTACCCCACTGCCTGATTCGCCTCGTAGCGTCGCAGGCAACGCACCCTCCAGCGTATTCGTCTATCCAGCTACTCCTTTGCTCCCGTTGCCCTCTACAGCCTCTGCTCTATCTGGCACCTCATTTTTATCATTCGCCCTGCCTACGTCTGCATCAGCAGAACGACCACTTAGCACATTCAACAAGGTGCCTTCGCAACAAACTACCCCACACCAACTTCCAGCCGTAGCCATCATTCTCTTGGCGACTGGCGGCGTGTTCTTTGTAGCCGCCATTCTTTTTCTAACAAAATTATGTCTACGACCTCAGCGGCGCTCTCATCCCACACCTTCCCTTCCGATTCTCCAAGATGTTTTTCCGCAAAGAAAGATGGGAGATGAATCGCCTCTGTTCGGCGGCAAAGAAAGACTATCGTCTCAACCAGGAAATACTGTACCCTGGACATGGACACAGTATCAATCAGATATGCTGAAACCGGTGCCTGCTGCGAGCATTTCAAAGCCAGATGCGACGAACCAGCCGCCAATGAGGTACTCGCGTCTTGTGGATGAGTCTCAACCTGTGTTCCATCTGGGAGAACCTGCGATGCACGGAGCGCTGGCGAAACCAGGCACTATGAATCGGTCAGATGGACACCCTCACAAGGCACTCTCTCGTCTTTCAACCCTCTCAGGTTTGGTTTACCCGGCGTCTGTGTACGAATCCAGTGGGCAGGAGAATATTGGCATCGCCGTCAGCTCTGGTCAGGGAGACCTGGAAGTTGGTGGTTCTGCTACTCGCGATTACCGAAAACGAGCAAGTGCTAGACAAAGTATGCGGAGCATTGACAAGCGCCGGAGTACCATCTACGGGTCACCAGAGGGCCTAGCATACACGATGTCACCTTCGCTGTCCCCTGGCGGTGATGGTAGAGATGACTCTGACGGATCTTCAGGACAAGGCCGTGCCCCCGTCAAGGCTCCGTACGTCGCTGGATCGTACTTGCGCGGCTCGGCACAGAAGGGGCCAGATAGATCCCTTCCTGACATGAACCCATTTGGTGACCCTGAAAACGGGGCATACTCATCGCCGCCAACGCCAGGATCGTTCGCGAGAAAGGAGACTAGCTTGAAAGGAGGGGCGATGCCCGTTGGTTCTATTGCACCTGATCCTCCGGTTTCACCAGGTTTCAGCTTATACCCCGATGATTCGTTGAGCGTGACGGAAGACGGAAACTGGGCGGTGCCGAAACTCGTAAAGGGACAGGAATACCCCCGAGATCGCCAAGGTCCTGAAGGGGACAGCGTGGCAATCACTGATGAGCGCCACGAGCAGTTGTCCGGCGGTACGTCACCAGGGGTGGCGACAAGGCGGCTGAGCAAGATTAACGGCAGGGCAAGGGAAAATCAAATGAAGCGAACAGATGACAGGCCACCACGAGTGCCATCACCGCCCGTGCTACCGTCGCTCGCGCAAATGGCAATGGCACATACGAACGGGCAAGATTACAGCGAGTACCGAAGTCCGACGTATAGTTTGTATGGATTGTACTCGTGACCCATTCGATTTGTAAATAAATTTGAGTGTTGATAATTTCCAAAAAAGGAAATCATAGTGAAAAATGGGAGAACCTCGCTACGGGCGGGGATGAGACTCCGTGGCGGTTCTCGCTTTCTATTTCTCTCTCCCACACTCCTTTGTTCGTTCCCCCCATGTCGCGCCCACCCAGCCTCGGTCATGGCATTGCCTATGATCCCGTTCCGAACCCTCAAGAACCTTCTGATACCCCCCAGTCTCTTTATGACCCCCCTTCTGAGCAGCTATCCACGCCAGTCCCCCACATGGCTGACCTCAACCCCGACGAACCGTCTGTCAACCTCGTTCCTCCTCGTTTCCTTGGTACCATTGATGGAGAAGGCATCCGCGAATCTGTAGCTTCTTATGGCTCTCGGGCTCAGTCAGAGGCCTATTCCTCTCTCTATGCTCTTAATCCAGAGTCCCTATCCGCAAGAGGCTCCCCCCGCCCAGAAAGCCGCGACTTTGCTGCACCTTATCTTGACGACCCTCGATCCCATTCCGACGATGCCTTTGATGGCCCATCCGTTCCCTTGTCCAGTCTCTCACCTCGACCTCGCTTCCTTTCCGAAAAGCAAGCCACGTATTCGCCTACTGCTTCCAAGTCCCGCCGCAACACTATCATTCTTTCTGCCCTAGGCGGCTTAGTCCTTCTCATCGTTGCCGTCATCTTGCCCGTGTACTTTCTTGCCATTAAGCATACCTCCAATAAAGCCGCCACTTCTAACCAATCCCATCCTACCCCCGGTTCCTCCCCTTCCGGGACAAAGTCACCTTCCTCTCAGAGCAACATCATAACCGGTGGAGACGGTTCTACTGTCAAACTGGATAATGGAACCACCTTTACATATCATAACCCGTTCGGCGGCTACTGGTACGCTGATCCGAATGACCCCTTCAACAATGCTGCGCGAGCCCAGTCTTGGGTTCCTGCCTTGAATGAGTCGTTCCAATTTGGTATTGATCGTATCCGCGGGTTCGTGTCTCGTTCTATATTTTCATGTTGCTGCGGAGCTAAAACCCTCGTGACCTTCCCAGTGTCAACCTTGGCGGTTGGCTAGTCACCGAGCCTGTAAGTTTCCCTGCTGTCATTCGAGCTGGGGCGGGACCATCTAAATTTTCCACAGTTTATAAGTCCTGCTCTCTACCAAAAATACCCAGGCACTGTCGATGAGTGGACATTAAGTCTCGCTATGGCCCAGGACACGGCTAGCGGAGGTCTCAGCCAACTCGAACAACATTATGAAACTTTCATTGTACGTCCGAATCTTATCATACTTGTACTGCTAATGCTCATGAAAAAAACGCAGACCGAGCTGGATTTTGCCCAGATTGCCGGTGCAGGCCTCAACTTTGTTCGCATACCTCTCCCGTACTGGGCCATCGAGACGTGGGACGGCGAGGCCTTCTTGAAACAGACAGCTTGGAAGTGCGTGCTTGTACCAGATATGCCTTTTGATTCTCATTGTTCCCCAGGTATTTTCTCAAGGCTATTGGGTGGGCACGGAAATATGGTATACGCATCAATCTAGATTTGCACTCTCTTCCTGGTAGTCAAAATGGTTGGAACCACTCCGGGAGGCTGGGCACTATCAATGTGCTCAATGGTCCCATGGGCTTGGCCAACGCCGAGCGCTCACTTGATTACATTCGCATCATCGCCGAATTCATTTCTCAACCTCAGTACCAGGATGTCGTGACCGTGTTTGGTATCACCAATGAGCCACAGGCTTCAACGGTTGGTCTCGACAGTCTATCAAGATAGTGAGTACCGTCAGAAATCAGCCTAAACCTACCTTCAATTTTCTTGATAGTTATTTCCAAGCATATAATTACGTTCGTCTCGCCGGTGGCACCGGGGCTGGCAAGGGGCCCATGATTTCCTTTCACGACGGCTTTTCTGGCACCACAAACTGGGCTGGCTTCCTTCCTGGTGCTGACCGTATCGCGCTGGATCTTCATCCGTATCTTTGCTTCGGCACTCAGAGTTCCGCTAGCATGGCATCTTTCACTACTCAACCTTGTACCACTTGGGGGGCCATGATGAATGAGTCGATGACTGGATTCGGGTTCACCAGTGCTGGAGAATTCAGCAATGCCATTAATGATTGTGGCTTGTTCGTAAATGGGGTTGGAATGGGCGCTCGTTACGATGGCACCTACACGTCCGGTGGCCCTTGGCCGAAAGTGGGTGACTGTACACCGTGGATGGATTATACGACCTGGGATCAAACTCTGAAGGCAAGCACCGAACAACTCGCTTTGGCAAGCATGGACGCTCTTCAGGTAGGTCTATTCTCTTGACGCATACCAATTTTCCTGTAAATCCTCTGTAGAACTGGTTTTTCTGGACATGGAAAATTGGCCCCGCGGAAAATGGCACCATTCAAGCACCTTTCTGGTCCTATCAACTCGGTCTGGAAAATGGGTGGATGCCTACAGATCCCCGTGCGGCGAATGGTGCATGCGGAAACACGAGTCCATGGCAGCCTCCGCTGGCACCATCTCAAACTGGTGGTTCTGGTGCTGGCCAAATTGCTAGCGCCGTTTCTGCGAGCCTCGCGTGGCCACCCACCTCCATTAGCAATGCCGGTGCCGCCGTCACACTCCTCCCACATTATACACATACGGGTACCATTCCGACGCTCTCCGCCCCAACTTTCACCGCGACAAAGACGACGTTCCAAGCAGGAAGTGGATGGGAAAACCCTTCAGATACGTTGGGACTGGCAGTCCCCATCGGGACGTGTACCTACCCTAGCCCATGGATGGAGTCCGGATTCACGGTCCCTGCAGCATGCGGCACCGGGGGTACTCTGCGCCGCGACGTTGTTGTTGAGCCAAGAATTACGCCAGCCCCAAGTCACTACGCGCTGAAACGTTGAACGTTGAACACTCGTCGCGTTTATTCTCGGACTTGGACCTTTGATGAATGGACGTCGTTGCCGAACGCTTGATGTTTATAAACAGTTTCCATGGACTAAGTTTTATACAATCATAATTTACTCTTACTTTTACACTCTTAGCAGTTTGGGGGGACAATAGGTTCTAGATTTCGACTGAGTAGTGTGCGCGAAGTGGGGATCGTTGTAGTACATGTATGTCCCTGGACATTGGGGCAGTGATCTCATCCCCACCATACCCCATCGAATCACTGCCCGTTAACTTATTGAGCCTAATTGAGGGGCCACTTCCTTGATGCGGGGAAGGTGAAGAGGTTTGATACCGTAATATACACCATCATCTCAGTGTTCTCCGCTTGTGGTGGCATATCGATCCTCGAGGTCCTCCTGCCCACCAAAGCCTGCCTCATAATCACGATCTTCGCGTGGGACACATGGTGGCTCCGTCTGCTCTGTCTTCGCTTCGCTCCGTGCAAGAGATGCAAGTTGTTCTTGTTCCTAATGTAAGACAGTCCGCATCAGCAGGCGCTCCGGCAAAAGGAAAGACAGAATGAATGGCTGTGCGGTTGAGGCGGCCGCCAGCCTGACTGACTTTTTGACGGGCGTATTGCGCTTCTTCGACGGCCGCCTTACGTTCCCAGACTGAACTCTATATAACAGGTCGATTGGCGGACGGTAAGGGGCTGTCCTGCTGTAATGCAAGTTGTGATTGTCACATTACCTGAGTTGTGGACATGGTGGGATACTGTAAGGTGTAGGTTTTGTTGTTATCGAGGGCCGAGGACCTTGGAGCAGTGGAACAGAGTTAACCTGCTGCGGAGGACGGTTCATTTTGGGCCCTCAGGCGGCTGTGCGGGCGAGCCAAAAAAACATAAGTTACTACTGCCGCGCGGCAAATGTCGTATTCATGCAGCCGCGGCCGCAGTTCCGGTGTGACCCCTGGGTCACCTGAGCGTGCCAATCCCGGTTCGGACGAACCTGGCCTAACTTCTTTTTGGGTCGCGTGCGAGGGGTGCAAAAATGATGGTGCCAGTGCCTGCTTCTGACATTGAGCAACTCAAATCAGGAATTGGAGATCACCCAAGATATCCTGCAATGGCACTATTGTGGACCTACAGTACAGTATCATGTTTTGGTGAATGGTGATTCACCACCTCATCTTTCCAGACAGACAGAACTTGAACTTAAAGACATTCAAGTCAGAGTTAGAAATGTGTGGCATTTGGTAGGGTGGAGCAGAACACACACTCCATGTGGTAGATGTGTACCAAACAATAGGAAGCTTGAAATAGGATTGACATGGGATGAGTCATGGGTATAATCCAGTCTGTGCTCCTTCCTGTGCTTGGACTGCTTACCACAAGTCCTTGCACAAGTCAGTGACAAGTCAATACTGTTTAAACTTCCAACTAAAGGATCACACAACCAGATGGAGAAAGACACAGCTGTGAAGAAAATCTGGACCAGATTGAAGAACTGCATGACCCCATCCAACAAAGCACAAAAAGTTTTTAAAAATCCATCTGCTCCTATTTACATCCAAGTCTGCATGGCTGACTTCAAGTTAGACCTTCCTCCTAGCCAGTCATCTGGCCATCTGTACCTGATTGAGGGCACCTTCAGTGACATTGCTCAATTTGCAGGTACCATAGTGGAGTGGATCATCAGGGTTGCCCATCTGCTCTGTGATCCCCTTGGCAATGTTCATGTCTTCACCCACAACAGGCTCACTGTCAGACTGGTACAGCTCTGATAGAACCCCCAGCTGGCAGGAAGTCACCCATAGTGATCAGCTGCTCCCAGGAATCTATGAAATAGGGACCACCCACCCTATTATAATTTCACAAATCTGTGAACAGGACAAAATTTTGGTGACCACCACTGAATCAGCAGTCAATGCCACCACCTTCCATGACCACCTCATCAAACATGATGCTATATGTGTGGTATCTGGATCTGAAGCCCCTCTCAAGGCATCTCATCTCATCCCAAGGTGCATTGGCTCAGACAGGGCCAGGGACATTGTGGAACAGTTTGCTGATGTAACTGAAGCCACTGGTATCCATGATTACGATCCAAGGATTGGAATAATGCTTTTCAAGGGTGTAGGCTATTGGGTAGACCATTTTCAAGTTGGTTTCTACCACATTGCAGTGGGTCACCAAATGCAGTTATTTCTCACATTACCCAATATTGCCTGTCTCAGAATGATACTTATACCATCCACAATTTCAATGCTGACTATCCTAGATTAATGCTCTTGGGTTCACCACCAGTGCCTACTAGTCCAGAATTGCCAGAACTTCATGGCTACCAAGTGATGCTCTCAGTCCATGCTGGAAACCATTGTTTGCCCCCACCAGGTGTCTTTAACTGGCACTACTTGCAGTGCATTATCAAACAATTTGGCACTCCAGAGTACAAGAGCCTTCCCAACAGATTTTTTATCTACCCCTTCAGAATGGCTTCAGATAATCTGGATGATGAAGACAGTAATGGTTTTGACAACAACCCTCCATATCCTTCCTATCACATTGACCAATATTTACAGGAAGTATTAGAGAGTCATTGGGTTCAAGAGAATCAAGTTCTGACATTCCATCTGACATTCCATCTGACATTTGTTGAGTGAGGCCTTGCCATCTGACACTTGTCTAACTTGTGTTGTGCAGGATATGCAGGGCACTTGGCTGCAGGGTGGGTCTGGACATGGATTCCAAAGTCTGAAAGGCAAACATGGTTTTACAAACATTTACAGAAATGGCAATAGAGACTCTGTGACATGTCAAAGTGGAATGCCCCAACAGAAATTGACTTGTTGTGGGACAGCAGCAACTCACATCAATGCTTGGTCATATTGTGGCCCTGTCACATTTCAGTGATCCACCACCCTCATCTTTCCAAACAGAGAACTCAGACAGCAGCATATATAATCAACATCACATAGGTAACCTGGCCTGGGCCAATCATAGGGTGGGGCATAACACAGCAATACACTCGGTGCACTCCATGCGGTAGAGCTGTACCAAATAATAGGACTAGTATTGATGTGGAGAATGAAAGGGGTGAGGTTTAAGGTTGGGGCGGGTATGATCCAGTCTGTGCTCCTCCCTGTGCTTGCGCCGCTTGGGCTTGAGCCTGAGCTTGCGCCGCTAGCACCTGAGCTTGGTGTTGTACCTGTGCCGCTTGGGCTTGCGCATAGTTCTGCATCATCGAAGGGCGTCGTTGCTGTGCTCGCATCAAGCCTACAGTACAGATGGAAACCGCCACTCACCATCATTTGAATGCGCACCGCGTGTTCCATTTCTGGGGTAAATTGCACCCCAACCCATGCAGCGACGGAAAATACATCCCCGGGGCTGGGTTCTGTCGCGTGGCAGTAACATGAGGCAAGTTCGGCGATGCCTGGGCGTGACCTTGATGCTGTGAGGCTGACGATGGGCGAGGGGGATTCGGCGTTGTCGATGTTCGCGGTGGAGTGGAGTGGGACACAACGGGAGACGATACTGGAGCTCGCTGAGCAAACCCCGGGGAGAGGTGTGGGGGCTGATATTAGGACCCCCAGCGGTCATACTCGTATTCAATGCCCGTTGTTGCGCAGCCTGCACTTGCAACATCTGGGCAGAAACGCGGGTAGCGTTGGTAGTTGGGATCCGCTGTTGTTGTGAGATGTTAACCTGTGTGCGTATTTGTGGCACCGCAGGACTGCTTAGTTGAGGAGGCCTCGGAGTATTGTTGTTCTGCGCTAGCTGCTGTGCAGGCTGCGCTTGCGCTTGCCCCTGAGCCTGAGCGAGCGCGACTTGTGTCTGAGCCTGGAGACGGTGCACCTTAGCGTGTGAGTGGTGCGAACGATGTTACGCACATGAGTTTGACCCGGTGTGCCATTCCCCATGCGTTGGAGCAACTGCTGTCGCTGAGCCTCCTCCGCCCTTCGTCGGGAAAGCATTTCCTGGGCCTCCTTCTCGGATTTCATGCGGCTAAGCTCTGCGGGACTAAGTCTAGGTAATTTGGCGAACTGCCCGTGTGTATCGTGAATACTCGGAGCAGGAGCCTTCCGAGCATTGGCTATGCAGGAGTCAGGCAGTGAAAAGTAGCAAATGGCAAATACGTACAGGAAGCTTTCTGAGCTGCCTCTCGCTTCCTAGCACATTTTCGCATGGTTTCGAATATCAGAACGTGCCTGCGTCGCTTTCTTGGCTCGAAGTTGGTGGCAGATATCGGCGTCGTATTCACCGTCGAGGAACTGACGCTGGCCATACGCTTTCTTGTAGTTATTTGCGACTGTGGAGGTCGAGTAGATGTCGACGAAGAAGGACCGTCTTGGGCGGATGGTGCCACGGGGTAAAGTCTGTCTCGCCTCGGTCTTTGCCCAACCACCGCGACCTGTAGCGTTCCTTGCACTCCCAGTCAGCACGTTGCTCCAAG